>CM003430.1:957500-1411685 GCA_000331325.2 Crithidia fasciculata
CTGTGGTGAACGCACGTGTATGTGTGTACGCTGGCTGGAGTGAGGAGTGTGTGGGTGCGCTCTCCTATGGGTTTGCGCACCCGCGCCTTCTCCTTCGCCTGCGCCACCGCCATGCTTCACCCCCTTTCTCTCCACGCCACTGCCGCCCGCTTCGCACGTTGGTGGACGCACACACACCCCACTCCCCATAGATACACTTCTTTTTCTGTACCCCTTTTTTTCTGTATTGGTTTCACGTCAATTTTTTTTCCTGTCAAGGAACGCTGTCACGTCACGCTTCGAGTTCGCTGTTGCTCTCCTGTCCTTTATGGGACATGGGGAATAGCGGTCGAATGCGAGGGTTGGGAGGATTGGAAAAAAAAAAAACCAATGCATTGAGTGAACACAGACTAATAAGTTGTGTGAGAAGCCCATCACGTTCAGCAAGGGTGGAGCCTCCAAAACTGAATAAGTGAAGTTTGTCTTCTCACGCAACGCGACGACGGAGCATGGAGGGTTCGATTTACCCTAATCTCTCTGTGTTTTGCTGCGTGAGTGCGCAGGAGGGAGGAGAGGCAAATGTCTTGCAGCAGGTAGGGCGTCTATGCTCGTCACACTAAATGCGGGCGCTGGGGCGTATAGATGAAGAGACCCAAAACAGTGATATGGTATTTTATCATCTCTTCGTGTCCAGCCCCACCTGTGGGAGAGAACCTGCCACTGCAAAGCGCCACCGCTCCTGCTTTCTTTCATGGTCTGCATGTTGACAGCGGTGCATGCTTTCACCGAAAAACGCCCGTCGCCATCCCACTCTTCTTCACTCTTCCTTGTCGATACTTGCTCTATGTCCGTTTCACCACCCACGCACACACACGCACACAAACTGAACTCCGCAGCGGTTGTATCTGTTGCGCTCATATTTGTAGTTTCGTGTATATATATAGGGGGCTGTGTTGTGCCGGTGCTTCACCGCCTCTGTGAGAAAAAAAAAACGATTAATAATTTCAGCAAAACGTGATTTAGCCTCCAAAAAAAAGGGGGCTTTCTTTTTAGCTATTCCACGACGGATAGCTGTTGACAAATTTTTTTGTTCGCTTTTTTTCTTTAGGCCTTCTTACCATTTGCTGCGATCGCTTTTTTTGTTTTTCTTTTCTACTTTCTTGATCTTTCAGTTCGCGACCACGGCTGCTTCTTTATTCTGCTTAGCAGCAGCGCCAAACCTACCTCTTTTAACGAAGAAATTTGTGCCTAGGTGCGCTCAACTGAAAATCGCCGTGCCATCTCGACGCTGAAGCGCCGCACGAGTTTTCTCTTTGTTTGTTGCCCTCCTTACTTTACGTTATCTTTGTCACTTCTAAAGAAAGGATATTAAGTAAAAAAAAAAAAAAAACGCATCGATAACACCGCATAATTGATCTCGCTCGACTACTGCAGCAAACTGAGAAAAAAAGCCATATTTTTCTTCATGTAGAGGAGGACCAAAATCACACAACCAAACAGTCGCTGTTTTTGTTAGGATACTCGCACAGCAGTGCATTTCGCTTACTTTTAAGTAGAACAAAGAAGATATTACCAAATCAACGATCAGCTGTGCCAGTTCCACAAGAGATAGCAACACAAACACACATTAAAGAAAAAAAGAGGTTCACGAAGACGCGCTGGGGAGGAAGCAAGGGATCAAATTAATAGAAGAATCCAATTAGGTGGAGTTTCCACGGCGCCAATGCTTCGCAAATGTGGCGCGCGACTTGGTAAGCGGCTCTCCTTCTACTACCGCAACGTGTGCTCTTTGCCGGAGCCAAAAAAGGTGGAGCTGGGTGGCGAGGACGCCTTCTTGTCGCTGTATAATGTGCAGGCTGTGTTAGACGGCGTTAGCTGGTGGAAGGAGAACACTGGCGTAACGGCTGGTCTGTACAGCGCTGCCCTCGCACGGACCATGTACGAATACATCGAAGACGAACTCCTCGGCGACACACCCGCGAGCTCCTTTCGCCTGCTGGAGCGCGCCTACGAGAGCTGCAAACACGGCGACGTCTTCGGCACCTGCACAGCCCTCGTCGCCACCCTGCAGGAGCCACGCGTGGAGATTCAGACAAAGGATCAGTACCAAATAGTTTTACTGGAGGGTCCCTCCTTGCCCATTCCAGAGAGCGTCGCGGCGGCGTCTGCAGCGACGGTGCCATCTGTAATTCGCGACATCCGCAGCGGCGGCAGCGACGGCGACGAGGACGGCGCCTCGTTGTATGTCGAGCCCCCCGCAACGGCTGACCTGCACACCGCCATCAACCGCCTCCGGCGCACCGACGACGCCGAAAACTACCTGCTCGACGTCGCCTTCGTCGGAGACTGCACCATCATGATCATCCGCAGCGGCAAGATCGTCTACCTGACAGAGGAGCAGAGTCACTCGCTCGATTACCCGTTTCAGCTCGGCACCGGCAGCGCTGACACGCCGAAGGAAGGCGTGCGGCGGCTCATCCCAATTGAGAAGGGGGACTTGGTTGTGATGGGCAGCGATGGCGTCTTTGACAACCTCTACCCGGTGCAGATACTAGCGTCTATGTGGCCCCCGCTGGAGAAGGTGTACCGCCAGCACGGCTACGTGGCCCTCCCAGGCGTAAGCCCTGCCGATGCCGAGGCCCTGTTGCTCGAACGCGGACGCAGTCGCAACCTGCGAACGCTCCTGGTCGATGACATCATGGTAGCGCTGAAGGCCGGGTCTGAGGCGGTGATGCAGGAGGCCGCGGCGGTGGCTAATGACGTGCACTGCGACTCTCCCTACGCAAGTAAGTGCATTGAGCAGGGGGCGTTGTTCGAAGGTGGCAAGCCGGATGACATGACGCTGGTGACCGCCGTCGTGGGCGAGTACGACGACGACGACTCGGGTGAGCGCTTCTCGAGCAGTGAGACATCGTTTCCCCCGCCGTACCGGGACTGGCCGTAGCAACCTCGAGGAGTAGTCTCTTCTTCTTAACTCTTTCCTTCTGCAATTTTCTGCTGCTTTTTTTTTTTCTGGTTCTTTCGCTTTTCCTCTGAGCTGATTGTTGTTGTTGCTTTCGGCGCTCTTTTGAAGCGAAAGACACTTTGTCCCGCACTTATGATTGTTATTATTATTATTTTTCCCATCCCTTTCGGCCTTCAAGAGAGGCAGCTGCCTTCCGCTTCGTTGATTTTTCCCCTTTTCCTACTCCAAAACCCAAGACACACCCACCCACACACACTTACACGCAAAAACCTTAAGCAATGTCAATTTTTTCTCTCCTTTTTTTCCGTTCGTGTCCATTACTTTGATTTCGGTGTCATCCCAACATCTCCTGAGTTTTTCACAAATTAAGAAATAAACGTACATGTAGAGTAATACATTGACTCAGAGCTTTGGAAGTGTTTTAGCTGCCGGCTACGAGATCGTTTGCCTCGGCTGCCGTTGCCGTTCATCTCGTTTTTTCGCACCTTGCCCTTTGCCTGTCCACCGGCTTGTCTTCTCGAACGGCCTGCTGGTTTTTGCGACGGCAACGGCGGTGTCGCGCACGTTTCGGACTCTTGCATTTGTATTGAATACTCCCTCACTTTGTGAATGTTAACGCTCTCTCACATCGTACTCCTCACTTTTCTTTTTAACAATCATCTGCTGTTGAAGGACAGTACACACACACACAAAGACACAGACAAACAAACAAAATAGAAAAAGCATCGTTGACTCCGCTTTACCAGCGTCGCTCATCCCCAGTTATTCCATATAGCCCACTCATAATCGCCTTTACGCACGCGCTTCCGGATAACCACGAGGTAACATAATAATTGGAAAAAAATGAGCGGTGCGGGTCGTAAACATCGCGCGAAGCACCTCACGCAGCAGTACCTGGACTCCACCGGGTGGGTGGGACCGAAGGAAGGCGAAACGCTTGCGGTGTGCCTCGAGTCGCCGCGTGGGCAGCACGTGCGCGTGCTGCTGCTCTTGGCCGGCCCAAGCGCTGTGTCTGACGGTGCGGAGGAGAGCGGCAACAATGTGACGGGCCCCTCCAAGGAGCAGCTTGCCTTTCTCCCTGGGAAGTTCCACAAGGTGATCTGGCTCAGCATTAAGGACATTGTGGTTGTGTCGGACGGCACGGTCACCTTCAAGCCGTCACCCGAGCAGATGGCGCTTTTTTTGCGCGACCCGACCAACGCAGGGTGGCCGGAGCGCATCGCGGCAGCGCAGCAGCAGGCGGAGGAGCAGCGGGTGGCGGTGCAGCGCATGCCGCAGTACGGCGCGACGACGCAGACGACGACGTCGGTGCTGACGGGGCCGCAGGTGCAGCGCGACGTGCGGGCAGAACACGGTGCGGAAGGAGAGCTGCTAGGCGAGGAGTCGGGCGAGGACGGCGCAGAGGAGGAGGAGCTGGTGAACCCGAACTGGCAGAACATCAAGCACCATCAGCAGTTCTTCTACGGCGTGGACGATGACTCGGACGAGGAAGGCGAAGAGGACGAGGAGGAGGAGGAAGAAAAGGCATGAGATGAAGGAGGAAGTTTCGACAAAAGAAAATGGCTGGCAGTTCGAGCTGTGTGTTTACCTTTTTTTTTGTCTAGATGCCTTTGCTTCTTCTCCTCCCTGCTGCTTTGCTGAGTATTGCTCCTCGCGCCTTTTTTCTCTTCTCAAGCGCTGCTTCTTTTTGTTTGACAGCTGTGCTTCTCTGTGCACCTTCGCATGGTAGCCTGTTGTTTTTTTTGTTTTGTTTCGTGCGCGTTCTTGTGTTGCTGTTGTCGGTTGCAGTGGCGTCTTCTGCTGAATTTTACAATTGCCGCGGCGACAGTCTTACGCAGCGCTTCTTCTCACTTTTGTTTAATGAAATGTCGTTTAACTCGCTCGATTAAGGCACGTGCCAATCAATTAAAAGAAACATACAAGACAAAGAAATAAAAGAAATGCACGTTGCAACGAGGCTGTAGAAGGGGAGAGTCGGTGAGGGTTTCTTGTAAATTCACCATATTGAAAAAGGAAATGCGCTCAGGTTTTCTGTGCTGCACGGTCGCCAAAGAAGAAGTATGCAACCTGCAGTAGCGGTGCGTATGTGCTGCGCTTACCCTCCTTCATTTCCACCGCTGTTGCTGTCTTTTGTGCTGTCTTTTGTGCTGCATTTTTTTTTTTGCTTCCGCCTTCCTTCTTTCTTTCCTCTCTCCATTCCCAATTCTCGGGCAACCACCTATTGCGGCGTGTAACCAGGTCCAGCACGAGCGACCACGTTGCCCCGCTCTCTCTCCTGAACACCTTCGTGTGACGTCACCCGGTTCCCATATCCACAGGTGTGCCGGTTTTTTATTTCCCTCTCACACCTACGCGATTTCTCTCTCCGTGTGTGCACACCTGTTTTTAGAAAGGAGACAGCGCCGCCACCGGTACCACCATTCTTGTACTTCCGTGCTGTCGCTTCGAAACACTTTACATATTTCTGTTGCCTAACGCGGTCCACTGCTCAACTTCAGTGATCTCCGAACTCTTTTTTAAATCGCTGTATTTGCTCTTTTTCTTAATTTTCAAGCATCTTTCAGAGTAAGGACGCTCTCCGGCTTGCGCCATCCATATCGTAGTTGACAATCCGCCTGGACTGCGGAGGGTGGATAGCTAAGGGTACCAGACACAAAATAAAGAGGTCCGAGAAGTAAGCAACACGTATCAGCGAAGGTCAGACGCAAAACGTGAGAAAAAAAGGAAAAAAAAAGCTACTTTTGTGGACACTATGGCAGACATGGACAATGAAATGCATGCGCGCTTCCAGCGCATGCTTCTCGGTGAGGCAGAGCCCGAGCCAGTGACGCAACCGCCGGCACAGCCAGAGTCGTCTGCAGAGCTCGACACGCAGCTACCCTCGCCGCCCCCACCGCAGCAACACCAGCATCATGTGGATGTCAACACCAACATTGTCACTCCCCCGCCCGCGGCGACTCCGCGTCCTGCAGCCGCCGTGACGACGACGACAACGACGACCACCGCTACTCGCCATCTTCCGACACAGCCGCAGTCAATGGTGTCCATCATCCAAGATCAGTGGCTGCAGCTGTGCGACTATTTCCAACGTGTGCAATGCGCCAACTCGCCCGAGGAGCGTGTGGCTCTCGTGCGGGAGCTGGGCGTTGTGGAGGACAGCCTCAACACCATCATCGATGCGCTGCTGACGGACCGCAAGCAGCTCGTCTCCACTCAGCTGCTGCACACGCACATGTCTATTTACGGGGAGTCGATGCACTCTGACGCTGCGCTGCACGGCGGCAGTGTGGCGAGCGCGGGATTGAGGGCCACACCTGCCGCTGCGATCATTGCGTCGCCTGTGCCCTCCCCTGCCAGTGGCTTCCTGCTGGACGGTGCCCTCACCTCTCTCCCGCCCTGCTATCGATTTCTTTTTGCGGATGCACACCGCGACGATGTACTGTTTTCTGAGGAAGACGAGGAGGAGAAGAGGAGCGGAGGGGCACAAGACGCAGCAGCGGCAGGAGGAGGAGGAGGGTTACGTGGAGGTGCGGCCAAGCCGATGAGTAAAGCCTACGACGACGCCTCGCCCATCGGCAGCCTCTTCCTCTTGACCTTGTGCCAGTACGCGAAGCAGGATGAACCGCCAGGGGTGCGCTCCATCATCCTTGAGTTTCTTGTGCGCCTGCTGCAAGAAGCGGACCTCCCCACCGACCGCGCCGCCTACCCCGCTGGCGACCCGGTGCTCTCCCTGCTGCAGCTGAACCCGCCCCTCCTGATTGTACCGCTGCTGGACATGCTGCGCAAGGTGAGCAAGGCGCTGGACCCGTCGAACACCGCCCTGCGGCACGGTGCTGTGGCGGCATCAAGCTCTGCCGCCTACCCCTGGACTGGAGGCGGCGGAGATGCAGAGCAGGATGGCACCTTTCTGCAAGATGCCGGTCGCACGCAGCTCGTGATCTTTTTGAGCAGCCTCGCGGAGAAGATGGAGCGCGTGCCGGCGCTGGCAAACTTTTTTGTTGTCGAGGACGGCGCACAGGGCGAGCGGAGTCTGTTTGTGCTGCTCGATGCGCTGCTGCCGTATTTGACGCACGACTGCAGCGCGCCGGGGTGGACGCACCGCCGCGACACGTGCCGCTACGCCTTAAGCGCCGTCGTCTCGCTCGCCAAGTGTCCCGACCCGTGGATTCAAGAGTTGGTGGGGAAGGAGGAGCGGGTGGCGACGCGGACGCTGATGGCCGCGCGCACGACGCTGCTGACGCTGTGCAAGATTCCCGACAACGACGACAGCGCGACGCAGGTGCTCTTTCTCCGCGATGTGCTGCGCTTCTGGGCGACGCTGCTCACCATGTCGCCCTCCGTCGCGGCCGATCTGCGCCTCGCCGCGCTCATTGAGAAGGACTTCTACTTTCAGACGTTGATCCCGCTGCTGCAGTCGTCGGACACGCACGTGTACGCGGCGGCGTGTCTCGTGACGGCGCAGGTGCTGCGCGAGCTGAACGGCGGGGCACCAACGCTGACGAAGGGCCTGGCGAAGGCGCTGCTGACGACGAGCATCCGCAAGTCCTCTGGCCGCATCATCCCGCACACGGAGCACTACGAGAGTGTCGTGACGGACGACGGGGCACCGGGCAAGACGGACGCCGGTGCGACGGCGACAACGCTCGGCCAGCAGGAGGAAGCCGCAGCGGCGCGTCTCCAGCTGCACCCGACCACATCCTTCTTCTTGTACTACATCCTGCCGCACCTGTCTAGCAATCCCTATATGTCCCCCGAGGAGCGCGAGAACAGTCAACTGCTCGGCTACTCCACGACACGGTGGTCCACGGCAAAAGCGACGCTGGTGCTCGTGCAGGCGCTGGCGGAGACGGTGCCCGAGGTGTTTCTGCGTGAGGTGTTCCTGATGGATATGCGCTCGCTCGCGGACGTGCTGCGCAAACAGCGGCAGAATACCGGCACACGCGCAGCACCACCAGCAGCAGCAGAAGCAGAGGACGACAGCCGCTCAGCGAGCCTCGGGCTGTGGTCGACCGACGTGGCCCCGCCGCACCTGAAAGTGCACGACTACTTTGTGAAGGAGCTGCACGAGACGGCGGCGGCGAGCGCGGCCCTCGGCTTGCAGGCGGAGCGGGTTGGTGAGGTGGTGCTGACGCGGCTGCTGCGAATCGAAGGGAACATGTCGATGGACGCGTTGCGTGCCAGGCAGGAAGTGATGAGCGCCATGACAATGACCAAAACGCACAGTGCAGCGAGCGCGTCTCCTTCTGCGTCTTCTGCGTCCGCTGCTGCTGCTGTGCCGCCGGTGTCGGGCAGCTGCTGGAGTCACGCCGGTGTGCAGCGCTCGCCGCTGACGGTGGCGCTGTGCGAGATGGTGCAGCACCTCGATGCGACGCCCTTCACGGTGAGCTCGCTTGTGGCGGATCTTATTGTCTCCCTCTGCGTGCTACCCGATCTGCGCGTCGTGTACACCCTGCTTGACCCGACGACGGGGCCGCTGAAGATGGCGCTGTGCCAGCTGCGGGATGTCCTGATGCACAAGATCCATGCAAAAGGGGTGGAGGTGAGCCTAGCACCTTCTCAGCATGCACGCACCGGTGCCGCAGCATCCACACAGAGCACTGCTGCTGCTGCTGCGTTGTCTTCCTCGTCGTCGTCGTCAGCGGCCACCACGACGCGTGTTTCGCTCCTTATCCTGTACGACACGCTGCTGCAGAATTGGGACAGCTTCATGAGCGAGGAGGAGGGAGAGAAACCGAAGGGAGACGAGGGACCAGCTTCTCCTCACGGTGGTGGCGTCCCGCTGGCGGCGCTGCGTGGTGCGATCGAGGTCAACAGCAACGTCCTGCACGCCTGCCTCTACTCCGAGTACCTGCTCGCCCACCTCGACGCCGCTATCGGGTACTCGGCCCTCTCACAGAACCTCATGTACCTCCGCACCTCGGCTTGATTGTGCTTCTTGTCGGTGATGAAGACGAGGGAAAGCGCGGCAGAGCACGAGGCATTCACTAAAGCAGCGAGAGGACGCATGGAGAGGCGAATGATATCTGTGACCTCTCTGCGCCAGACGGAAGCTGGGAAGAAGGGATCCCGCTGCGGAGCGTCATCTGTGTGTCGGGTGATCAGTGTTCTCGTGTTCTGATTTTTCTTATCGTGAAGCAGGGCAGCAAAAAAGGCAAAAAAACCCCGCAAAAAGAGGAAGAGGAGAAAAAAAAGAGAGAAAGAGAGAGGGCATTGTTTGGGCCAGCGCGCATTGCATAACTGAATCGCGCTTTTAATCCTGAGAAAAAGACACCAAAAGAAAGTGCCGTCCGATGCTTTCTGGACTGCATGAGTCTCTTTGCCTGTCTGCAGCGTGTTCTCTCCGTCTCGCGGTGATTCAATTATCCCGTGCGCGTTGCTTTGTGTGTTCTCACTTCAATTTATTGATATATGTGCTTCTCTGACTTTCTTCGTTCAACTCTTTCCACTTTATCTCTTCGACACTACCTCTTCTTATCCTCCCTCTGCATCCTTCTCGATTACCCTGCAGACTATTCAGATTTATCCGAGCTACCGTTGCCGTGGAGCAGCAGTGCACCAACAGAACCTGCAACGCCGCGATGCTGGAGCTGGACGGCGGCACCCTCACCTACGCCGAGTTCTGCCGCCTGTGTCTCGTGCCGAACCGCCCGGCCATCATACGCAATGCTTGCACTAGTGGCGGCCAAATCAGCTTTGATCTGGCAGCTGTGCTGGATCGTCTGTGCCCACAGGCCCTGTGCGATGCGGTGGGACCAAACGCTCCGGTGCCTGTCTACCCAACTCTAGTCACCTCTAGCTCCAGCAAGGCGGACAAGCAACACAGCACTCCTTCTCTTTCTCCGGCAGAGGAGGAAGCGCCATCGGCATGCGTGCAGCGCGGCGCGAGTGGTGACGACACCGGTAAGAGTCCCGATTACACTGATGGCTGCTGTGAGACGGTGCCTTTGTCGGCTGTGCTGCACTCCTGGCGGCATCCGAACACAAAATTTTTTACCTCCCCAAGCACAGCGCAGACCGGCGTTGCGGATGCTTGTGTGTACTACTTGAAAGACTGGCACCTGCAGGAGGCGCTGGAGGCTGCGACGGCCGCGTCGTCATCCGCGACGGCGGAGGCGGAGGCAGGGCGGGCACATCGCGTGCACGGCGCCGCCCTCTACCGCGCGCCACACTTTCTCGGAGCGGACTGGATGGACCCATTTTGTCGGTGGACGCAGGCAAAAGAAAGTGCGCTTCGCGATGGCGATGGAGCAGATGCTTCCCGTCACGTCGGCTTCGGTGGCAGCAGGAGCGACTACCGCTTCGCCTACATCGGCCCCGTGGGCAGCTGGACACCGCTGCACTGCGACGTCTTCGGCACCTACTCGTGGTCCTTCAACGTCTGCGGTGACAAGCTGTGGTTCTTTCCCACGCCTGCCGGCAACGAACACCTGCATGCGCACCTCCCACCGCTCTTTCCTCTCCCGCCCGATCTGCGTGTGGTGACGGGGATCGAGGTGGAGGCGGTGACGCAGCACCCGGGAGATTTGGTCTTCGTCCCCGCACGTTTCTTTCACCAGGTGCACAACATCACCGGCGAGGAGTTTCCGCTCCCAGCCTGCCTTGCTGACGCTGGTGCGGGTGGTGAGGCTGCGTTGACCTCCTCGCCACTGTCTGTTGTTGGTCCGCTTACGATGGCGCTGAACCATAACTGGTGCAACGTGTTCAACATCGAGTGCATGACACGTGCTTTCCTCGATGATGCACAGCGGCTGGTGTCGCACCTCTCCGTCGACGATGTCAAAGTCATCTGCGACACTGACGACGTTTCTGTGTGGCGGTCCTATGTGGACCAGATGCTGCACAGCGGCACGAACTGGTCCTACGCGAGCATGACAAGCTTCTTGGCTTTTTGTCTGCGTCGCGTCGAGGCTTGCGATGCAGAGATGGTAACCAATACGGATGAGCGGGAAATGGCGGAAAGCCTGCTGCGCCGGCTGCTGTCGGACGTGACGTCGTCGCATGCACGTCTGTTCGCGGCGTAGCGCGGGGGGCTACGGTGTGCCTGCGTGCTATTTGTCTTCCGCCTTCCCCTTAAAAAAGGGAAAAATACGATACGGAAAGAGAAAAAAAGAGGCACGTCAAAAGGAAAGAGTTATGAGAACGCAACGGTGGTTCAGCGTCTTGTTGAAATGCGCTTTGCAGTATTCTTTTCTTTCCTTTCTTCTTCCGTGTACTTGCGCAAATGTGATTCGACGCTTCAACAACCTCCTCACAGAAAAAAAAAGTGGCTTAATGGAAATAAATGAAAGAGAGGAGGAATTTTAGCTCGTCTTGAAGTTGAATTTGGCAGTACTTTGTGTCTGTGTGTTTGTGTGCTTGTGTTCCCCAACACAGCTGCGCGCATCTACGTGTAATGAAATCTCCCCAAATGCGCGACATCCATTGTTCACACTCACAAACTCCCTCTTCCTTGAGTTTTTCTCTGTCTTGCGCGGTAGTGCTTTACCAGGATTACACGTTGCTTTCGCTGCTCCTTCACTGATCGAACTTGAGCTAAGCCAACGCGCCACCACACTCGTTAGGTGATTGGCGACAAGTGCTCTACACACACACACACACACACACACACACACACTACCAGGTGTTGGGCCGACGAAAGTATTCACACGCTCACAAGCTCACTACATCGTCTACTCGCTGGAAATACCTCTCCTTCCCTCTTTACAAACAAAGAAGCGCGACTTCACACTTTGCGTTTCAGATGTCCATACGCGCAGTCGGCTGGCTCGGGTCGAAGTTGGGCCTCAACATCAGCGGGCGTGGCGCCGACGACGACGGCACGGGAAACACGGACGGCTTCGCCCAGGAGGAGCTCGCGGGCTTCGGCACCGCGCAGAACCGCAGCTCCAGCGCCGACCCCGTCCAGAGCGGCAGCGGCGTCATCGGCTTCGGTGGTAGCGGCAGCAGCAGCGGTGGCGGTGGAGGTGGTGAGGGTACGCTTGCGAACGTGGCGAGTCAGTGGGAAGCCAAGCTCGGCTGGGCGTGGCGGCAAGCAAACGACAAGGCCACCCAGTTCTGGAACACCAACGTGCGTAGTGGTAACAGCAGCGGTGGTGGTGGTGATCTCTTCGGCTTTGGCTCGGGCAATGCACAGAGCGGCGGTGCTCGGAACGGCGCCGGGGGCGAGGCTCCGGAGCTGGATGAGAACGGCTTACCCGTGACGAAGAACTGGTACTACTACGACGCCAACCTGGGCCGGTGGACCGTCTCCGCTGACGCCCCGCAGAGTGTGCAGCGGGAGTACTACGAGAAGCTGGAGGAGGCAGAGAGAGAACGGCTCGGTCAGCACACCGTCGTGGCACCTCCGCCCCCTCCTCCTCCACCACCGATGGGGGGTCTGCAGCGTGCGGGCGGCAACGCACAGGCTGGACTGGTCCCTCCGCCGCTTCCCGGTGCGAAGGCCGCGCCTGGTGGTCTCTTTGGCGCCGGTGGCGCACGTGCCGGTCATGGGCCGCAGTACGCGATGCCAGACTACTTTGGAGCGTCGGCACCGGCAGCGCAGCATCAACAACACCAGCAGCAGCAGCAGCAGCAGCAGTCCTACCCGTCAGCGTATGCTCCAGTCCAGCAGGCACCACCGCCGCCACCGCTTCCCCACTACGCTACCGCCGTCGCTACGGCTGGTGCTGCATCTCCCGGTTCGTGCTCTTTTCCCCCGCCGCCAACCAGCGGAAGCACCGGCGCACCCGCCTTGTCTGGCTACGCGTCCAACTCCGCCTCCTACGGCTCCCCCGCGTCTGGCCTCATGCGCACCTCGCCCTACCCCTCCGCCAGCCACTCGCCCCCACCCACCACAGCGCTGCAGCAGGGGCGGCCATCCGGCTACAACCCACCGGCGCCGTACCCGCCCTCGCAGCCGTCGGCCCCGCTGCCGCTGCAGGGGTCGCCGCTGACGGCGCCGGGCCACCTGCCACCCCCTCGTCCGTCCCCGTCGCCATCCAGCTCCTCTCTCTACGCCTCGCACGGCGGAGGCCCGTCGTCGGCGTCGCACCTGCCCGACATGTACGCTGCCTCGCCGAGCCAGAACCCCGCGCTGGCCTCACCGCCAGCAACAACGGGTGGCTTGCTGCCGCACTCCCTTCCTGGGCATCAACAGCAACAACAACAACAAGCAACACCGCCTCAGCGGTCATCGCAGTCCGCTTATCAGACCTACACCCCACCGCAGACGAATGCGTACGCGGCTGCGAACGGTGGGTCCTACACGGCGGCACGTGCGACTCCACCTACGCAGGCGATCAGCGCCTACTCAAGTGGGGCTCCGTACAGCAGTGACATCCCCTTAGCGTCATCCTATGACCCACAAACAGCATTCACGGCGCCACCACAGGCAGCGACAGCTCCGGTAGCCCATCACTACCCCACTGCTCCTGCCGCTTCGGCTCCTGTGACGGCTCCTCCTCCTCATCTTGCTTCTGCACCGGTCCCTGCTTGGCAGTCGCAGCCGCCTGCACCGCCACCACCACAGCAGCAGCCCTCAGCGGCCCACGCGACCACCAGCAACCCATTTGCGCAGCGGCCCGCACCAGCAGCAGCGCCACCCGCTCCGCCGTACTCGAAGACGTACGCGCCGCCAGCGCAGCAGCTCCAGCCGGAGCCGCAGCAAACGAGTGGCGTGCCGTCTGGTGAGATGGGCTACGCTGCGCCACCATCGTCTGCTCCTCTGCCGGCAGCACCTGCAGCACCACGGCACGCACCACCGCCATCCTTCAAGCCCTTTAGCCCATCGTAGCGCGTCGGGAAGATGGGCGAAGGAGGCGAACATGTGCAGGATGTACTACTACTGCTACCGTGAGGGCCATCTCTTTCTCTTCCTAACTCTTCTTTCCGGTGGTAACGTGGCGTTTTTTAGTTGCTTCTATTCTCTTCTCCTCTTGTGCACACATGCTGCAAACTGTTTGCGTACTCTGGAAGCTGGCGCTGATGTCTTTTTTATTTCTTTCCTTTTGGTGTATGGTTTTCTTTACGCCTGGGCCCGTCGTCGTGACGGGCAGCCGTGCGTATGCAAATGGACGTTTTCTTTCCTTTTTCTGGTCTACTTCTTCCTCTGTCTTTTATTTTTCTCTCGGTGATATCCGTATTGGTGTCCCTAGACGGGATGGTCTGCTGCAGGTGTCGCTCTTTTGAACCAGTTGCACCATCTTAGCGCCGGCTGCGAGGGCTGCGAAAGAAAAAAAAACACAATAATATGTGCTGCTTAAATTGTACTTGTGCTATCCGTTGTAGCGTGTGGTTGAATTCTTTTTTCTTTCTTCCTCATTTTCCTTCGCCTTTCTTCTATTTTTCTGTCTTTTTTCTCTCTACGGCTTCCCTCTTGTACAATTGGGGGACATGGACGTCTCCTGCGATGTGTGTATTTATCTTTTCTCTTTTTATATTTATATATATTGTCTTTGCCGCCCTTCTGGTACGCCCCCCTTTTTCGTATACCACCGCTCGCGCACCTTGAATTGTAAAAACTGCAGCGCCTCTGCTTGTTTTTTTCTCGATTGCCCGTGGCTACTGGAAGGCGAGGTCAACCTGTCGACGGAGGTTTTCTTTTTTATTATTATTTGCGTTGCGGAAAGTGTTGGGAACGGTGCGGACGTGTCAAGTCATATTCAGTGAAGATGTCAGCAGTTGTAAAGACAGAAAGACAAAGAAAAGAATTGATTGTAAAGCACGAGCTGAAGTGCACCGATGAGAAAAAAAAAGTGTTGGGCGAACGAAGCTAGCTACCTGTAGTTCCCTGTAGTTTACCGAACTAGTATGGACCCGTACTGAGGTGTTGCATTGCAGTGGGGTAGTGTGCGCGACGCCGTTACCGCTCGCAAGAACGGTGTCGACACTCACTGACGCATCCGGGAAAAGCAGGCAGTGATAAGGGGGACCAACTTGCGCTGCAAGTAGCACCACAGGCTCTCGCGCGGTAATCATCTCCTCAGAAAAATAACAACGAGAACAAGAACATGCATATTTTCCCGATCGCCTTGTTCACATCTTTTCTTCTTGCTCCTTTCCCCTCTCAACCGCTTTTCAGAGAATCCTGGCAACGTGACTGCATACAAACAAGGGAACGTACGCACAAACACCCTTCGTTTTTCTTTTTCTTTTCTGCCGAAAGGTGAAACGTACTGCGGCCGCGTGTTAGACATACCTGCGGTGAATATTTCTTTGTTCTCTTCTTATTTGTTTTTTCTCATATCTCACGCTTTTTTTTTTTGTTTTCCTACTCACGATATCCTTCTTTCCTTTTTATCTCTCCTCTTGTCCCTCTCTCAGCGGTATAGCCGTTCCACACGACGCACGTACTGCAGGCGCCACCATGATGACGGCCAACAACGACGACATCTACGCCGCCTTCCAGACGCCGGAGAGCGGCGCCAACCCGTGGACCTCCAGCGGCAACCCGTTCGAGGCGGCATCGACCGAGGCCCTCGGCGGCAACCCGCTCATGCAGGCCCCGCCCTCGCAGTGGGGGCGAACAGGCATGGGCTCGGCCTGGGGCGTCCCGGGCAGCCGTCTTGGCACGATGGGCGGCGCACTCGCCGGTGCCGCGCGGCCCATGACGTCGAACCGGCCGGTCGGCTTCAGCAGCGCAGCCAAAACCGGCGCGGCGGCCCTCTTCGACCCCACCGGGCAGTCGCGCAACGCAAACATGGCGCTGGGGCCTGCTCCCCCGCTGAAGAAGCGCAGCGAGAACAGCCCTGAAGAGGAGTTCGCGGAGATGGAGAAGCAGGTGAACAAGCTCATCGAGGAGAGCGCGATGCTGGCGATGCAAAAGGACTACGGCGCGGCGCTGGAGAAGGCCAAGGACGCCGGCAAGCTGGAGCGACAGCTGTGCAAGCAGCGGGAGCAGCGCGGGTTCGCCGAGCAAATCAACGTCGACCTCACCTACGCGGTCCACTTCAACCTCGCGGTGCAGTACCAGAACCACCAGCTCTATAACGAGGCCCTCAACACGTACAACCTGATCATCCGCAATGTGCAGTTCCCGCAGGCGGGGCGGCTGCGCGTGAACATGGGCAACATCTACCTCGCCTTGAACAACTACCTCCTCGCGATCAAAATGTACCGCGCCGCGCTCGACGAGGCGCCGGCGGCCGGCAAGGAGCTGCGCTACCGCCTCTGCCGCAACATCGCCAACGCCTTTGTGAAGCTGGGCCAGTACCGCGACGCGGCGAACAGCTACGAGACGGTGGTGGAGGGCAACGCGGATGTCACGTCCACCTTTAACCTTATCCTCTGCTACTACGCGCTTGGGGAGACGGAGAAGATGAAGCGCACCTTCACGCGGCTCTTGAACTGCCCGCTCGCCGGCCTCGATGGAGAGGAGGACTTCGAGGAGGAGGAGAAGCGCAAGGATGTGCTCGTCGACGACGGCCTTAGCCGCATGCGCAAGGAGCGGCGCGCACGCTACCTAACCTACATCATCACAGCCGCTCGTCTCATCGCGCCGGTGCTGAACAAGGACTGGTGTGTCGGCTACGACTACATCATCGGTCAGCTCCGCAACTATGAGATGCGCGACGCCAGCTCGCACGTCGCCAGCGAGCTGGAGATGTGCAAGAACCTCAACTTCCTGAAGCACAAGCGCTACCAGGAAGCCATCAACGGTCTGAAGCTCTTCGAGAAGAAGGATAAGAGCCTGCGCGCGCGTGCGGCGACGAACCTGGCCTACCTGTACTTCCTTGAGGGCGACTACGACAACGGCGAGCAGTACAGCGACATGAGCCTGGAGGAGAACCAGTATAACGCCAAGGCGCTCGTCAACAAGGGTAACTTCTCCTTCGTGAAGAAGGACTTTGAGCGGGCGAAGGAGTTTTACAACAAGGCGCTCGCGGTGGAGGCGGACAACGTGGAGGCGATCTACAACCTCGGCCTCACCGCCAAGCGCCTCGGCCTTTACGAGGAGTCGGTGCGGATGTTCAAGCGGGTGCAGGCCCTCGTCGACAGCAGCGAGGTGCTCTACCAGATCGCCGACCTCAACGACCTTGTTGGGGATCCCACGGCACTGGAGTGGTTCAACCGGCTCATCGGCCGCGTGCCGACGGACCCCAACGCGCTGGCCCGCGTCGGCTCCCTCTACGCCCGCGACGGCGACGACGTGCAGGCCTTCCACTACTACCTCGAGGCCTACCGCTACTACCAGGTGAACATGGACGTCATCTCCTGGCTTGGGGCGTACTTTGTGAAGAACGAGGTGTACGACAAGGCAGTGCAGTTCTTCGAGCGCGCCGCACACATCCAGCCGCAGGAGGTGAAGTGGGAGCTCATGGTCGCCTCCTGCCACCGCCGCCGCGGCGACTACGCGCTGGCGAAGCGGCTCTACGAGCAGGTGCACCGCCGCTACCCCGGCAACGTGGAGTGCCTGCGCTACCTCGTGCAGATCTGCAAGGATGCGAACCTGACGGAGGAGGCGAACGAGTGGTTCAAGACGATGAAGAAGGTGGAGCGGCAGCAAATCCACAGCAGCAGCAGCAGCCTCGCCGGGGAGAGCGGGGACGACGACAACGACTCGTCCGACGGCGGCCAGGGCCGCAACCACAACCACCGTGGCAGTACCGCCAACGGCGCGGGTGAAGGCGGCGCGGTGGCGGGCCGTCGTGCTGGTGGGGGCAGCGCTGCTGCGGCTGCTGACAAGGACCTGACCGCGGGGCTTTCGGATGATGACGTGGTGGACAACAAGAAGAGGCAGAACGGCGGCGGCAAGGCGAGGAAGCAGAAGGTGAGCGACTCGGACGAGGACATCGACCTCCCCGGCATCTAGGGCCCTCTCTGCGCTCTGCTTGTGCGTGTGCGTCTTTGAACGTTCCATTCTGCACCACTTTTTTTTTTCGTTTGTTTAGATGTACTATACCTCCGCGGCTCTTTCTCTCCTTTTTTTTCCTTTTGCTGAGGTTTGTTGTCCGCCTTGGCGACGGTGACGGTGCAGCTCGTTGCACTTCTGCTGCCACCGCTTTGGAGCTGTGTCTCTTAAACTCTCTCTCTCCTCTCGCCGCGTTTGAAAAGGAGAGAGAGAGAGGACAGAGTTTGCTGTTGTTGTCGATTTTTGTCGTTCGTTTTCTCCTCAAGTGGTGCTGCTGGTTTGTCGTTTGCCACGTTGAGAAAAAAGAACGAAGAATAAGAAAGCACGAGCACAAGCAGCAGGAAGGGAATGACATGCTTTATTCTTTTCTTCTTTTTTTTTTCTTGCGTGGGACGGATGTGACTTAGTCAATCTTTTTCTCTTAGACGTTTGTGATTCTCTCTTTTGCTTTTTTTTCTCCCACTTTTGTGCTACTCTCTCATGTGCCTTGTGGGGGTTGCTTCTCCTTTAGATGTAGTCGATGTTGTCCCTGTGTCTGTGTGGAGGGAAACAGAGAGAGAAGAGGAAGAGAGCCGCACCGCGCCGACTTCTCTCCTCTCCCATCAACTTCCCATATAGTTTTCTTTTTGCCTTTTTCGTTACCTCACCCGTACATGCGGTCAACAAGAAGCATGGAAGGAAAGAAAAATGCAGGAGAGACACGAAGAGATGCACAAAACATAACAGCTTTTCGGCAGCGACGTTGTGTGCCGTTTTGTGTACGAATGCGAAGTGGCGAAGGGCTCAGTATTTCCTTTTTTTGAGCGATATGGACAGAGCGAGCGTAGCGCAGTCGGCAGCGCGTGGGTCTCATAATCCCAAGGTCGTGAGTTCGATCCTCACCGGTCGCATACTTTTTTCCTGTAGCCTCTTTCCCTGCGCAAAATAAAGACAACTAAGCGCGTCCCTCGTTGGGAAGGAATTGCACAAAGAGCAGCTGCATTCGTGAAGGAGTTGGGACGTTTCAAAAGTGATCTAACGAATGAGCGCAAATAAACACTTCTTCTCCCTCGCATGAACGCCTCATTAACGCAGCTTGCTCTCTTCCACTGCCTTTTTCTATTTTTGTGTTTTGCAGGGAGAAACAAACCCTTAAGTTCTCATTTAGCAGCGCGTGAAGGGGAGTGGTGTCGACACGTACACAAACACAGACACACAGACACACAATCTCAGATTCGCCATGTACAGCGACGATGACTCGATGGTGAGCAGCGGCTCCGACCGCCCCGTCACGCCGCGCGCCACCGCCCGCGCCGCCGCCGCCGCCGCCGCGCAAGCTGAGGCAGCAGCGCGCGCCAGCAACGGCAGCTCCGACGAGGCGCCTGTGCTGGTGGAGAGCGACGAATCGAATGACGATGGCGAGGACGAGAGCTACTTCCACGGCGCGGTGGAGGCGTCAACGGTGCCAATCGAGTGCCTCGAGCGCTGCGCCATCTTCTTCGACGCCGCCGTCTTCGACCCCCACACGGCGCCGGGCCACGTGAATGAATGCGTCGTGGAATGCAGCATGCGCGTCGTCGAGTACCCGTTTTGCCAGCCGACCGCGGTCGCCCCGACGCAGACCCTCATCTACACGCCGGTGATCAGCGCATCAAAGATGACGAAGAACATGCGGTCCATCACGGTGCAGCGGTGGGGGCACATGATCAGCGGCCAGCATGGCATTCCCTGCACGTCCGTGGGCACGAGCACGGGCTTCGAGGAGATGCACAAGATTGAGCGCACCTACCAAGATCTCGTCCACGGCTACTGCCACACGTTGCGCGACGCGAAGGCGGGTGGTCGCAGTACCGGTGGCAAAAGCCACAGCGGCAGCAGCAACAGCGGGGGCAAGGCCGCCACGGCAGCGACAGCAGAGGCGCAGATCGCCGTCGCACTGGACGAAGCGGAGCTGTACAAGACAATGCCAGACATTTTCTGGAACACGATCAACGCCGTCGTCCAGGTCTGCCGCGGCGAGCACATGCGTGTCGGGGTCGCCTTCCTGACGACAGAGGCGCGCAGTGAGGAGGTGCGCCGTAGTCTGATGTGGCTGCAGAACCAGGCGGAGATCTCGCTGCCCCGTTACCAGGTGTTCACCGTCAAGGCGGTGCTCGGCGAGTCGTGGGAGGATCTCGTGCGCGGCGAGAAGGAGAACCACAACTGCGGCTACCACACCCACCTCATGACGAACAGCTACGGCAACCGGCGGCACTGCTGCGAGGGAACCGTAACGACGATGACGAAGGTGATAGAGGCTGCCGTGCGGAACTTGTAGGCTCACCTGCACCGATGTTGCAGCCTTTTTGCCGCATCGCGTCGGCGAGCCTTTCTCACTCTTTGTTCCCTGCATTTTTTGTGTTGTGCGTGTCTTCTTCAACAGATGCGGCTTTTCTTTTCCGCCTTGCGACGTGCTTCCCTGTTTGGTGAGCGTGCCGTGCCTCACCACTGGACTGCCTCTTTATTTGGTTGGCGAGAAATTGAGTGCGGAGCAAGAAAGAAAGAAAGAAAAAAGCAATCAGGCAGAACCAACGATGAGTAGTGAGAGATGAAGTAGCCTTCCTTCTTCTCTCTCCGCTCTTTTTCTCCTCCTTCCAGAATGTGCCTCACATGCAGCGCGAGCGTTGCACTGGGGGATCGGTGCCCCGGTCAAGAGTCACATCTGAGCAGCTGAAAAAAACCCTTCCCCTTTTTTTTTTCCACTCAACTGTCACTTCGCACTGGCAGGAGCAGAAAGCCTCTCTGATTTGCCTTCTCGGCATCGCTTACTCAATCTGCATTGTTTCCCACCGTTGCGTGCGTCGCTTTTTAGCGTCCACATTTCTCCTGTACTTCTCTCTCTCCCCCTTTTTTTTTTCGTTCTCTTTTCAGTGCTCTCAAACGGTGGTGTTCTTTCAGAACAAAAAAGACGTATGCGAAGCCGAGGAGAGCAGCGTAGCGTCGTTGTCAAATAACATTAGCTAATAAGAAAAAAAGAGAAGCCAACCATGCAGTCGTACGGAGCACAATTGCGTGCGTCGATG
Organism: Crithidia fasciculata; assembly: GCA_000331325.2. Classification (NCBI taxonomy): domain Eukaryota; phylum Euglenozoa; class Kinetoplastea; order Trypanosomatida; family Trypanosomatidae; genus Crithidia; species Crithidia fasciculata. The sequence goes on from CM003430.1 coordinate 978,313, forward strand.
CAGTCCCTGCGCGCCACGGAGGAACAGTTTCAGGTCTTCACCCGTGGTGTGCAGGCCGTGCTCCAGCAGTGGACGGCGCTGCAGCTTGTTGCCCTGCACTGCGACGCCCGTGCCCCGGCGGTGCTCTTCGAGGATCTGTGCGCGTGGCACCAGCGCGATGGCGAAGTCTTTGTGGATGACATGGAGGTCTACTTTGAGGACTTTTTCGACAACGTGCGGGAGGTGCGCATTGAGGATGATAGCATGAAGGAGGTGGCGACGGTGCTGCACACCATGTACTGCCGCTGCTGCGCCAACGACGCGAGTGTGGTGGACCACTACACGCAGAGCCTTGCCGTGTATGCGCAGACTAACCCGGTGGCCATGTCAGTCAACGCAGGAGCTGCGGAGGACCTCGCCGAGGAGGATGATGCGGATGATGCGGATGAGGAGGCCGGGATGGGCAACGAGGAGGAAGCGGTGGCGTCAGCGCCTGTGCAGACTCCGGAGCAGCCGCAACAGCAACAGCAGAAGCCCCAGCAAAAGCAGCAGCAGCAGCAGCAGCGGGCACCGAAGAAGCGCAAGAACGCGTCGGTGCGCGATAAGAACGGGTGGAACATTGTGCAGTAGAGAGCACGCGGCGCTGCTCTCCGTTCTTCTCTCTTCGTGCAACTCCACAGGAACGAGAACTCCGAAGAAAACAAAAACAAAAAACACCGCTATCAGAACGTTTTGCATGTTGTTGTCGTTGCTTCCTCACTAACTTTATGTCGTGTAAACTATAAATCTACTACTTTTTAAGTCACCGTAATTTTTTTTCTGGGTTTCTCTTGTCGCGCGAGGCACTACGAGCAGCCGAACATCAACACTTCATGTTAAGCAAAAAAACAGGGCGCTTGTGCTGTTTTTTTTTTTCCCGGCATTGTGGAGGAACGGAGAGCTGAAGAAGGCGGAGCGGAAAGCCTGTCTTTTTTGTTTCTCTGCACGACACTTCTGCTTTGGAAGCGAGCTTGGCCTGCGGAGAAGGGCAGATATAGTGACGATTTCTCACCTCTTTTAACGGCGAAGCTGCACCGAAAAAAAGTCCATATGTTTTCTTCCTCCTCTCTTGCGTGCTTCGCGTTACTCTGAGAACGTCAACGTTGATGAGCTTGCTTCTCTGCAGCTGACCTGCACGCAAAAAAAGAAAAAGCAACAACAACAAGATGGCAAAAAGTAGTGGTGTTTTCCAATCAGCTCTCACCGTATCATGCTCTAGTCAATTCCCTTTTTCTTTTTTGTGTCCTCTTCTCCCTTCGCCTTTTCGGTGTTTGTCTGCTGCTCTTCCTCTGGTGCTGGTACGCACGCGCCGTTCTCATGTCGTGAGTGGGTGCTGAATACACGTTCTGCGGACAGAGGCAACAGAAGGAGATTTATCGTAGCGCCGTTGCAAGAATAGAATACCTCGAGCGTCTCCACAGCAACAACACAGAGTACGGGACATCTTTTGAGCACCGTCAGGTTTTTCTTTCCCGCTCCTCCGCGATGTTCCGTTTCGTCTGCAACACGGCGCGTGTGACGGCGATGGCGGCGCCGCTCGTCCGCTTCCAGTCCAGCTCCGTCGTCGGCGAGTCGGCTGCGGCAGCTCGCTCAAACAACAACAGCAACAACAATCGTCGCAACTGGGTCTCTACGATGCAGCTGCCGCGCTTCGAAATCCACGACGTGCGAGACACGGCGGCGCAGGGCAGCATGACCCGTGTCGCCGTCGATGGCAAGCAGCTCCTCGTCTCGCAGTTCCCGCAGCTCGGGCCTCGCAAGGCCGACCCGAACGACACCACCCCACAGTTCGACCGCGACCGCCGCGTCTCGCTGCGCTTCCGCCACATGGACCTCGCCGCTCTGGTGTGTGTGGTGGAGGGCCACCAGCCAAGTCACCACATGGCGAACAGCGCCTACGAGCTGGAGTTTGAAAAGACGCCGACTGGCTACGTGCTGAAGGGGCAGGTGCAGCGCAGCCCGTCGCAGGTGAAGGAGGAGTGGAGTGTGCGCTTTGAGAACCAGTTCGCCGTGACGCTCGAGCACTTTCTGCAAGGGGCACTGACGGAGAGCTTCGGCTTTGCGGAGCACCGCCACGCCATGGAGGCGCAGGCGGCGCAGAAGGACAACACCAGCGGCAACGCCAACAGCAACAACAACAACAGCAACCAAAACCGCCGTCGCAACAACAACAACCGCAATCGGCGGAACAACAAGAACAGCAGCGCTGAGGAGAGTGAGAAGCAGGCCGCCCCTGCAGCTGAGAGCAGCTAAGCCGCGCAAGCGGTCTTGTGTGACGGTGTCGCCTGAAACTTTTGTCAGCGGCGAACCTCTTTCCTACTTTTCTTTCTTTGTGTTGTTCGCTGGTGCCCATGCCTTTCCCGTGATCGTCGCAGTGGCCCGCATTTCTTTTTAGGTTATTTAGGCACCTGTGCCTCTGAGTGTTGATGTGCGGGAAAGAGAGATCTTTGCCTTTTCCGTTTTGTTGGTTTATTCCTCACACCGTTTTGGTGCTGATGGCGATGACGTGAAGCGAGTGTCGATGATTAGGAGCAAGATGCAGAAAGTGGTGAAAGCGTTTTTTTTCTTTCCACTCGTACTTGCTGCTCCGCGTTCTTGTTGGTTAAGAGTGCTTCAAAGAGAGAGCGAAAGAAGAGAACAAAGTGTTTATGGTTAATGTTGTAGCCTGAGAGCAATGGTGTGAAGAAGGCTTCTCAATTAGTCGTCTGTGAAGCTCCACACCCGCATGTAACTCCCTTTCTCCAGTGGTTTTCTACGATTGTGTGCGCTGTCTGGGGAAATGAGAAAAGTAGATTTCACAGCCGCACACATCCCTGTACGCAGAGAGAAGGAGGGAGAGAAAAGAACTGATAAAGATCAGACCCGCTCCTCTCTCAGCTGCCGGCACTGCAAATTGCTTTTGCGGTCAATGGAGATTTCGCAAAGTGGCGAGCGCTACTGTGCTGGATGTTCTCAGCATTCATTAACAGCGCTTTGCACGTGCTTAAAAAATGCTCAGTGAAGCACTTTTCTCTTTATCTCCTGCTTCTGCATTGTTCCACACATGCACACACCACCTCTCTCTATCTCTCTCTCTTCTAATGCTCTTCTGTTCTGTGTGGTGCAACGTCACCTGCTACTGCACCGAAAACAGGAAAAAAACAATCACAACAGAAGCTCAACTGAGCTACCTTGTGCACCCCGTCTGCTTTGTTGTTGTTGTTGGTGGAAGCAGTACGACTACCATCTCGACAAAAGCAAAAAGCGCAGCCCCTAAAAGATATAAAGCAGGTAAAATAGGAGCTTACTTGCAAACTACATCACAAACCGACATACACACCACAATGCGTTCATTTTTGCATCCGTCCTCGCAGCGCGTGATCGCGTCGCCTACGTCTTTCACTTGCCTCATCACCTCCTGCCGCTGCGTTTTCACTCGCGAGTCGTGGACACCCGTCACGCTGCAACCCGATGGCGCCGCCACCGCTGCCGCTCCCCTTCCGGCACGTCTGCTCTGGCAGTACCGCAGCTCAACACCGCGGCACCTTACCCTCTGCCTCCGCAGGCCAGCCAGGACAAACACAACCACTGCTGCTGCTGCTGCTGCTGCTGCTGCTAGTGGTGGTTGTGACGACGCTCAGGAGGGTAGCGATGCCCAGGGACGGAGCTTCACAGCCGAGTCTGGCAACCTAGAGGACTACGTGTACGGACGTCTCTTTCTGCGGCCCTACAACGTAGCGCAGCTGCTGACGGTGCTGCAGGGCTGGTCGGAGGGTCCGGCGGTGGTGGAGCGGGCACGGGCCTCGCTGCAGCTCACGCCTGTGTCGGAAAACTCAGATTCTAGCGGCATTCCGACGGCGGTGAAGCTGACAGCGCGGCTGACCCGCAAGGGAATGCCACCGGCAGCGAGTGCGTCGAGCCAGTCTGCGGCGGCGGCAGCGGGGAGTGCCTACGCCACGCCAAACACCGATGTGGACCCCAGCGCCTCAGAGGACTACCCAGGTTCTTTCTACCTGGACGGTCAGGTGGGGACCGTGACGGCGGTGCTGCGCAACGAGGACCTCGTGTTTCTCACGAGCCATCTCGAGAGCGTCCTCAGCGATTTCTTTTCAATGGAGCATCAGACGATTCGGGACGCGGTGCGGCGTGGCGTGGACCGACAGAACTCCTTTTCACCGCGTCGTGCGCCTACGCATCCGCCAGGACGCTACGCGAGTGCTTCGCAGACGCAACGGGTATCGAGTGCTGTCCCTCCGCCGCAACAGCCGCAGCGCAGCCACCGGTACTTGTCCGACCGCTACACCGCTTCGCGCTCCACGTTTGCATCAGAGAAGGCTCCAGCTGCAGCAGCAGCAGCACCGCCGTCACAGGCAGCAGCGCCAGCAGCGCGTGCAGCGCTCACGCAGACGAGTATCAGCATGGATGAGCTGCTCGATGCGGAGGACGTGGCGGGGGAGACGGTGGAAAGCGTCGCCGAGGACGTCTGGGAGTCAACGCACGCCGCTGAGGCGGAGACGGCGCGAATCAGTGCAGCCGCAGCCGCCTCTGAAGCTGCAGCGTCATCCACCTTGGCAGCGACACCGGAGATCGAGGACGAGTATGAGGAAGTCGTGGAAGAAGTGGAGATGGAGGGGGAAGGGGAGATTGACGATGCGAGTGCGGCAGCAGCAGCGACGACGTCACCCACAAACGATGCTGCCACGTCGCACTCTGCCGCGGACGCCATTGACCTTGATGCGTCCTCTACTACTCCTGAGGCAACGCCTGCTCCTTCACAGTCTGTCTCCTACCACGCATCGCACGTGCGGGACAGCGGCACCGCGACGATCGAAAGTGATAACCGCTGCGCCACCGGCCGCTTCGTGCGCGACGGCAGCGTGGCGGCAGCGGAGGTGGCCGAGGTGAGCCGCATCGGCAACTTTGATGTGGTGCGTCGTACGCAGCTGGCGCAGGGGGCGACGGAGACGGACGGGGCCCGCACGACGGTGAGCGCCACGCAGACGTCCGGGGCGTTCCGGTCTGCTTCCGGCGATGTGAGAGGGACCTTCTCGTACGAGCGTGTCGCAACCGCGACGGCGTCGTCGTCCGTTGCACCGGCTGCTGCAGCGGCTGCGGCAGGTGCGATCCCGGTGCGCCGTCCTGGCGCTGCACCGGAGGATGATGCTGCTGACGAGGGCGGAGACGAGGAGGGGCCCACGATGGTTGTGGCGGCTAAGTCCGTGAAAGCCGTCGAGTCAGAGCAGACGGAGGAGGCCGCGACGGCGGCGGCGCAGCCGGCGAAGGAGGCAGCGAAGCGGAAGCGGGCCTCGACGAAGAGCGGAGGCAAGAAGAGCAGCACCAAGAAGAGGAAGAAGGCGACGCGGCGCACGGCGGCCGCCAAGGACACCTCGGCAGCTGAGATGGTGTCGATTTGAGGTCGGGTGGTGACGATGAGCCTCGGTATTGCACTTTGAGGCGAGAGACGACGTGTCACCCACGCTCTCTCCTTCTCTTTTAACTTCCTTCGTCGGTTTCACCGAGTTGATAAGCGTTTGCTTTTCGGATGCCCACTCTTGGACCCAGATTAGAGGTGTGCAGTGCGCTGATGGAAGGGAGCGGAGAAGCCGATCTCAGAGGCATTAAGGACAGTGCAGTGCTGAAGGCGTGTATTTTGATATATTCTTATTTTCACAGGAACCAATAATATGCGTCTTCTTGTTACGCTTCAGAGAAGGAGTATGCATTTCGCCTACATCAACTTACAACGGAGAGAGAGGGAGAATGGAGGTGCTGACTATGACACGATGAGAAGAGAAGAGAGAAAGAGAGGAAGATGGATCACGCATACGCTGAACTCTTCGTCCTTGCACAGCGTGGTTGCCAGTCTTCTCGAAGCAACGGCGTGACTCACGATTGCCCGCAACAGTCAGCCGCACCCATCAAATCGGCAGTTTTGATTCTTTTTTTCTTCTCATGTCGCGGTTCCTTCCCAGCTCAACGGTGGCCTGTGAAGTGGTTCACGTGTGAAGCTGTTTTGCATTGCTTGTTCTCTCATTTTTGCTCTTCCTGACTCCCCATGCAATATGCAATTCTTTTTCTCTTTCTTCGAAAACCCGACACCACAAAAACACTTGAAGAATTATTCAGTCTATTGTTACGGTCGTCAACTACACTAGCCGGCAGCGTAGCCCAATACCCCCACCTCTCACTGCTGTATACAAACACAGACGCACGTGCGCTCCCATTTCTTTCTTTCTTTTTTCCTCATCCCAGTGCCTCTCATGCCGCAGGCCGGTCTCCCCCTTCTTGCTGCTGTGTGGTTCAGCGTGGTAGCTCCCGTCGTCGTGGTGGACGGCGTCTTCGTGCTGACCCGCTCCCTCGACGTCAACATTCCCCACCCACTCAGCGAGGTCGTCCCCTTCAAGTACTGGCTCATCTACGCGCAGTACGACCGCCGCTACGCCCCGAACAATGACGCCTTTGTGGTGGCGCAGTCGTGGCTGAACCTTGTCGAGGTCGCGCTGGGCCTCGTGGCGGTGATGCTGGGGCTGCTGCGCGCCAACAACGCGGCGGTGAAGCTCGCCATTCTCGTCGCCACGATGACGCTCTTCAAGACGGTGCTCTACTACGTGCTCGACATCGTGGAGGAGGGCTTGTACACGAAGCACAACACGTTTGCGGAGCAGTTCGCGATGGTGATTGTGCCGTCGTCTTTCTGGATCATTGTACCGGCGGTGATCATTAAGCAGTGCTTCCGCATTTTGACGCTGGTGCATGTGCCGGAGAAGAAGGGCAAGGCGAAGGCGGCGCAGCAGCAGCAGCAGCCGCAGCAGCAGTCAAGCCACGCGCAGAACAGCAACGGCAACAATAACAACAACAACAAGTCCAACAAGAAGAAGAAGTAATGCGCGTGCCGTATACTATAACGCTTTGGCTGTTGTGGAGCGTGGGATGAGGCGTAGTCGCTGGCAACAACGCGAAGAGCCACAAGATTTTAAAGACGGGCCTCAAGAAGAACAAACAAAAAATAGAACGTTGCAGTCATCGCCTCTATACCTCGGCGAGGGAGGACACCACTGGTAACAACACCTCAACTACTGCCCTTTTAACGTTGTCTCTTTGTTATTTTCCTCTTGCTTTTTTTTTCCCCCTTCTTTGCGAACATTTCCACCATCTATTTCGCTGATCTTTTTCACGTGTCTGTCAGTGAGGCAGCCGATGTCCAAAGAGCAGCAACGAAGACGAACGGGAGGGAAACAAGATGAAGACATCACGGTGGATCCAAGCGGAATACATGTCTTCTCACAACCCACGAACGCACATCCGCGAGCCGCGGAAGAAAAAGAGAGAAAAATATGCCAGCGTTGTTGCCCTCTTTGCGCTGCGTCGGTTAAGACAAGGCACATATGTGCCGTTTCGTCCACTATCGCGCTCAGTTTAGATGAGAGAACTAGAGAAATAGAGTAACAAATGATGAAGAGTAAAAAGCTGTGAAGACGGGCTTCGCCGGCTCTTTCTTCGCGGCTATCCTTTCTTGCGCGTGTTGCATACTCAATTACTTCCTTTCGCCTCCTTCTTCTTCATCTTCTTCTCTTAAACTTAACGCAACCCCACACTTGTTTTTTTTTTTCCGACTTTCTTCTCGATGCTAATGGACAGCAATACAAGAAACGGAGCGTGGAGCAACACATACAAACACGGAAAGAGGCGTTTCCTGCACACATCGTCTTAATCCTGTCGTCGTTCAACACGAGGACTCTAGCTCGACGTTGCGTCCCCGTCGCTGCGCGTGCGCTGCGTAGAAGCCCTCTTTCCAGCTGTTCTTTCTGCCCTGCTTGTACCTTTCAACGTCTTACTCCCTTTCCCCCCTTCGTCTCTCCCCTTCTCACACGGCTTCTTCGCGAGGTGCGGAAGGCAACGGTTTCACCTGGTCGTTTGTGTGCCTTTTTCAAGGCCTGCCAGTGTTGTTCGTTGCGTGAAAGGAGTGTGAAAGAGAAGAGAGAGAGTTTCCCTGCGTGTATACTGAGAAACGGTTTTTTTTGCTGCTGCTTCTATTGTCTCCCGCGGTTCCCGCATCTACTTCACCATCTACAATTTTGATTGTGGAGGTACCGCTTTATTTCAATTTCTTCCCTCCCGCAAAGCGCAGCGTTCTCAGGTGCAGTCTCTCTCTCGCTCCTTCCTTCCCGGTGCTTTTATTTCTGTTCAGCACGTTATCTCTTTCTCCTTTTTTTTTTCTGTGAAGGCACATTTTGATTTTTCAATCTCACTCTTGTACTTTGCTTTACGTCTCTTGGTGTCAGCGAGCATTGCGCGGGACACAGGGAGCTCTCATCGACGAAGAAGATTCCCCTCTTCATCTCCCTCCCTTTGGTGTTTCATACCTTGAACACTTTTTTCTTTGCTACTTCTACTGCATCACGGTTTTCTTGTATTTGTCTTTTTTTTTCTCTGTTCTTATTAAGGCATCAGAAGATCTTGTATCTGACAGTGTGTGAGTGTGCTCTGCTTTTCCCTTTTTTCGCCCGCGTGTCTGAGCAGCGGCAATACTCGTACGCGTGCTTCCCGCTTCAGCCTCCCTCTCTTTCTCTGTCTTTTGTTTACCCTGCTCTCTCTGTACCACTAGCTGTACGGCCTACGCTGTCTCCTTTTTTTTTTTTCTGCACAAGCATAGGGCGGAAAACATGAAGCGCTTCCCCAGTCATCCCGCTTCTATAAGTGCCGGGCGACGGGCAGTCGCGGCGTTGACAGGCGGTGAAAGTGCGTCTTTGTTTTTCACGAGTACCGTTCAGCAATCGCAGGCGTGCTACTCGAGCCAAACGACGAAAGCCTTCGCCAGCAGCAAGGCCAAGGGCGGGGCTGCGGCGGGCAACAGCACTGCAACCGCCCCCGTCCCAGGCAGCGCCGCAGCCCTGTCATCACCCGCTGCCGCCGCCACGCAGCCCGCCTCCACACAGAACCGCAACAGCAGCAGCAGCGGCGGCGGTGGTGGCCGATCTGCGCCGTCGTCTGGGCGGGGAAGACGGCCGAGCGCGGTAGCGGAGCCCTGTCCGACCCAGCCAACCCCTCCTACTTCTGGTGCGCGTGGCCGGCGTGGGCAGCACAGCAGCAGCGGGCCGTCGAGTGAGCGCCGTGTGCGGCCGATGCGGGGGCGTCGCGCCACCGAGCCGCCACGAGTGCGCCGCACAACACGGCAGAAGGCGGTGGCGCTGCTGCAGTCCTGCCATGTTGAGGGCACGGCAGCGGACAACTCAGCGCCATCGCACACGTCTGCCCCTCTCGTGGAGCCGGCCACTGCATCAGCATCTTATTCATCACCAGTGTTGCCATCCTCTGCAGTGCGTGAGAACGGTGGCGAGGCGGTGCTACAACCCGCAGCAGCAGCAACAAAAATGGCCGCCCCAGCTTCCCTGGCTTCTGGTGCTTCGGTGGGTGCGGAAGCGGACGTGACGTCCCTCACCACCGAGCAGCTGCTGTCCCGTCTGCAGCTCACCACGTTTGTGGAGCGCGTCACGTCGCAGGTGCGCGACTGGGCAGCCGCCGTAAAGGAGTGGGCACACCCTTCCTCTGATCCTACGCTGCGAGAGTGGGAGCGGCAGCTGCTGCTCTCGCTGCGCAAGGAGTCCTTTGCGGATTGCACCGTGGTGCAGTACGCGATGCAGCAGCGCTACGAGGACCACTTCGGCAGCAGCAGCCGCGACGTCGCCTTTCTCACGCTCTACGCACGGGTGCTGATGAACAACGCCGTCTTCTGCCTCTTGAACTTCGTCACGTATCGTGCGACGGAGTTGCTGAACGAGGCGCTCGAGGTGGCGCGTCGGGCCTCTGAACTCAAGGAACACCAACAACAGCCGATGCAGACGAAGACAGCAGTGGACGGTGCGGCTGGCAGCTCTGAAAAACGGTCTCCGCAGACCGTGCAGCAGCTGCGGCCGTCGACGGACCCAGAGCACTGCTTCGTCTTTCTCCGCGTCCTACTTGCCAACGCCTATGCCAGCGACCAGCAGTACTGGAAGGCGGCGGAGCAGTACCAGCTCGTCCTCTCGGCGCTCGAGCGCAGCCCGCTCTGGAGCCCTGAGCAAGTTGCCCCTGGACCCGTCAGCCCCATCGCGGTGAGTCAGACCTTCGCGGAGGAGGACGCACGACTGTTCTACGCGGATGCCGCGCGCGTCGACCACGCCGTCGCCCAGGGCACCGCGCAGCTCCTCCTGCTGCAATCGCAGGGTGTCGCGGGGAATGCGGTGCGGCTGATGCACGCCCAGCTTGCCATGGCCCGCCTGCACCGCCACGCCGGCCGCCACGCGGAGAGTCAGTCCTTCTACGAGAGTTACCTCGACGGTGCCGCGGAGCACATGGAGGGCGAGGATGTCGCGGGTGTGATGCTGGAGCTGGGCCGGCTGCTGCTCTACAAGGAAAGCAACGAGGAGGCGGCGCTGGTGTACCTGGAGGCTGCCTCAAGCATGTTGCTCGAGGACGCACAGGACCTCCTTCAGGCCGCCGAGACGAGCGGGGAGGGAAAGGAGGAGTCGGGCAGGGCGGCGCTGCGAATTGCGGCGGGCAACACCGCCCAGCGCACCGCCGGCAGCCTCGTCGACACCGCGATGGCGTACCACGCGCAGGGGAAGACCGGCAAGGCAATTGGGCTGCTGGAGGGCTCGCTGCAGCTGCTTGACGCGGCGGGGCTGCGGCTGCTTGGTGGGTGGGTGCGGGAGCAGTACGCCGATATGCTCGCGACTGTCTCTCTCGTTGACCGCGCCTTGGAGGAGTACTCGCGGGCCATGGAGATGCTGCGCGACGAGTGCGGCGACGTGGTGGAGCAGCTCGGACCTGGTGGCCGTCTCGTGGACTTCACGTCCTACGAGGTAGAGGGTCATCTGGCGTTCTGCTTGCAGACGTACGTGGGCGACCACCGCCGTGCCATGGCGCACTTTCGCAGCATCCTGCAGGCCACCTACCGCGCCAGCCCAGCCGTGCGGAGTGCGCAGGCGCGGCTGAGTAAGCGAGCGCGTCGTCACCGCGCCGGAGCAGCGGCTGCCGTTGTCTCGTCTTCTTCACTTGCAGCAGGCGTTGGACGTCGCAGTGGCGGTGGTGGTGGTGGTCGCACACGCGACAGCCGTAGCAGCAGCAGCAGCGGTGCGTCCTCGGTGGACATGATACTCAAGCCCGATGTCCTGCACTGGGTTTTGACGAATTATGTCGCGTGCTGCGAGCGCGTCGGTGCGCACGGCGAGGCTGTCGGCGCGCAGAACCGCCTCATCGAGATCGAGGGTGCGCTGGGCGGCAACGTGGTGGACTCCTACCTGAAGCTCATCGCGCTGCACCAGGAGGCGGGGGAGGTGGAGAAGACACTGGCGCTGTGCTTCTACGTCTTTTTCCTCCCAGATGCGATGATGCCGGCGCAGACGCGGCTGGAGGTGGCCAACTGCTTTGCGTCAAGCTGCCATCAGATGGGCAACAATCGCATGGGTGCCGTGCTGATGCAGGCGGTGCAGCACGTCCGCGGCGACTTCGACGCCAACGCGCTGGTGCACTACGCGATGTGTCTGAAGGCCCTCGACCCGGCCGACCGGCTGCAGCTCGACGGCATGATGGACATCGAGGCGGGCATACAGGCTATTGGGCGTGTCTTCCGCCGTGCCGCGAGCATCGTCGCGGTGGACACGGCGCTCGACGCGATGGAGGAGGCGGGGAGTGAAAAGGGGTCGTGGTCGCAGAGCCGGGTGGACCGCGTGCTGAATGGCCTCATTGTGCTCAGCCGCGGTGCCTTCTTTTTCCATCAGAACCGCTTCAACAAGGACGCGGCGGACCTCTACGCACACGCGCTCGAGCAGGTGGACCACATCACGTCGACCATCCCGGTGCTGACGGAGGCCCTGCAGCGGGAGATGGGGATTCTGCTCGTGAACTACGCCACGCTGAAGGCGCCGGAGGACGCCACGTTTGCGGCGCAGCTCTACGAGCGTGCGGCTGCCGTGTGCCCCTCCTACCCAGAAGTGTCGGAGGTCGTTGCCGACTTCTTTGTCCAGTCAGGCGATTACACAAAGGGGTGGAAGTACATGACCCGTGTGCTGCGCTCGAACCCGGCGGCGGCGGCCGAGATGCACCTGCGGCTGGCACGCCTCGGCACCGGCACTGCGTGGGACACCTTGTCCTTTGGGCAGCGTGTGGATGTCGTGGAGCACCTGCTGAAGGGCCTTGGGGTGTCAGCCGAGCGCATTGCGTCGGCGCGCACTCTGGCTCTGCAACGCCAGATGGGGCACACGAGCAGCGACAGCACTGACGGGGCAACCGCCACCACTGCTGCCGCAACGCCTCTTGTCATCTCTCTGAAGGACTTTGCGCCGCTGCTGATGGACGGCGTGGCGAACACGATGAGTGAGGAGGCGGTGTGCCTCGCCACGTACATCGTGCAGACCCGCTTCCAGGAGCCGCAGCTGCTGAACCGCCTCTACCGCCGCGCTCTCCTTCGCTTCCCCACGCACGCCACGATCTTGGTGAACTACGCGACGCTGTGCATGTACGCGGGCTACCACGTTCTCGCCCGCAAGTACATCGCCAAGGCATTTGCCGCGTCGTCGGCGGACTTGAACTGCACCATGTGTTACGCGCACTACCTGTGCCGCTCGTACGAGGACCAGCAGGTCGGCTCCGCGGAGGCGCTTTACGGGGGTTTCCTGGAGCGGCACCCGAACGTGGCGCAGGCCCACGCCGCCTATGCGAACTTCATGACCGTCTCGATGCCCACGCCATTCAAGACCGAGGAGCACTTCCAGCGCGCGCTGGAGCTGGGCCCGCGCACCGAGGACGTGCTGCTGCAGTACGGCCAGTTCATGTGGGCCTGCACAGACAGCCGAAACGTTTACACGAACGACGACGTGCGGCATCGCCTCTTTGACCGGGTGGAGCAGCTCTTCAAGGAGGCCGTCGCGACGAGCCCCAACAGCTTCACGGCATGCCACCAGCTTGGCACCTTCTACGCCAACCGCCACAACCGCTTCGAGGACGCCATGACGATGCTGTACCGCGCCCACAAGCTGCAGCCCGGCAACGTCGAGGTGCTGCGCCACATCCTCAACACTCTGCACGAGGAGTGTGTGCGGGTGCAGCGGGAGGAGCAGCGGCAGAGTGGGACGGTGGCGGGGCAGGCGAGCAGCGTCGCGATGGCGGCATCCTCCTCTCCTTCCGCGTCGTCGTCGTCACGCCTGCGGTCGCTGACGTCGGCAACGAAGGACATGTTTGACAACGTTGTTGCGAAAGAGCCGAATGACACCGCGACGCTCGAGCGCTATGCCCGTTTTGCCGTTGAGACGCTGAAGGACCCTCGCCTCGCCGCCAGGCTCTACAGCCGTATTCAGGAGCTAAATCGCAAGTAGAGGATGCGTGTGAGCGTTGTGTGTGTGTGTGTGTGTGTGTCTGCGTACCATAAACGTCCATTCTTTCCCCCTTTATTCGAGAAGGAGTCTGCTTTTTCTGTTTTTTTTTTTCCTACCGAGGGAGAGAAAGGAGGAGCGGAGGAGGCCGTGACGTGTGCCCGTTTCTGCTTTAACGTGCGTGTCCCTTCCCTCTTTATCTCTTTTCCCACTTAAACACAAACCCCTTTATAACACCAAAAAAAAATACCATACACCGTACATGCACCAAGAGTAGCCTAGATTTCTGTTTCATCGTTTGTTTTTTTCCCCCACTATTGTTCCTTGTACACTACTGACCCCTTTTTGTTTTGTTCGTTGTGCGTTGTTGCCACCAAGTATTTTAATTTTGTGCTCGTTCAAGAACGCAGAGCTTTCATCAGAGCAGAACAGAATGGGCGAACATCGACAGAGCGAGAAAAAAAAGGAAAAGTCGTTTACGCTTGCACAAGGCCGTGACAAGTTTTTCTTTTTTCTCCTTCCTACTGGTCGATGTGAGAGTGGCTGGCGCTTTCAGAGCTGCAACGCACACGCTCGTCACACTCTCCTGTTAGTCTTTTTTTGATGTATTGGAGTGTGTGCCCGTGGGTATCTCCTCGATTCCGCTCTCTGCGTACGCCTTCTTCAACGATGCTACGTTTTTTTTTTCCCTCCTTTTCTCCTACTCCAAGTGAGGAAAAAGAAGCCTTTTGTTCCTCTATTCCATATTTGTACCTATGACCTACTGAAAAAAAAATACGTAGTAGTGAAAGAATCATCGCAGTGAAGTAGATGCACTTCATAGAGAGAGAGAGAGAGAGAGAGAGAGAGAGAGAGAGAGAGAGAAGTAAGAGTTCATATAGTGTGATTAAAGCTTTTTTATCAAAGAGTTTTCTCAGCACTTATCAGTTTCCGGTTCTGTTTGCGAACCTGGAGGGAGAGCTTCCGCAGCGAACTCGGTGATTTTCAAAAGTGCTCAACGCGCGGCACAACTGCGTCGTCTCACTGTGAAGCGCAGAATGCCATGCGTTACCATTCCAGTCTCCGTTACTGGACCTCCATCCTCATTCTCTTTACCATTTCTGCTGCTCCTCTGTCCTTTCGTTTCCCCGCCTTCCCTCTACTTGCGTTGGTAAATCAAAAATGAAGGTTGTGCCTCTATTGGCTTCTCAGCGAGGCTTTAAACGCAATTGCTGGCTTTCAGCTTCTCCCCTTTACATATACGCAGAGGCACTTGGCTTCTATCATTTTTTTTTTTTTGCATATTCTCACTTAGCTGCAGTGCTGTGCTTCTTGCGTGCTGCTGCTGCACCAACATTTGTCTTTTTTGCCGCCTTTTCTGTCGTGATTTCTTCTTTCCGTGCTACAGCACGCTCACCAAATATTCTCTCTCATCGACAACACAATAAGAAAAAAACAACAACATTATACTCATCATGGGTTGCATCATGCGGGACTTTTCTCAAGTCTCAAGGCGGCACGTTAGTGCCGTGCGTCTTTGCTGCCTCGCTCTCTGCCTCTTGTGCGCGTGGTGGACGCCACTGATCACGTTTGCTCGCGCTGCTGCTGCGGAGGACGCCGCGGAGGTGTGGTACGTACGCGGTTGCCGCGACGCAGCGTCTCGCGATGCGCGCGAGACAACCGGCTGCTTCGCCGCCGCTGCGGGCCGCAGCAACGGCACTGTGATGCGCAGTGTCAAACTCTCCCTGCAGGGCGTTCACCTGCCCACCGACCTGCACAACCACCGCGTCGTGCTGAGCGAGCACCGCCGTCCCTCACTGCTGGGGGAGGTGGAAAGTGGGGCAGCAGATGGTGCGCAGAAGATGGAACCCGTGCGACTCCTCTGCGAGAACCCGGAGGCGTCGGAGCTCTTTCCCGGTCAGCTCATCACTTGCGAGCTGGTGAACCCGCTGCTGACGATGAGCAACAACGCCGCCTGGCAGCCGCACCTCAAGCGCCTCATCAACACCCGAGTGTGGTTTGACGTCCGCGTGGAGGTGCAGGACGGCGGTGAGGGCGAGGCGGCGTACCGCGCCGTCAGTATTCTGCGACGGGCCGTGCAGCTGCGCGTGAGCAACAGCTCGAAGCCGGACGCGGCGGCAGAGGCATCGCAGAAGAAGGCGCAGCAGCGTGCTGTATCGTGGGAGGAGGTGCGGCAACACCCGCTGGAGCGCCTCTACAACCCCACTGCCGTTGCGAACGACAGCGCGACGTCCACGTCAGCAAGAGAGCGTGCCAACACCTCTTCCAGCGTTGCCGCCCAACAGCAGGGGGAGGAGGTGTGGGTGGAGCTGGGTATCGGCGGTCTCAAGCGCGAACTCCGCTCGCTCTTCCGCCGTGTCTTTCTCTCCCGCCTGCCGTCCCTCGCTCCGCTGGCGGAGGCGTTGCAGCTGCAGCACGTCCGCGGCGTCATCCTCTACGGGCCACCAGGCAACGGCAAGACGCTCATCGCACGCAACCTCTTCCGCCTCTTGGGGCCCAACACGCGCCTCTCCGTGGTGAACGCGGCGGATATCCTCTCCAAGTACGTTGGCGAGTCGGAAAAGAATCTGCGGGACGTCTTCGAGGGCTACGACATCGGCACCAGCTCCAAGGCGGAGGACGCCGCCAAGGAGGAGGAGGCCTTCGACCGCTCTGCCCACCAACACCACCACACAAATAACAGTGCGCCGGGCTCGCTGCAGGTGCTGGTGATTGACGAGTTCGAGGCGCTCTTCAGGCGTCGTGGGCATTCCGCAGACGAGAGCTCCGCCAAGGCGGTCTACGACGGCGTCACGAACACGCTTCTCTCCCTCATGGACGGTGTGAAGAGCCGCAACGATTTGCTCGTGGTGGGGCTCACGAAC
This sequence comes from Crithidia fasciculata, assembly GCA_000331325.2. Taxonomy (NCBI): domain Eukaryota; phylum Euglenozoa; class Kinetoplastea; order Trypanosomatida; family Trypanosomatidae; genus Crithidia; species Crithidia fasciculata. The sequence continues at coordinate 994,523 of CM003430.1, forward strand.
CGGCTGCAGGCCATCGACCAGGCCCTTCTCCGCCCGGGCCGCTTCGAGGTGCTGATCGAGATCCCGGCACCGGATGTCCCGGGCAGGGAGGATATCTTCTTCATCCACACCGACCGCCTCCGCGAGCACCACTTTCTCGCCGAGGACGTCGACCTGCACACACTGGCGCTCGAGTCGGGCGGCTTCTCGGGGTCGGACATCGCTGGTGCGGTGCGCTCTGCCGTCAGCTACGCCCTGCTGCGCTACCGCCAGGAGGGCATCTTCGGCGCGCACAGCGACGGCGCAGTCGCGGCTGGCGACGGGGAGGAGGAGGAGGAGCTGATCGGTCACCGTCCTGGTGATGTAGGGGGATGGGGATGGACCGCAGAGGATGGTGGCCCACACGATGTGAGCCAAGGTGGTGCGGGTGCGTCATCTGCATCAGCAGTGACGTTTGCGGTGACGCGCGCAGACTTCGACCGCGCCATGGCGGACATCCGCAGCGCCAAGGACGAGGCCTCCGCCCTCTCCCAACTCTCCACCGACGGCGACGGCGCTGGCGTGGACGTCGTCGACTACGACGGCACCGTCAGCCGCAACATCGAGAGGGCAAGCGCGGTGATGAGCCGCGTGCTGCAGAGCGACCGCACCGTGAGTGGGCTGATCGCGATCACCGGCGCACCTGGTACGGGCAAGTCGACCATTGCACGAGCTTTGACACGCGTGCATGACTTCACGACGGTGCGCTACTTCTCCTGCCGCCGCCTCAGCGAGCTGCGGGATCGCGAGGAGCAGCTGGCAAAGCTGCGCGATGCCCTCAGCGAGGCCTCCCACACGGACCGCGGCCTCGTCGTGCTGGACGACTACGACGTCTTGGTGGATGCGATGGGCAGCAGCAGCAGCTACGCCAGCATGACGCTGCGAGGACTGCTGTACGAGTACATGCACCGCCCCGGCGGCGTCAGCCGTGCCCTCGTCGCGGATTCGCCGCTCGCCAGCGCCGAGGACGCGGGAGGAGAGACAGAGGCGGGCAACATGGTCGTGAACGCTGGCAGCCGCGTGGCGGCCGAGCGCAACCGCCGCGTCCTCCTTCTCACCTCCTCTCTCGCTGCTGCGGTGCAGACGCAGTCGTTCGATGTGCACCTCCGCGTCCACCCGCTGCTGCGCCGCGGTGCTGCCACCCTACTCGAATCGTACCGCGTCGTGGACGCATCGCACGCCGCGGCTGTGGCGGCCGCCTACCCCGTCTCGATGAGCTACCGCACGTTTCTGCGCATCACGGACCTGTCCTTGCAGCGGTGGGTGCAGCAGGCGAACGCCTCGGCTGACTCTGATGAGGCGGCGACGGTGACGGCGGTGGAGCTGCCGGCGTTCTTTGCGACGTCGGCGGCGATGCGCAGCCGCTACGCGACGCTGCACGCCATGCAGTCACTGACGGACTTCTTCACCATTACCACCGACGAGGCGCGGCGTGGCTTTGCGGCTGTGGTGCGGGCAACGGTGGCGAACATGGGACTGATGGACCCTTACGAGGGCTGGAAGGGTGCGGGGGACGAAGACGAGGTCGACGACGGAGTGGAGGAAGATGAGGATGCAGATGGTTCTGACGTGGTGGATGGCGTCGAGGAGGGCTTCGATGTGGATGCCGTGGTGGGGGCTGCGGATGAGCTGCTGTGGTAGTACGGCAGTCACACACACACACACACACTGTCAGCATCGCGATGGAAGGCTAAATGCACCTGGTGTGATGCAGTTTTCTTGCTTGATGCTTCGCTTCTTTATGTTTGTGGTCTCACCGCGGCGTGCGTGTCTGCTTTACAAGAGAGAGGTAGGGACTTCATGCGTCTATACCCACAAGTGTCCCGCACCCACCTACGCGTTCATATCTATCTTTTGCGGTAGCGTGAAGAAAAGAATGACGGGAAATGAATCGCTGTTACTCTCAACAACAACAGCAAAGCAAACTGAAAGCTATTCTTGGGCCACAACACGACTCTTGATCAATCTTAACTCATCCGCGTCTGGCGGCACATGTTGTTTTTCTTGATCACAACTTTTGAGGCAGAGAGAGAGAGTGTCGCTTAGCGGCACACGAAAATAGGAAGGGGAGATAGGTAGACTTGCATTCACCTTGTCGTGCTTTGCTACTTGCGAAGCCGCCTGCATGGGTATATTGCAGCAAAGACCTCGCGCCTCGTGTGCTTCTCCACTGGAGGCGGTGCACATCAGGCGGGCGAGGAAAAGAAGATCCAAGAAGAAAGACTTCTTTTCCAGTATTACTATCCCTCTCTATTATCCTTCTCCTCTCTCTCTCTTCTCTAAATGGTTTGCGTGCTTACTCGCCCTCAGCAGCCCCCCTATTCCGATCCCGACTCGTTGCATTTTTTTTTTTCCCCACTCGTCTTCGTTATACTCGTGGTCACCATAATCGGTGAACCTTCTTGGGCAACAAGCCGCTTCTTTTTCTTCTCTTCCGCCTCTTTTTATTTGTCCTTTCTCCCCGCCTAATCGGAATTTATACGTTGCTCTCTCCCTCCCCTGCTCCTACTATACAAAGGTAAAAGAGGAAGAAATATCAAAAAGCAACACGGCGTAAGGTCATAGCCTTTATTCCTCCCTGCTGGCACCGCCGCGATTGCTTCCGCTTATTCATCCTTAACACAGTGTTTATTTTTTTATTTCAGAGAAACGTTGGTGACTGGTGTAAACCAGCAAGCAAGGTGCGCAGGTGCTGACAAGACTTCTTTGTAATTTCGAGAGTAAAGGTGTGTTTGTGTCGGTTATCGAGCACGCAAAGGAAAAAAAAAAGTGAAACTCTTCTCTGTATCGCAAAGACTATTTTAGCCATGTGGAGGGCGTCGCGTTTCTTGAGGTGCGCCGCGAGCGCTGCCTCTCACACCGTTGCCGCCGCTGCATCTGCTGGTACCACTGCTACCGGACCCGCGATGCCGACGTCCATCAATGAGCTGCCCAGCACCCGGCCCATCTACATGGACAATCAGGCTACAGCCCCCCTCGACCCCCGTGTGCTGGACGCGATGCTGCCCTTCATGACAGAGGACTACGGCAACCCGCACAGCCGCACCCATCAGTACGGCTGGAGTGCCGAGGCTGCGGTGGAGACGGCGCGGAAGCAGGTGGCCGACTTGATCGGTGCGAGCCCCAAAGAGGTTTTCTTCACCAGCGGCGCGACGGAGAGCAACAACATCGCCATCAAGGGCGTTGGCAACTTCAACAAGGCCAAGAAGAATCACATCATCACCCTGCAGACGGAGCACAAATGCGTGCTCGACTCCTGCCGCTACCTGGAGATGGAGGGCTTCGAGGTCACCTACCTACCGGTGCTGAAGAACGGCATGGTCGACCTCAAGGTGCTCGAGGCGGCCATCAAGCCCACGACCTGCCTCGTCTCCTGCATGGCGGCGCACAACGAAATCGGCGTGCTGCAGCCCATCCGCGAGATCGGTGCCCTCTGCCGCTCCAAGAAGGTGCTCTTCCACACCGACGCGGCGCAGGCGGTCGGCAAGGTGAAGATCGACGTCAACGCGGACAACATTGACATCATGTCCATGTCCTCGCACAAGGTGTACGGCCCGAAGGGCTGCGGAGCCCTCTATGTCCGCCGTCGCCCCCGCGTGCGCCTGCGCTCCCCTGTCAGCGGTGGTGGCCAGGAGCGGGGTATTCGCAGCGGCACGCTGGCGACGCCGCTGGTGGTGGGTATGGGGGCGGCGTGTGCGCTGGCTATGCAGGAGATGGAGCGCGATGCAGCGCACAGCCTGCGGCTGCAGAAGCGCTTGCTGGAGGGGCTGCAAAGCCGCCTGCCTCACCTCGTCGTGAACGGCGACCTCGAGAAGCGCCTGGCTGGCAACCTCAACATCAGCTTCGCCTGCGTGGAGGGCGAGAGCCTGCTGATGGGCATGAAGGACATCGCAGTGTCGAGCGGCAGCGCCTGCACGAGTGCGTCGCTGGAGCCGAGCTACGTGCTGCGTGCCCTCGGCGTGGACGCCGAGAACGCACACACGTCGATCCGCTTCGGCATTGGCCGGTACACCACCGCGAAGGAGATCGACATTGTGATTGAGCAGTGCGTCGAGAACGTGGAGCGGCTGCGCGAGCTCTCCCCGCTGTGGGATCTCATGCTGGAGGGTAAGTCGCTGGCCGACGTGCAGTGGCGTTAGCGCTGTGCTGAGCGGAGTCAAAGGGAGAGAGAGGAGCTAAAGCGCAGGCGGTGTGGTACCGCTAACCACATCTGTATTTCTCTCTCTCTTTCTGTGTGTTCGGCGTGTGTCCCTATGGTTGACTTTTGCACAACGCTTCTCTCTCTCTCTTCTTTTGTTTTTCCCTCTTTTGCTTTTTCTACCTCCTTTCCAGTTGCGGCTTTCCTTCACAGGGCAGCGAAGCCTCAGCGAGGTCCATATTCACGAATCTCAAGCTCCGTCTAAACAATAAGCGAAGATGAGGAAAAGAACAAGAAAAAAAGAACGCGAAGCAGTCGGCGGCCAAAAAAAAAAAGGAAAGGAAAACGCACGCCTGTGTTTCTTATTATTATTACTATTATTATTCGTGGTGTGGCTTCTTCTCACATACATACAAGCACCGATGCTCGACACTCGTCACTCGCCATCTCAAAGTCTCTTTTGAGCTCTTTTTTTTTTGTCAGTCTCTCTTCTTGTTGTGTCTTTTTGTTGTTGCACAACAAGTGGCTGGTGCCACGATGCTTCTTCCTTGGTGTAACTCAGCGCACATTAAAAAAAAAAACGAAAAAAGAAATACAAGACAAAAGGGATGAATAGAGTGAACATGTGCCTGCTTACTTGCGCAGAGAAGCAAGGGAGGATTTGCCTTTGCCTCCTCCTATTACTTTCTGCTTGGACTTCACGGCACATTTCGCCCCTCTCTGCACGTGCCCTTATTTGTGGGCACGCTATTTTGGTGTCAAGACGCCATCACAACTCCGATGACTGCTCTTTCCTTCGCGTCGTCGGCGGCGCCTGTCGTTTTTTACGACAGAGTGATGTAGTTGTGCGTGTGGGCCTGCTCGCTTAATAACATCGCCTGTCTTGTATGTGAAGCAGCCATCTCTGCAGAGACGATTCTCGGATCGTCTGGGATGTCATTTAATCGTACGCCTCTTCTGGAAAATTCACCTGCTCTTCTTTCTTTTTTTTCCCTCTCCACCGCTTCGCAGAATACACGCGCTGGTGTGCCACTCACACACACGCAGACACACAGAGAAAGAGAGAGACCGGCACATACAAAGGGAGAAAAAAGCGTGCCTGCACGGGTGGCAGCCATGTCTGACATGAGCGACCGCCTCAAGGGCAAGCTGAAGAGCATTGCCCGCCAGACCCCCAACGGCTACCGCAAGCCGCATCAGCAGCAACGCCCCGGCAGCGGACCACGTCGCTTTACCGACGACAACCACCCCAACAGCACCGGTAAGCGGCCACGCAGCGAGGAGGGCGAGGGGAGTGAGCAGGGCGGCAAGTCTGGTGGTGGCCGTGCGCACGCCAAAGGCGGTGACAAGGCTGATCAGGAGGGCGAGGGCGAGGTGCTTGGCGTTATTCCAAAGATCACGCTGGAGGAGATGGGCGGCTTGGCGAAGGAGTTGCCGGTCATCAAGGAGTTGATCCAGCTGCCCATCCGCATGCCGCACCTCTTTAGCTGCCTTGGAGCCGACCCACCGTGTGGTGTTCTCCTGCACGGCCCACCTGGCGTGGGAAAGACGAAGCTCGTGCACGCCATTGCTGGCTCGTTGCAGGTGCCCCTCTTTTTTGTCGCGGCACCAGAGATTATTTCCGGCATCAGCGGCGACAGCGAGGCGAAGCTGCGGAATTTGTTCATGGATGCGATTGCGGCGGCACCGAGCATCGTGTTCATTGACGAGATCGACACCATCGCCGGCCGCCGCGAGGACGCGCAGCGTGGCATGGAGAGTCGCATTGTGGGGCAGCTGCTCACCTGCATGGACCAGGTCTCTCAGGCGTGGCGGCAGTACAACAAGGTGGTGTGCGTGATGGGGGCGACGAACCGGCCTGAGGCGCTGGACACGGCGCTGCGCCGCGCCGGACGTTTCGACCGTGAGATCGCCCTCGGCATCCCTTCCATCGATGAGCGGCAGAGCATTTTGAAGATCGTCTGTGCGAAGCTCAACCTTTCCGACGATGTCGACTTTTTTGAGCTGGCGAATATGACGCCCGGCTACGTCGGCGCGGATCTGCACCTGCTCGTGAAGGAGGCCTGCATCTTGGCAATCCGCCGCAAGTACAACGAGCTGGATGAGCGCGACGGCCTCGACGACGTCAGCCCGGAGGATTTGGCTGGCTTCTGCGTCACCTTTGAGGAGCTGAAGGAGGCGACGAAGCGGGTGCAGCCGTCGGCGATGCGTGAGGGCTTCACGACCATTCCAAACGTGTCGTGGGACGACGTCGGCGCTCTCGAGGACGTACGGGAGGAGCTGATGACGAGCATCCTGCAGCCCATCCGCTCTCCCAAGCTGCACCACCGCTTCGGTCTCGACCACCCGGTCGGCGTCCTCCTCTACGGCCCACCGGGCTGCGGTAAGACGCTGGTGGCGAAGGCCATCGCCAACCAGTCTGGTGCCAACTTCATCTCCATCAAGGGACCCGAGCTGCTGAACAAGTTTGTGGGCGAGAGTGAGCGGAGCGTGCGGATGGTCTTTGCGCGTGGTCGCGCCTCTGCGCCGTGTGTGCTCTTCTTCGATGAGCTCGACGCTCTGGCGCCGCGCCGTGGCTCCGACCGCGCCAACCCGAGCAGCGAGCGCGTCGTGAACCAGCTGCTGACCGAGCTGGATGGTGTGGAGGGCCGCAAGGACGTCTACGTGATTGGCGCGACGAACCGGCCGGATATGATCGACCCCGCGATGCTGCGTCCTGGTCGTCTTGATAAGCTGCTCTACGTGCCGCTGCCCTCGGCGACGCAGCGCGGCTCCATCTTGTCCACCCACGCCCGCCGCTACCCGGTGCACGACGGCGTGGACATGCAGCGTCTGGCGCACGACGAGCGCCTTGCTGGCTTCAGCGGCGCCGACCTCGCGGCGTTGATGCGGGAGGCCTCGCTGACGGCGCTGAAGGGCGTCTACCAGTCTCACACAACAGACGAGCTGGATGAGCTGGAGCGCGACATGACCGGCAAGAGCGCCAGCACGGCCGACCTGCCAACCATCACGGCAGCGGACTTCGAGGTGAGTCTCGCGAAGGTGAAGCCGTCCGTCTCGGCGGCCGATCGCGCCAACTACGAGAGTATGAGCAGCGAGATCCGCAACAACGCCAAGAGCACTGGGTGAGCGAGAAGAAGAAAGAGAGAGATTGAGAGCGTAAGAGGGAAGACGGCGCAGGGCTTGGCAACACAGGCTGGTGGTGACGCAACGGCCAGAGATGCGGCGCTTTCCGGCGACTTTCTCTCTTCTTTTTCTTTGGGATTGTGCTCCGAGTGCTGTGGCCGACGAAGGGCATAAATGAGAAGACGTGCGTGCTGCACTGTCGTAAGTACGATTAAGCGTATGTTTCCAATTAAAAAGAAAGCAAAAGAGGGAAATAATATGAGACCAAAGGGCGAATGAGCTACACGTCTTGCTGTGACTGTTGTTGCGAGCGGCACCACCACAGAGCGCCTTTTTGCGTCTTCACAGCGCTGCCGAGGAAAAACAACGACAAAACACAAAAAAAGACCCGAGTGATTCCTGAAGCCGGCAAAGAAGGTCGTGAAGCCAATGCAGGCGTTTTACCCCGATCGGACTTTCTGCAGCTTTCCGGCGTTTTCACTGCGTTACACGTCTACCTGCAATACGTTTGAGAGGAGGCGACTTCCACTTCTTTCAAGAGAGCTCAAACGAATTGAGTGATCGCGCAAACAGAAAGCTAAAAAAATTCTCTTTCTTCCTCTTCCTCCTTCTTCTCCGCTGTCTTTTATTTGTTGTTCACCCACTCCTCCTCTTGCTGCTTCCTAGCGTGCACGGCTGAACTAGTGTGTAAGCTGGCTAGCCAGAAAAAAAATTAGGTGCAGAGGCCACGAAACGTATTAGGTAAAGGAAACGGAAAGCAAAAAAAAAAAAGCAAAGCCCACACCATACCGTGCCCACGCCCTCTCCTGGCTTCCACATTCGGACGCAAGACTTTATCTCAGCCGAAGAAAGCGCGCTTCTTCAAGTGTCCGCTTCTTACTTTTATTTTGTTGCTCCTCTCTTTCTGTACACGCACAAGCACACCCTGCTGTAATGCTTCGACGCTGTCTCCCCTCCTTCGACGTGCCGCGGCCCAACGTGGAGCGTCGGAAGCGTCGACGCGGCGAGGCCAAGAAGGCTTCGTCCCGTAGCCCGGGCATGCCGGACCTGCCCAAGAGTGCGGGCGGCTACGTCTTTCAGCAGCTGCGTCCACGTCTGCCCATCCGCTGGCAGTACGGCTGGCGGTGGAGCTCACTGAAGGGTGTTTGGGTTGTTGGCTGGGGTTCGTTCATCTGCTACGTGGCTTACGTGATGTTCTTCAAGTACACCGATGCCGATATTGCCGAGCAGGCCACGCAGTACACCTACGTGCACAACGATCGTGGCGAGGTGGTGGATATCGGGTTCAAGCCGATTGTGGATGCGACAAAGCGGGCACGCCGACGTGCAGATAAGTTGCTCGACCCCAACGAGAGCGACTAGAGAGGTGTTGCGTCTCGCAGACACAGTTGATGTTGCTGCTGAAGGGGCGGAGGGTGGATCCATGTGTTGGCTCTCACGGCGTTCACTCCTTCTCTTCTTGTCTTAATTCTCACATGATCTGTCCCAGCACTGCTAATTACCTCGGTGCAGTGCTGGTAAAGAAAATAAAAAAAAAACTTGATGCCAACAACACCACGAAAAAAAAAGAACAAATGGAGGATACATGCTGCAAGTGGTGTGTTGCGCAGCTCGCACAAGTGCCCCTAGAAGGAATGCTACTACTGTGAAGCACGCCCGCCACGCAGTTCCCTTGCTCTTTTGATTAAGGAGAAAAGAGGGAGGCTTAAAACGGTCTTTCAGGGAAGCGGCGACCAAGCAAAAGATGAAAAATACAAATTCCTCCCTCTCTTGCACGCTTTGTTTCTTTAGATCTATCTTTGCCTTCATCACCGTCTTTAAAACCTTTCTGCTTTTTTTTTCCTTCATCTGCCACAGTACGACGCTCTTCTTCTTTTAGGCTTTTGCCGTAGTTCTCCAGCGTCGTGGGTGCGCCGTTCGCAGTGAAGCACATATACACATACCAACATCGACCATTTTCACAACTTGCGGTGCATTTCAACACTACCGCAAAAAAAGTCACATTCACCATCTGTGAATCGCACAATTCGTTCGCATTTCTTTCTTTCTTTTATACAAAGCTGCTCAACATCATATACAGCCCGCTATACTCTCATATTCTATCAGCCTCTCTCCTTCTCCCCCCTGCTTTCGGCCCAGCATGCTGATCAGCGGCACCGAGGCGGCACACCCGCCGCCCGCGATCAGCGCCGCCGTCACCGAGGACGGCCAAAGCGTACGCCCCATCAACCTCAACGGCACCCTGACAGTCGCTCCGTCTGATGCGCCGACGACGAGCTTCCGCAACTTCGCCGCTGTCGACCGCGGCACCGTCTCCTCGCAGCGTCGCGGCAACGTCGTTCTCTTTGTGAAGACAAACGACAACGAGTCCGATGCCCCGCATCGCGGCGTCAACAACGCGTCGATGCCGTCGCAGCACAACGGCGGTGGCAGCGCGAACGGCTCGGACAACTCGCAGGGCGGCGACGGCGAGGAGGGCGGGGACGGGGAGCATGAGGACCTCCTCTCGCTCGTTGTCTCGACCGTGACAAGCGGCGGATCGACGGCGGTGAATGTCGTGACCGGCGCCGCCCGCAAGCCGCTCCTCACCGCCGCGATTGTTCTCCTCTACTTCATCCTGCTTGACATTGTGATGCTGCGCGACAACGAGCGCCTCAACCGCATTCTCCGCCGTGTCCGCGCCACCGACAACGACGCCCTCGTCGTCCTCTCCTCCAGTCTTGTGCGCCAGCTGAAGGATGCAAGGCAGGACCTGCACGAGGCCTTGGCCCTCAACGACCCACCAGCGACGCTGGAGCGGCTGGAGATTATCCAGCACAGGGCACTGGCGCTGGAGCGGGTCTGCAACCGCAGCCTCGCACGCCTCCACCTCCAGCTGATGTTCCCCGGCACTCCCGACGATCTTGCCTTTCTGGTGGAGCAGCACGTCGACTTCGACCGCCAGCTGCAGAGCCTCGCAGGGGAGGAGTTGGAGTGGATGTCGACGGTGATGGCGTCGTCGGTGGTGCAGCTGAGCGACGACGACGCACCGGAGGGGCAGCGGTTTGTGCTTGGCCCACACGCCGGTGCCCACGGTTCAGTGCCGGCGGGTGCGAGTGGTGGCGCTGCCGTGGCGGCGGAGGACGAGGCAGCTGCGCCGTCGAACCCCCTGCGCAATGTGCGACTGGAGCGGACAAAGCCGCCGGGCAATGCCGGCACGGCGTCGCATCACCCGTCCGGTGGTGCACACAGCCGACTAGAGCGTGCGGCGGCCGCAGCGCGAAGTGTGCAAAGTGGCGCCGGAAGAAAGGGCAAGAGGGCTGTGCTGATGACGGAGGTGGAGGAGGCAGAGAAGGCCGCTGGCGGGCTTGCAGGCTTGCTTAAGAACCGCTTTGTCGCATTTTTCCTCATCTGCGTCCTCCTCGCCGCGGTGCTGCGGATGGGGTAGTCGATTCCCCTTAGTCTTGCGGAGCGCGTCTAGAGAGAGAAAGAGGGAGCAAGAGAGACGCTGTCTTTCACTCTTTTTTGTAGGTCACATCCTGCCAGGGGACGGTGCCCTTTTTTCCTTTCTCTGAGTTTTCCATCTTCCACGAAGTCTCGCAGTTACGTGGCTGTCTTTTTTCTGTTTCTTTGCTGGTTCCATTCTTCTTGCTTCCCGCTGTACAAATCCTCATGAGGTTCAAATTTTCTCTTTTTCTTGCTCGCACTCTAGAAGAAACACATTGTTTAGAATCTGTGGTATCTGCCGGCTCGTTTAGCCCGGACTGAGAGTTGCTGGTCCGCTACTGAGCTATGGTGTGTTGCACGGCCACTTACATAGAATTAATAAAAAGATACGCGACTCCTACTCTTGCCCGTTTCTTTCACTAGGTTAAACGGATGTGTAGCCCATCTCCACAGACTTGACTCTGCTGATGTTTTCTAAATTCAAATCTCGTCCTCCGCTTTTTTGGTTCTTTTCTTTCCTTTTTTTGTTGTTACGCACTTGCGCCTGAGGGCAACAGGAACACATCTCAGTCGTGCATCAGCAGATACCTTCTCCCTCTATTATTACCAAAAAAGACTGGCGCGCTGAGAGGGGCTCCATGCTGAGTCTCCCCAAGCGCTTTACCGTAGGCTGTCGCGATGCCTCAGGTGCCTTTCATCGTAGCCGTGCCCTCCGCATGCGATTCGACAAGCCTGCCTCCTCTACCGCAGCCCACAGTGGTGCTGCCGCAAACACAGGAGCGAGCAGCGGGACAACCACAGCCACCTCCACGGGCACGTCCTCCGCTTCCCTGCCATCTTCGCCGCCACGCGTCTCCTACCGCCCTCTTCCGCAGCACATGTACCCAAAGACCGTGCCGGCCGACTTCACGCCGTTTCCGCTGCCGAAACACGACGAGACGTTGGGCTTTGGTCCGGTGCGCTTGCACAACGTGCCGGATGTGGAGGAGGCAAAGCAGCGCATGGCTGCGGCAGCTGCAGCAGCACGCACTGGTCGGCGGCCCACCACCGTGATGGAGGAGCGCGAGGAGGAGGAGAGCGCTGAGTCACTGGCGGCGTCGATGATGTGGGACGACGCGGTGCAAGAGGACGCCGCAGTGCGTGGTGCGGCGGTGGCGCCTGTGGGCACTGGATCAAGCAATGACACCGCGGTCTCTGCTGCGCACGTGGTGGAAGGCTCTGACGACTTGCGAGGCTACCACGCCCACGCGCAGTTCCCCCTACTCGACGTGCTGGAGTGTGACCGCAGCGTTGAAGACCTGCTTTCGCAGTTCTACAGCCGCCCCCATCTTGAGGCGCGGGCGGCGACGGTGCAGGACTTCGCCGCCACCCTGCAGAAGCGCACCAATGACGAGCTGACGCGCATCCTCTACGAGCTGAGCTCCCTTTTCACCCACGACGGCAGCAACCTTCCCTTTTTTTTCCAGAACGTCACCAAGTTCGGTCGCAGCTACGTCGTAACAAATGCACTCTTGCAGGCTTTTATCCAGCTGCTGGATGCAATGACTGTCGCCTTTGTCGAGGAGCAGCCACAGCGCCTGGCGGAGTCGCCGGCCCTCTTCGCGCAGGTGCTGCATTTTCTAGCTCTAGTGAAGGTGATGGAGCCGAACAGGTGGTTCTCCGTGACCGCGAACGCGATGCAGAACCGCGCGGACTACTCGCACGCACGCGGCGTGAACCGCACCACGTCACACAAGGGCACGGGGCAGGCGTTGGTGGAGTTTCTGGAGGACGTTGTGGCTGCGGGGCATGAGGTGGAGACGGAGGAGGTGGAGAGAGACTCTGCCCAGGGTGCTGGTGCAGCTGCTGCGACGGGCATTACGGCTGCGTGGTCACCCGACGAGATTCTCGACGTGCTCGCTGGCTTCGCTGGGGTGATGCCCGACGGCAAAGCACCCTCTCCCGTTGTCGCCGCGCTACTCGACACGCTGTGGCACCGCTGGTCGGAGGTGGACTTTGTGCTGACGACTCCGCAGCAGGCGGATCAGCTGGAGCGGCTCTACCTGCTGCTGCAGATGATGGATGCGCAGCGAGACGCCGTGCTGGACGCGTTGCTCGGTGGGCAACTGCGTGCGTCTTCGCAGACTAGCGCAACCATGCTCTTCCGCGAGCGTGAGGACACCCCACCGCTGACGCTGTCGGCTGCGTTGACAGGTGTGCGTGGGCCGGACTTCTTCGCTGCCGTGTCGAAGGACCGCCGGGCTGAGGTGCGTGCGATGGCGCTGCAAGTGTTGGACGCAAGTCTAGCCAAGGCACGGGCGGAGCAGGACGAGGCGCTGTTGCAGGCACTCGTGGAGAGTGGGACGGAGCTGCTGCAGACGGTGCGAGAGAAGGAGGCGGCGCGTGCGTTTGCGTTGCAAAAGGACTTTGACGACACGATGCTGCGCGCGGTGCCGCACATGGCAAGCGTGGCTGCGCGGCTGCGCACACAGGGCAGCGCGTCGTGGACTGTTTTCCCTCTGACACGTTCGGTGCAGGGCGGGTTGCCGGACACGAAGGCTGTCTTGGCCCACTTGCGTGCGCACCCAGTACCGTACATGACGATGTTCGAAGGGCGGCGCGTGCACCCGGTGCGCACCTTTGTGGCCAACCTCGACTTCATCAAGTCCATGGATAGCGTCTTCATTTTACACTCGAGTGGGGTGGAGTCGCACGTGATGGGACTCCTTTCCGTTGTGCGGCGTCTCCGCAGCGGCAAGGATGCCCTCCTCATCACGTCCAGCTGCCTGCGTTCGCTGCAGGCGGTAGTGTCCTACGGGCCAACAGAAAAGGTTCGCGCGCGTGCCGATCGCGCGTTGACCATCATCGCCTACGAGCTGGAAGCCGGCCGCGCCGTTCTCCTTCCCGTAAGCGAGGAGCTGTACCTGCACGATGCGGGCACCTACTGCGACGAGGACTTGATGCTTTGGACTCTTGCCGCCTACTTGGCTCGCGACCTCCCGCTGGTGAAGGTGCACACGATTATCAGCCGTCGCAGCACTGCCCGCAACCCGCACCACTTTCTGCACGCCGATATGAACCCCGCGGCGTCCACCTCGGACATCTACAACCCCTCCACCCCGCTGCTGCAGTCGCTCCGAAGCAAGGAGCTGCGGTCGATGACCCACCACCCGCTGCTGCTGCGACCGGTGTCAGACCGCAGGTCGAAGATGTACAACGTGAACCCGAACCGTGCCGGCTTCTTGTACCGTCGCGACAAGGCCCTCTTCGACAAGTACCATGTGACAGCCCGCCACGTGGCACCGGGCTTCAGTCAGGGTGCCCTGGCGAGCGACCTCCGTGGGCTGGGCTTCTACACCCCCGACCACCCGCAGGTGCCCTACAGCCCGGTGGGGGAGCTGATGGCGCGGCCAGTGCAGCCGTGAGCGCCTCTGCGTTACTGTGTGCGTGTGCTCGTGTGCAGCTAGAGCGAAGGAAGGGAGGGAGGAAATGCAAGAGGCGCTGTGTGCAAAGAAGTGCAGGTTTGTGAGGATATCGGGCGAAGAAATCGAGGGAAAGACGTTGAGTTTGTTTGAGATCGCTGGTAGAGGTCTTTGTTTGTTTTTTTCTGTGCCCGCCTTTGATGGGAGCACCATCGTCACCTAAGCAGTATCATCTCTAATTCTTATTTTACTAAGCCCACGGCCCAAGTGAAAGAGCTGTGAACGAATTGGCTCAAGTCGTAACGACGGTCTAGGCGACACTCGGTGAATTTGCGCGTCTGCCGCAAAAGAAAAAAGAGAAACGCAGTAGGACTTCGTGCCGTCTGCTTTCCCCGTGTGGAGATGCCTTCGTAAAAATGCTGTTTTCGCGTCAGTCGAAAGGCGAGCATGAGGGGAATGTGGAGCAGAAAGAGGAGGCAAATCATTGGCCACTCCGCAGTCTCTCGATTGCTGGTGTGACAAAGCCAACTTCCCCTTTCGACGTTTTTTTATCTGTGACCTCGCATCGCCGCAAAACTTATCTTTGCCCACCTCCGTCACCTCTCCTGAGACCTTTTTTTTCTGTGTCATGTCATGCACAACGCACAACATCGCAAAGCACGGAATCCGTCAGCGTACGCAACCCCGAATATCGCACGCTGCAGCGTCTAGACAACAAACAGTTTCGTAAGAAAGAAGCGCCTAGCACTCTCGTTTTCACGCCACATACAACTGTCGCTCTCTTCCTCTCTCACTCTCTCCGTGTTCCGCCGTAGTATCAAAACAAAACACACACACACAAGTAGAGTCACGAAAATGTTCTCGCAGTCCAAACCAGGCACGTCCTTTTCCCTCGGCGGCCCTTCGCTCCTGCCCAACGACAACAAGCCGGCAAAGCCACGCACACAGGCAGAGAAATATGAGCAGGCCCTTGTCACGGCGAACGTCTTCCTCGAGGACAGCCGGGCACGCATGGCCAAGTCGATGGATTCCTACACCGCCGTGGCGAACAGCTTCTACTGGTTTTACGGCTACGTCGGCGCGAATATGTTGGCCACCATGGCGGCCTGCCTGACGCTGGGCAACCGCTGGGCCTTCTTTCGCAGCTACAGCGGCTGGATCGCGCTGGCGGGGGGCTACGGCGGTGGCAAACTCTGCCTCGGCCTCCACACCACGACGCTGCTGTCAGGGGTGGTGAAGCAGCTGGACCACGAGGTGGCGGAGGCGAAGCGCATGGACGAGCAGACGGAGCACGTTGTTCCGGACTACCTCCGCGAGGCGGAGCGGCTGACTCAGATGAAGTACGAGCTGATGCCGAACCTGCCGGAGGCGGTGGAGGCGCGGTCGCAGCACGTGGAGCTGACCTTTGACGACCGCGCAGATGCCCTTGTCGACGCCTACATGAAGCGCAGGGAGGCGCTCACGAAGAAGTAGGCGGCCGGTGAAAGCGTGAGAGAGACGCCTCTATTTGGAAAAGAGAAATTATCTTTTGCATTTTACCTGCACTACTCTTCAGCGATACGATGCGATTCGATGTGGTTGAGTGGAGTTGGAAGAGAGAGAAAGGGAAGAGTGTTTGGCGAGAAGATTGCCGCGATGTGCGGCTGATGGATCACACACACAAACACTTACACACGCACGTCGCGTGCGCCAATAGGGTGAACGAGCGCGTTGCATCACTGCGCGTAGCACAACAAACAACAACGACATCAAACACTCTCTATTTCTGATTGAGAGCCCGTACTTCTTCTCTATTGGAGGGGATGAGCGCTCGAGGCCTGCAAAGCAAGAGCGTACACGTGAAGGTAAGGCAAATGCCTCGAAACCGAAGAAGAAAGGTCCGGTGAGGCAGCGGCGCCATATGTTTTTTTTTGCCCTCGAGTAGCCTTCCTTGTTGAGGTGCTTAGATAAGCATGTGGGCATTATAATGGCGCGGATGTCAGTAAAAGATGGCTTCCGTGTGCAGCGCGACTGTCGCTCACTGCTGGGCTTCCACGCTGTCGTCGACACCGCTGTGCCGCTGGGCTCCTCTTACCTTTTCGACTCCGTCATCCCTTCTCTTTCAACCTGCTTATTCCATTCTTGGTGTACTCTCTCGGGTGCTCTTGCAGGGCTGATCCTGCGGCACATCACGCGCGGTCCCCTCAAACTCACCGCTAGAGCACATAATTGACAAACACTCTTTCTTGTAGAATAGATAGCTCTGACCTTCTGTTGCCGGCGGCGCGCGTTCTGGCGGACCACCATTCCCCTTCCATCAATATAGGAAGGAGGAGTGCCTTTGTGTATTTTTTTTTCTTCTTATCTGCCACGGGTGAATCTTGCTCTTTTTTCCTTCGCTGACTTTTTAAAAATAGAATTGTTTTAGCGCTTATTTGTTGCTCGAGCAGTCTTCGCGATGTCGCGTACCATCTCGAAAGGCCAGCAACGCGCCACTGATGTGGTGAGTGGCAGTCGCAACGGTTTTCTCACCCTGCCCTCCTCCGGCCCGAGCGGCGGTGGTAGGGGATCGGCGTCGGACCACGTTTCTGGATCCGCCGCCAAGGGCCAGTTCTACTCCGCTGACGAGCTCCTTCCTTACTTGACCGAGGAGGAGAAGGCGAGTTTGCGACAGGAGGTGCTGAGCACCATGAACACCGAACTGCAGCTTAACACAGACCTGGAGGTGACGGTGCCGCGGCTGCACCGCTCGTGCCAGAATGAGTCGCGGGAGCTGCGGCGCGCCATGAACTCGATCGCGTCGTCGCAGATTGTGGAGGCGCAGCGGGCACTGCAAATTGTCCAGCAGAACTACAACAAGGTGCAGCAGCTCCGCGAGCTCTTCCTGAAGCAGGGCGAACTCATCCAGGGCTTAGGGTCTGACACGATGAGTTACAAACACCTGCGCCAGCTGCACTACCTGCGTGACAACGTTAGCTCCGTCATCAAGTGGTCAGAGGCGCTGAAGGAGGTCCGCTACGGCGACCTCTACGTGCTGGTGGAGCAGCAGAACTTCAAGGCCATGTACACCCGCCTGCGCAAGCTGCAGCTGATTCGACGCACCGTCATCACCAAAGCCGGCGCACGCTACCGCAGCTTCCAGGCCGTCTTCGAGCCGTACTTTGAAAAGCTTGACGTTATCTTGACCATGTTCGTCAACGAGGTCTTCAAGTTCCTCGAGGAAGATGCGATGGTGATTGCGATCCAGAAGGCGCTCGAGGACGACCCGGCGGACAGCGCACACATTGGCGGCTACGCTGGCATGAGCAGCAGCTCGGCGAAGGCGAACGGGGCAGATGAGGCTCCGCCGGACCCTTTCGAGTCGCTGCGGCAGTGCGTGGCGATCTGCGCGAGTGAGATGGAGAGCCCGTCTTTCAACTTCGGCAGCGACGGCGTCGAGACGGAGCCGCAGATCAACGAGGATGCCATCTACGCCGCAGTGGCGAAGGGCGTCGCGCAGCTGTGGGAGGAGCAGGTGATGCAGGACGTCGTCGATCCTTTTGGTCAGATATCCGTTTACTTGGAGCAGATGAAGAAGATCGAGCCGCTGCTCGAAGCCTTTGAGCTGACTCTCTTCCCCTTGTCCACCAAGTTTTCTTTTTTTAGTCTGGTGGTGCAGGCCGTGCATGCGGAGGTGATGAACGTGATGCACGGCTACGTCGACCCTGGCGCGGATGTCGAGGCCAATGGATTGATCGAGGCCTCTCTCTTCATCCAGTGGTATAAGGAGATGATGACGACGAACAGCTTCGCCCAGTACGTTGATGTCTCCACGATTGACGAGATGTCCGCCTCCTTCATGACCGCTGCTGTTGGCGGCTTATCGGAGCACCTCACCCGTCTCTGCCGCGCCTGCGCCATGATGGTGTGCAACGACCCAAAAGGCCCCACCATCCTCCCCACCGGCCTCCCCATCACGACAGGACCGGTGGACATGTTTAGTGTGCTGCAGCAGTCCTTGAGCGGCCTCAACACCGCGATCGATGTGTCGGTGATGCGGCAGATTGGCAAGGCGTGTGCGGAGTCGATCTACGCGTATCTGGAGGAGTGCAAGCAGCGCAGCGACCTGGACTACTGGGAGGACGCCAACGCGGCGCTGCCAACCCCTGAGGCGGCCGAGGAGTGGCAGCAGCGGCGCATGCTCTTCCTCTACGCCTTTTGCAATGACTGCACGACGATCGAAAACAACCTCGACACGATCGAGCTGAAATTTGCCTCTTGCTGGGACTATGATAGCTCAACGGGTCTCGGTGGCGGCAACGAGACCGGCGCCGGGGCTGCTGCTGACGCGACTGCTGCTGCGGGTGACAGCTTCGCGACTCCCTTCCAGAAGGTGCAAGACACGCTCCCGTTAAATGCCTTCTACTACCTCGATGAGATCACCGCGCAGGTGGAGCGGGTGGTGGAGGCGCAGTGGGCGAAGGTGTTCCGCCAGGGCGACTGGTACTCGGATGCAACGAACCCGGTGCAGTTGATCATCTCGACCGAGGCGGACTTCATCGACGAGGAGTTCGAGACGATGCTGCCGGAGCAGCGCTCCCGCAAGCTTATTCGTCAGATGCTAATCCGCAACATCGAGAAGTACATCAGCACGCTCATGGAGTTCCTGGCGGATGTAATTCGCAACCCGAAGAAGAATCCGGTGGACAGTTGGCTCATCTTCGTGGACTGCATGGAGCGTGACATGGAGCTCTCGATGGAAATGTGGAGCAATCATTTTCCGGACAAGCAGGGCAGCGTGCTCGACCTCGCACGGCGGGCATTGGTGCTCTGCAAGGAGCTGCTGACGGTGCGCAAGCCTGTAGACTTCGAGTACCTGTTGCAGGACAAGCTGCTCGATGACTTTGACGACTGCCCGACCTTCGTGGTGCGCTTCTGTTTTGAGGCGCGTCCGCAGGAGGTGGACCGCGAGATGCGCGACCGGTTCATGGCGATTTGGGCAGAGCGCACCGCGTACCAGAAGCGCGACAAGAAGGACATCCCCGTGCGCGACCCGAAGAAGCCGCCGTCCTTCTTTGGCACGGTAGACCGCACCATCGCCGACTTGGAGAAGCCGACCGGCTTCTTTGGCCGCAGTCTCAAGAAGAAGCGGGTCGCAGAGCAGGAGGAGAAGGTGCAGCAGCGCAAGCAGACGAAGCGGGCCGCGCGGGAGGCGCAGCAGGCTGCCGCAGCTGCCGCGACACGGAGGCGTGGGTCCATGTCGGCGCCGAAGCTGAAGTCCAACACTGTGGAGGTGGCTTCCCTGGCGGACATTTTAAAGTAGCTGGAAGGCGTTGAACTTTAGTGCAAGGAAGGAGAAGTGCGTCTGTTTGCGTCTGCGAAGTCCCTGTCTTTTGTTTTCTCTCCATTCCACTCACGCAGTGGTCGAGAGCATTCTTCTCTTTCAGTTTGCGCGTGTGCTTTCAAGTGTTCTTCACACCGGATTCTTTGCTTTCCTGTACACTAGACTCTGTTCATTATTTTATTTCTTTTCCTCCCTCGGCACCGCATCTCCTCCGTTTTGCATCTCTCTCAATGGCTGTGGTTCTTTTGTTTTTCTTCTCACCTTTTTTGCTTTTGCTTTTGTTTTCTGCTACTGCTGCTGTGTGGCGATGTGGCGTCGATGTCGTTCTCGGTTGTTCTTTGTTTTTTTTCTAGCCTTTGTTGTGTCTGCATGTCTGCGTGTCTGCTTGGGTGTTCCACTCAGGGAACCTTTCTGGTGCCCTTCATTTGCTTTAAACCACAACGATGCCCCAATGACGATTTTTAAAGTTGTGCGGACGCATGTGCGTGTGTTTGCTTGCTTTCCTCTGTAGCGCTTTGCGCCACTGCCCAGGCTGACAAACTGCGCGAGTAGCAGCGATAATGCTCGCACTACTCCGGAATGCGTTTGCGTGTGCCCCGCCGGCTTATTTTTTCCTTCCTTTTCTTGCAACTCGTCAAGTCTCTTCCCCAAACTGACCGTCTTCGCTTCGCCACCCCTTGCCGTCCCACGTCTCTCTTTCTCTAAGTGTGGGTGTCTTGCGCTCTTCTCACGCGCATCTCTGCTCTTCCTCACCCTACAGCACAAATCAGTTCAATTCAGTACCGCACTTCCCACACAGACACACACACAACAGCACAGTAAAGCAGTTGAGCAATCACCACGAATAAAAGCATTCCCACGGCAGCGAGAGACTAAATCGAGATGGCAGCCGTAATCCCATCGCGTGCGCCGCCCTTCCTGGTGGACATCGCCGCCAACCTCACCGACTGCGTTTTTCGCGGCGTGGACTGGAAGGGCAGCCGCCTCCACGAGGACGACTTCGATTGCGTGCTGCAGCGCGCACAGGACCACAACGTGCAGCAGATCATCTTGACAGGAACAAGCCTTGCCCAAAGCGCCAAGGCCATCGCGCTGTGCCGCCGCTACCCTGATCGGAGACTCTTATGCACCGTCGGTGTCCATCCAGCGCACTCGGGGGAGTTTCTGCGACCGCTGAACCACGCAGAGGTGCAACACGTCGTGGAGGACGACGCGTCGATGGTGCACGCACACTACGCACGGCCCGAGACATGCACCGCCGACGTCGAGGAGCGCAACGCCACGGCGCGGTTGGACTACTTGGTGCAGATGATCGAGCAGAACCGCGATGTTGTCGTGGCGGTGGGGGAGATCGGCATCGATTACGCAGAGCTGACCTGCTGCCCACGCGAGGTGCAGGAGAAGTACTTTGCGCGCCAAGTCGCCGCCTTCGCCCCGCTAGGGCTGCCGTTTCTTTTTCACTCACGGGAGTGCGGCATGACTTTCGTGGAGCAGCTGCGCACCACCTGGGCTGCCGCGTCAGCGGCGTCGCCATCGGCGCTGCGCGGCGTCGTGCACAGTTTCAACGGCAGCGAGGAGGAGCAAGACACTCTACTCGGGATGGGCCTGCATCTCAGCGTGAACGGCAGCGCCTTTCGTGAGAAGGCGCTGGCGGATCAAATCGCCACGATTCCGCTCGACCGCCTTATGCTCGAGACGGACGCCCCGTGGTGCGATGTGCGACCAAAAGACTACGGCGCCAATTTTGTGAAGACAACCTTCCGCACCATCAAGCGCAAGAAGCCCTTTGAGCGTGGGGCCTGCTTGGAGCGGCGCAACGAGCCGTGTCATTTGGTGCAGGTGCTCGAGGCGTACGTGGGCAGCCGGAATGCGTCGCCGAGCGTGGTCGATGGCGCTGGCGAGACGGTGACCGAGGCGCAGGTTGTGTCTGCTGTCTACGAGACGTGCCGCGCTCTGTTCGCGTTGTGACGCAGCAGTGGCGTGTGCATGTCTTCTTCCTCTTTATCCATAAACGCCCACATAGAGAGCGTAAAAAAACAAAAGCAAAATATAATATTTTGGGAGAGTTGCGAATGCACCGCGTTCAAAATTTGGTTTCCTCGACTCCGTCGTGGTGTGCTGTACCACCGCAGCGTATTTGAGTGGGAGAGGCGTGTCTGCTGTGCGGGTGGTCGCGCTTGCAGTACGTTATCCCCGCAATAGAGGTAAGCAACTATGCCATGCATGCCTAAGAAAAAACAATCTCACTTTTTTTTTCTCTCCCTGTGATCTTTGATGTTTCGAGCCGCCGATGAACAAAAGCGATCAATTTTTTTTTCTTTTTTTCCCTCGTTTTGTTTATACCTTATCGGCAGTGGTGAGAGAAAACCTACTCTGAGAAAGGACTCAAGAGGCACAGAGTCAATTTTAGGCAATGAAGCGGGTGAGGACGGAAACCGACGACGTTGTTGCGTCGGCAAAAGCCGCCTCCAGCGGCGCAAGCGCATCGATGCCGTCACTCAGGCGGCGCACCGTCAGCGGCCCCGCGCACGGCTTTCCCAGCCACCCCACCGTCATCGAGGAGGTTGTGGACGTGCCAGAAGACGTTACGATTCTGCTGCGCTTTCCCTGCTTCGACTTCTTCCGGCACGTCAAAGTCTGCGAGACCGCGGAGGGCAACAGTGCAGAGGCGACTACACAGACGTCTACCAGCTCACAGACGGAGACGCAAAGTAAGACAGACAACCTGTCGCGTCTCGCCCGCACTAACACCACCACCAGCAGCAGCAGCGGTAGCAGCACACGATTCGCCCCCGAGGCATTGTGCTTCAAGGCAAACACGCTGGACACGGACAGGCCCGTCGCGGTGCTGAATGGCGGGACGGCGAACGAGATGATCTTCGAGGGTAGGTGGTGCGAGGTGTGCGGAGACGGGGCCGCCGTGACGAACCGAGCCGTGGTGCACCTGCGTCCCCCGTCAGCAGCTGCCTCAGCGACGGCATTGACTGCCGCTGCTGGGACGGTGCCGCCATCTTCCATAAATGCTGGCGGTGCGGGTGCTGCTGTGGCACCGTCTGTGCACGACTCTGCGCCATCGGTCGCGAGTCTCTTCACGCACGTGGCGGATGGCGTGACCGCGGATGAGGAGCGGCGGATGCGTGCGGCGGAGCAGCAGGGATGGACGTATGACCGCGTAGACGTGCCCTCTGCTGTGCTCGTCATGCACCGCCTGCGTTAGCGCATTTCGACGATACACAGACACAAAATTTGTAAGCTCTCTCTATTTTTCTTCTGCGATTTTGACGCTGCTGTTGCGATTAAGGCTGTTTTTGGGCTTGCCTTAAGGCAGATGCAGTTTCCTTTTCTTTTCATCGGAGTGTCGCGATGAAAACTATGCCTCTGCACGCTTTGAATGCCAAAGAGCGTACGTTTTGTTCGACGCTTTTCCGCGTCTCATTCCGCTTTATTATTTTTTTCTTTCTTTCGTAGGCTCACATTTTTCTCTTAGTGAATGACTGCCTGCGCTGAACACCCCCTCTTGCAAAAAAAAAAAAAACCTATTTCTCATCTCCACGTTTCAGCAAGCTGTACTTGTGTGAAAAAAAAAAACGTACATGAAATGAAGAAAAATTGGAGGTGCGTCATCGATGCCGTCTATCGACGTTGTAGCTGTCTCGAGTTTCGTGTGCGACAAGCTCTATCGGCTCTGAGGCACTCCAGTGCGCTTGACAACTCCGGTTGCTCAAAAGACATTCGGAAGCAAACACACACACACACACACACAAGCAAGGTGCCTGAACAGTAGCTACGACGTGTCAGAGGAGGATGTCTGTGGAGTCAGAAAGACGTGGGAGACGGGGCGTGCAGCAATCCAAGAGTCGTCTGCATTGCTTCTCTCTAACTGCGCATTGAAGCCAATGCGCGCTTTAGCGCCTGAAGAGAGCAGCCCGGCGTTGCCTTTTTTCTTCACCCGAATAACGAGACAAGCTTTACCCCTCTTTTTCTTTGATGTTTTTCCCATTTCCCTGTTTCTTATCCCCTCTCTACCCTTCTCTTCCCACTTAACCTCTTCGTTGTCGTCTGGTGTCTACCCTTTGCGACTGCCACTCTTTTCTGTTTCACCGTCACGCAACGGCAACACTCCTCAACCACAACAAACCACATAACAATACGCATCTCGAACATGCATTTTTGACACACAGTAACGGTTGTGGTTGTGTACTCCTCCCCTTCCCCCCTTCTCAGTGAACCTGCTTAATTTTTTTTCTGTTTGTTTGTTGCCTCTCTCTCTCTCTCTCCTTCAACTAAAGCGGCTGAGACACTTTTTCTCCACTCCGCCTTCTTTCTCATACCCACGCCGCCAGAGCCTTTTCTCTTGCTCCTGCTCTCTTTGTCAGTCCTTACTTAAACAAAGAAAAAAAAAAGGGCTGCTGAAGACTAGTAGAGTCAGTGGGCTGAAGAGAAGCGCTGCACAAATATAGTTGTGTTCTACTTTTATCACTTTCTCCTTTTTTTTTCTTTCGTAGTGCTTTACTGCGCAACAGTACACACGCTCACGTCGGCACATTAAGTAGTGCAACTTTATATTCACAATTTAGGCCTCTTACTTGTTCTGCAGGCGTGTGTCGTCTCTGACGTTAGCAGCGCAGAAAAAAAAAAAGCTACCTTGTGTGCTTCACAGATATATATATACTTACATTTATATATTTTTGCTTCCCCCAATTGCTGTATCTACTTCTCGGTGTGCGTTTTCTTTTAGGGTGATTCTACTTTCATCTGCATCATCTTAACTGAAAGCTATCGCCTTCTTTGCCTCCGCCACCGCACTTATCCAACATTTTTCTCTCCTGTATACCTCTTTTGAGCTTCGCTGCTCGACGGTGCGCCTGTGCTGAGGATCTTTTTGTCTTTTCATTTCCCTTCTCTGTTAGTGCACAGGCTTGCTCATCTGAATACAATCCAAAGAAGTACCATTGCCTCTGTTCTGCACTTTTTTTTTCCGTTCCAGATTCGACAAGCTTTTTTCACGTGCCAATCGTCGAAGCGTTTCAAACGGCCAGTAGTCTCCGCATTTCCTCTCCAGCTCTTGTTTCTACTGCTTTCTCTTTCCTTGTATTCCCACATTTTTTTTTCGCCCCTCCCACCAACACAGAAACAACGCATTGGAAAGGAAAAAAAACACGCAAGACAGGAACCCTTCGAAGCGTGAATGCCGACGAAACGCTCTGGACGCGAGGAGTTCTCTACGGGCGAATCGACGCCTGAAGACGCCGTTTTTCAAGCCGTGCCGCGCGACGACCTTGTCAGCAAAAAACAACCTGACGTGGTGATTAACACGGACTTCCAAAACCCGATGAAAAGGTCACCTCAGCCAGCGCCGGCCACCCCCTTACGGGAGAGTAAGGAAGCGGTAGATCACAATGCCGGCTCTCCGGCGACGGGGGAGCTGCTAAGCTGCAACTATGACGTTTACGACCGTCAGAATACTCGTGAGAGTCCCAAAGACGACTACAAGTCATCCTCTTCGACCCCCAGGGATTCGCCGCAACGCTCTTCAAAGGCACCCTTCTCGCAGCAGCTGGGCCACACTATGTTGCGTGTGCTGATCCTCATGAAGCGGGAGTGGTGCTCCACGGCGTGCGAGCTTCTCATCCCCATCATCTTCGTGGTTGGCTCCGTGGCTCTCTGGGCCATTTTTGGCTCTTCGAAGGGTGCGGAGGACTTGTACTTCTCCACCACCTCCACCACGGAATTAAACAACTACTATGGCCTCGCCTCCACCGCGGTTTGTGCGAACATGAGTGTGACGACGGGAATTGCTGGTGTGGCTCCTTGCTCTGCTGCTACGGCCGCTGCTCTCAGCTCGACCATCCGCTGCCCTTCCGGTCGCGGCATCCCCATCGGTCTTTGCTACTACACCGCTATCTTTGCCATCGCTTCCGGCATCAAGAATACTGCTCAAGAAAATACGGCAACTGTGCTGCCTCTGGACACGCTGATTGCGCTGCAGTGGGTTGCCATGGACGACTCCATCACGACCTCTACTCCCTTCTCGCACGGTGGTCAGCTATACTTTGCCCCCGATACGGCGGAGGTGCGCTCGCTGGTGGCGAAGATGGAGGCGAGCTCGGCGCTGTTTACGAACGTGAATGGCGGCGTCTACCCCACGGTGGCTGCAGTGGAAGACTACGTGAAGGGGCTGAGCAACCGGGACGCGCCGACGTGGGCCATCGTGGCAGTGAACAGCTTCACAGCTGAGAAGTTTGATGTGAAGATCATGATGAACCAGTCTGCCCTGCCAAAAACGACAAAGCCTCTCATGGATATGTACCTTGGTGGTATTGACGACAGCACCAATTCGCCTTACCTCTTCTCTGGCTACTCGACACTGCAGACGATGGTGTACGACCACTACGTCACGACGGTGCTGGGCGGTGCTTCGTCCAAGCCACTCAGCTTCACACCGATGCCGACGCCTGCCTACAAGACATACTTGTTCCTGACGTACGGGCCGCAGCTGGCGCCGCTGATTCTGGTGCTTGGTTACCTGTACCCCGTGTCACAGCAGACAAAGCGCATCGTCTTGGAAAAGGAGCTGCGCATCCGCGAGGCCATGCTGATCATGGGGCTGTCAGAGGTGACGATGTACCTTGCTTGGACGATCGTGTACGGCGTGTGGCACATCTTCTCGTCCATCATCATCATGATCCTGCTGCGCTTCACGTACCTGCCGCACACGAGCGCCGGCTACGTGTTCTTTATGTTCCTGTTCTTCTCGTGGTCGACGATGACGCTGTCGGGTGCGATTGCCGCGATCTTCAGCAAGGCGCGTCTGGCTGCGCTGCTGGCCCCGCTGATCTACTTCGTGATGGCGATCCCGCTGTTCGCGATGCAGAGCGCACCTGGCTCTGCGAAGACCGGCATCATGATTCTGAGCCCGAGTGCGCTGTCTGTTGGGTTCTCCATTCTCTTCGACCACGAAGCTGCGGGCGGGACGGACGCAAAGGCGCTGGTGTACTTCCGCGACAACCCGAAGCTGATCCTCGTGTACGTGTTCCTTGTTGTCGACATCGTGCTGTACGCGCTGATCATGGTGTACTTCGACTGCGTGATCCCGAAGGAGTGGGGCACGACGAAGAACCCGCTGTTCTTCATCATCGACCCGATCAAGTGGTGCTTCTGCCGGCGGCGCCGGGACGACTCGGACGACCTGCCGGACGGACGCGCGGAGGACGGCGTGTTCGAGGAGACGGACCCCGCGGAGGAGGCGCGCGCTGCGGTGCAGATCCGCGGGCTGCGCAAGAAGTTCAAGCGCGGCGGCAAGACGTTCGTGGCGGTGAACAACCTGCACTGGACGCTGAAGGAGGGGCAGATCTCGGTGCTGCTGGGCCACAACGGCGCGGGCAAGTCGACGACGATGAACGTGATGACGGGGATGCTGGAGGCGGACGGCGGCGACTGCCTGGTGTACGGGCGGTCGGTGCGGCACGAGCTGCGCAAGGCGCGGCAGGAGATCGGGCTGTGCCCGCAGCACAACATCCTGTGGCCGGACCTGACGGTGCGGGAGCACCTGGACTACTACGCGGCGATCAAGGGCCTGTGCGGCGCGGAGAAGGAGGCTGCGATCCAGCGGCTGCTGGAGGCGGTGGACCTGAAGGACAAGGAGTTCTACCTGTCGAAGGCGCTGTCGGGCGGGCAGAAGCGGAAGCTGTCGGTGGGCATCGCGTTCGTGGGCGGGAGCCGGCTTGTGTTCCTGGACGAGCCGACGGCGGGCATGGACGTTGGCGCGCGGCGCCACACGTGGGGGCTGCTGAAGGAGATGTCGAAGTACCACACGATCCTGCTGACGACGCACTTCATGGACGAGGCGGACCTGCTGGGCGACACGGTTGCGATCATGAGCAACGGGCGGCTGCAGTGCGCGGGGTCGAACATGTTTCTGAAGTCGCAGCTGGGGATCGGGTTCGTGCTGACGATGTCGGTAGCGGCGCACACGCGGCGCGACGGCGTGGACCGGCTTGTGCGGACGTACGTGGCGGAGGCGGAGACGGTGGGGAGCGGTGCCGGCGAGTTCTCGTACCGGCTGCCGATGGCGTCGAAGACGGTGTTCCCGGAGCTGCTGGCTGCGGTGGAGGAGGCGATCCCGGCCATGGGCGTCAACGCGTACTCGCTGTCGGCGACGACGCTGGAGGAGGTGTTTATCAAGATCGCGGAGGGCCCGGTGGCTGCGGATATCACAGCGGAGGAGCTTGCGGCGGAGGAGAAGGCTGCGGCGTCGAGCGCTGTGTGGAACGTGGAGCTGGAGACGCGGTCGATGACGCGGTGGTGGCTGCAGTTCCGTGCGATGATGGTGAAGCGGTTCTGGAACGCGATGCGCGACTACCGCACGCTGTTCTTCCAGATCGTGTGCCCCGTTGTCTGCGTGCTGCTGGCGATGCTGCTGACGCTGGTGAAGCTTTTCCAGTTTCCTGACATGACGCTGTCGAGCAGCGTGTACGGGACGACGGTGGACGTGCCGCTTGCGAACTGCGCGGGCGTGCTGGACACGGCGACACCGTTCGCGCCGAACGTGCACATGGACGTGTGGAGCGGCGTGTACGACGGGGCGAGCTACGCGACGCAGCTGCGCGCGACCTTCTACACGCACGCGGAGGAGCGCTACGGCGGGCTGATGTGCGCTGCGAGTGCGGCGGACGCGTACCACGGCGTGTTCTACAACACGACGGCGCGGCACGAGCTCGCGATCGAGACGGCGAACTTCTTTGCTGGCTACGTGCGGCAGGTGACGGGTGCGAGCAGCGTGGACCTGACGATGACGGTGGGTGGGCTGCCGAAGTCTGCGCAGGACGAGGCAGTGCAGTCGTCGATCTACTCGATGATCATCGCGGTGATCATCCTGATCCCGTTCACGTTCATCCCGTCGACGTTTGTGGGGTGGATCGTGAAGGAGCGTGAGTGCAAGGCGCGGCACTTGCAGAACGTGTCGGGGCTGAGCTTCTACGTGTACTGGCTGTCGAACTTCCTGTTCGACCTTGCGTGCTACCTGATCACGATGTTCCTCGTAATTGCGGTGTTTGGCATCTTCAACCGCAAGGAGTACATTGCCGCGGAGAACATCGGCGCGACGATCGTAGTGTTCTTCCTGTACGGCGTGTCGGGCATCCTGATGGCGTACGCGCTGAGCTTCCTCTTCTCAAGCCACTCCACTGCGCAGAACGTGGTGATGCTGGCCAACTTCATCGTGGGCTTCCTGCTTGTACTGCTAGTGGCTGCGCTGGGGCTGATTGATGGCGCAGAGAAGGCAGGAAAGGTGCTGCGGTGGATCTTCCGCATTGTGCCATCGTACTGCGTTGGCGAGGGTATCAGCAACTTGGCATCACTGCAGGTGAGACGCGCGTACGGGATATCTGCTAGTGCGTGGGACATGGACGTTGTGGGGTGGCTGTGCGTGTACATGGCGCTGGAGATCCCGTTCTTCCTGTTCATCACGCTGTTCATCGACCACCCTGGCCGTCGGCAGCGCAGTCAGCGCCTGTTCCACGACCCGGACGCGACGCCGGAGGAGATCTCGGACGAGGACGAGGACGTGGTGCGCGAGCGCGACGCGGTGCTGGAGTCGCCGGAGCGCGAGAGCGACCTTGTGCGGGTGACGCACCTGCGCAAGGTGTACCCGAATGGCAAGGCTGCGGTGCGCAACGTAACGTTTGGTGTGCAGCCTGGCGAGGTGTTCGGGTTCCTGGGCACGAATGGTGCGGGCAAGACGACGACGATCTCGATCCTGTGCCAGGAGTTCTACCCGACGAGCGGCCGCGCGTACGTGTGCGGCAACGATATTGTTGCGGAGAGCGAGGATGCGCTGCGGTGCATCGGGTACTGCCCGCAGTTCGATGCGTGCCTGGACCTGCTGACGGTGGAGGAGCACCTGTACCTGTACGCTGGCGTGCGTGGGATCTCGTGGCGGACGCGCGACGAGGTGGTGAAGGGGCTGATGAAGCTGTGCGGGCTGACGGAGTACCGCGCGACGAAGTCGCACGAGCTGAGCGGCGGCAACCGGCGCAAGCTGTCGGTTGCTGTGTCGCTGATTGGCGGGCCGCGCGTTGTGTTCTTCGACGAGCCGTCCGCTGGCATGGACCCTGTTGCGCGCCGCGGGCTGTGGAACGCGATCGAGACGGTGGCGGACAACTGCTCGGTGGTGCTGACGACGCACCACCTGGAGGAGGTGGAGGCGCTTGCGCACCGCGTGGCGATCATGGTGGACGGGACGCTGCGCTGCATCGGGGACAAGACGCACCTGAAGCAGAAGTACGGGACGGGCTTCGAGGTGACGGTTGTGGTGCGCGAGGAGGAGGACGGCGCGGTGGAGGGCGTGAAGCGGTACTTCAGCGAGGAGTTCCCGACGAGCGAGCTGACGGAGGTGCGGGCGGGCCGCTTCACGTACCAGCTGCCGAACACGGTGAAGCTGTCGAGCGTGTTCACGTCGCTGGAGGACCACAAGGACGCGCTGCGCGTGCGGGACTACCACGTCTCGCAGACGTCGATCGAGCAGGTGTTCATGCGGATCAGTGAGGAGGCGGAGCGGCAGCAGGAGGAGGAGGAGCGCCTGCGGATGGAAAAGCAGCAAAGTAAGAAGTGCTGTTCATGCTGCAGCTGCTAACTTGTGCTCGGAGGCGAAGCGGATGCGTTGTGGTTCTTACTGTCCACTGTTGAGAAGAAATTCTTGATTTTTTTTTGACACGTAGTTGTTTCTATTGTTTTTGTGGCTATTGAATGATCTGCTTTTCTACTCGGTGCTGCTTCGTTGTCCTGTTTGTCGTGCCACTGCTCCATGGCCTATTGAGCTGATGCGTCGTGCACCACTTGGCTTTCTAGTTTTTTCGATGTTTTTTTTTTTTAGTTTAGTCAAAGTAGGTGTTTGCTGATGGCAACTGCCTTGCCGGTAATGAACTCAGTCGTTAAAGTGAGTCGAGTTTAGAAGCTTTAACGTTGTTGCTTTTGACGCTGAAGAGAATAAGGTGTCTTATTTTGTTTTCCTATTTCACGTGCATTGATGTGCGGCCCGCTTTGATTTTTTTTTCGTGTTGTCGGAACTCGAAACGATTTGCGATGCTCCGTTCACTCGTCGTGTCCCTTGCAAGTTTTTCAAAATTCTCTGCGGCTGCTTAAACGCTGTAGAGTCTCTGAGCTGTTCTCCATTTTTCTTTTCATGTGCTCTGCTCTTCTGAGTATGCTTGTAGACGCGTCTCTTTTAGTGTAAAGAGCAGCAGGGAGGCAGCGTTGTTTCTTTGAGTCTCCGTTTTGATGTTTTTTTTTTCTGTTGCTGTTGTCTCTACTTTCCCCCTTTCTTTCATCGCACTCTCCCCTTTCCGCTTTTAAAAGAAAGTGTGAGATAAGAATCCACTTGAGGGCATGTATTGTCGAAACACCGTACAAGCTCATTTTTTTTTTTGCAAATGGCCTTGAGTGTTTACTGATCCTCGCATGCGTTCCACAGTTTTCCTCACCTCTGCTTGCTGGCAATAAAGCTCCTTTTTTTAATTTTTGTTTTTATGTATCCACTTCGTGCTTCTCTCTTTTCTTGTCTGCGCAAGGCTATCTTCCCTTCTCAATTTTTCTATTTTTTTTTGTGCTTCTGTTATGTTCGTTTCTCTTCATATCCACTTCTGCTAGCGTGGCATCCGCGTTGAGGCGGCTGCTCTCTGGTACTTTGAGTCGACCCCGCTGCTTTTCCTAATATTTACATTATTATTATAGCTCCCGTTTCTTCATTTCGCTGTCAATTTGCCTATTTGTCTGCCAAGGCTTTGATGTGTTGCCTAGGTACGTGTAGGAAGGCCGTATACCTCAGCTGCTGTCGCTGCCCTGTAGTTTTTTTCCTCCTTTTTTTATCGTCGCGTAAGACTAGCCGGAGGCGGTGTGCGGTCGACGTGTATTGCGAAGGTGCAGTTACGTTGATGTGCATTGGTATCTACGCCGTAGCTTTTAAAGAGTGACAGAAAGAGGCAAAAAAAAAAGCGAGAAAGAAAACGAAAAGTAACTTGCCAAAAAAAAAGTTAGTGAAAGCGCGTGTCAATCAAGAGTGGAAAAGAAGTGATTTTAAGCTAAGAGAAGGAAAAAATGAGGTAGACGTGAGAGACAGCTACTAATGCACGGTGCACACCACCACCGATAAACGTCAGATATAGAAGCTTCTGGTGTGTTGGTGGTATGTATGTGTGTTTGATGCTGCCCGCACTTGACGTCTGCCAGCTCTTCTTTCTTTTAGGCTGCTGTGGTAGACACTAAAAGTTTGAGATTTTTCAGTGCGTTCCCCTACAAATTGATCTGCAAGTGTATTGGCGTGCATCTATCTTTCTTCAGCGCTTTGACTCCTTTTTTTCCATAAAATGCTAAGTTTTTTTTTTCTGCCTTTGTTGCTTTACTAATTCCTGACCTTTATAATTCGTTTCTGTATGTCGACGTCGTCGATGTCTTCCCTCTCTCTGCGAAAGTGAAAGCGAAAAGCTCTTAAGTGGTTTTAAAGTGGTAAAGAACAAAAGAGGTTGTACAGACTCTTGACAGCAGTCTAAATTCATAAAGTAACAACAAATAGTGGTATAATTCTTTTTCTTTTTCTACAGCCGGTGAGTTGAAATGCTTAGCAGTGACCAAACAGAGCAACAGAAACCAAAACACATCCGCTATCTTTTTTGTACTCGTGGAGTCGAAGACTCTTGCTGAGGAAGACGCATTTCTTTTTTTTTTTATTTGGTCTGTCAACACGCACAGCTACGGCAACTAAGGTAAAGTAAAGATATTTTTGCGGTTCCAATTCGTGGTAAAAAACACAAAAAAAAGTTTGTCCGGGTGAGTTTACACCAAACCTGCCGTATATTCAGCATTTACATTTGCCTGAAGCTGTGCGTAGCTGGCATGCGTCAGCCCAGATGGTGTTCTGGAATATCTCAACTGAGCTCCGAATTTTTTTTTTGTTGTGGCTGTCGATTAAACATTTTTTTTTGCTCTTTCCCCCCCTTTTTTAATATACTAGTTGTACTTGTGGTGGTTTTCGTAGTCTCGTTGCCTTTATTTAGGTTTTAAGACTACGCTTCTTTACATGTTTTTTTTTTTCCTTATGTTGCTGAAGCGCTCGCCTGTAAAAAAAAAAAGGCGAACTGGAAAATTCAAGTCCACTAGGCAGATCCCACCGAAGGAAAGACACCCCACACACAAATAAACAAAAAAAACTTCATTGTGTGGCCAAGTGGGTATCTCGCTTCTCTGTCCACGTAAAGCCGCTCATTGACTCCCCCTTCTCTGTTGTTTTACACAGCCTTTGCTTCGGCTGCTTATGTCCATGCTGAAGAACATGTTCTTCCACAGACATTCCTTTTCTGCTCATCCCGTGTTGTATACGTTCTTAAGCGCGTGGGTAAGTTGTTCTTTATTCTTTTTTAAATTTCTCCTTCCGTATTGCCGTTGTTCTCTATCGAAAAGTAAGAAGATGGGGCAGAGAAAAAAACAAGTTCAGTATAGTGAGCTCTTTTTTTTTTCTTCCCTGTGCCTTGTCGAATTCTGGTTTAGACATGAAGGCTGGTGCTCAAACTGTTTTTTTTGCTATTATTTTTGCTTTAGCCGGCCTAAGCTCTTACTCACCCCGACGCATTTAAGCCGACACGTCAGCATGTGTGGTGCCGCAGCAGCCGACATATGGCGAGCGGAACCACATAAACGCTGATAAGTGTGTGTGTGTGTGTGTGTCTGATTGACAGTGTGCGTCTCTCCTCTTCGCAGAGTAGGGGGAAACAAGAGCAGAGTCCGCGCGCCTTCAGCAAGCTTCTCCCTCTCTTGAAAAAGATATAAAAAAAAAGTTTTCCGTTTCACTTATCCTCCATGAAGTGCAGAGAGAATACTGTGCATCGTTGGAGTCTTTCACCCCACTTTTTCTTTTTTTTTATCTTTTTGCTTTGTCGATTATTTCGTCCCGTCCTTCCCTACTTTAAATTGGAGAGGAGGCTGTGATGATGTTTTTTTTTTTTTTTGCTGTTTTGGTTGCTATTGTTTAACCGTCAACGCAGCGCTCTGCCACAGTGAACTCGGAAAGGAGGGCCTTCTCATCACACCTTCTTCGGCAACACCGCTGCCCTGCAACTACGTGAGTATGCGCAGAAATGCGTCCATGTGTGTCTGCTTTGAGACCGGGTGCTTTTATTCTGGTATATACATTTTTTTGCCTCCCTTCCGGTTCTCTATCTTTCCAACATTATAAAGCACGGCGATCGTACGCGTTTTTCTTACAGTATTTTTCCTCATGCTTTTTTTTCTCCTTCTGGCTTAAGAGAGAGTCAGACACAGCTTTCTTTCTCTCTCTACTTGCTATCGTTGGCATATGACTAAAACTACAAACAAAGAGATAAAATTGTTGACAAAATAGTTAGCTAAGAGCACACCTTTCTTCTTGATGGCACGTGTTGTGCGATAGATGCAGGTGCAGAGGCGAGGCAACGAACTGCCCTCTTTTTTTTTTCTGCTTTCTATCTCATGCGTGCTTGATCAACATCGCCTCCTCCTTCTAGCAGACGGGCTCAAGCTACTGGATGGCGTTAAAGTGTTGGTGTGCCCCATCACACAGTAACTCCACGAGAAGGGCGTGAGAGTGTTACGAGACAGCTGAATAGACTTTACTTCTGCAGATGCCATCTCTCTTTTTCGTCTTGCTCTTCCCCCTACCCGCAAGTATCCTACTCGCCATCAATTTTCATCCTCCCTTCTTCAACCCCCCCCTCTACTTCCTCTCCTCCCTGACGATCTTGCATCACTCTTCTCTCTTGGCCATCAAGTTGCTGTGCGTCGCTGACTAGTTTGTGAGGGACAAACCCATTCACTTGGCGTTTCTCCGTGCCTCTTCTTCTCACACCTCTCTCATTCTTCCTTCATCATCCTTCAGCTTCGAGCATTTTCTTGTTTCTCTTTTTTCCATAATATATGTATTCTTCGTCTACTGCTTTGGCTGTTCCCACGTACGCACGCGCGCTTGAACGCAAACACTGCCTTTCGAAAACGGCTCCTTTAATTGAATTTTTATTTTTGCCTTTCTGAATCGTGCCTGACCGGCTACATAGCTGGACTACGCGGTACCGAAAGCGCTTCCCACTCCTTCTTTTTTCTCATTTTTTTTGTTTCCTGTCTCTAGTACCATCGCTGCTGACCTTGGCTAGAGCATCCTTTTTTTTTCTCCTTTTTTTTTTTGCAAGGCTAGTGGACGAGAGTTGACCATTCAACAGAAGCTGTCCTTCTCGCGCAGTGGCACCTCCCACAGGAGGTGGAGGAGCTTTTTTTTTTTTCGTTTCACGGGTGCTCAACCGCTCCCTCAAACCCAGTTTTTTTTTTGTTTTTCTTGTTTTTACCGCAGCGGCTTGCGCTTGTCAAGACGGCAGCCTAGCAGAAAACGCGCCGGAGCATCGTACGGAATTCTCTTTCTTTACTTTTTTTTCGTTTTAGCGCATACCTATTCGTAGTTCCTTGATACCTGCTTGCCCTGATTAATTCTCAGTTCTGAGCTCTTCTCGTAGGCGATCAAGCTCTCCTCGCTATCTCTACTGTTTTTCTACCCAAGGCCTCCCTCTCTTTTAGTGCAAATCCACTCGGCAACGGTGCACGAAACAAACAAAACAAATAAAGGAAGAAAGATGCGGCGTGTTGTGGATACGAACGCCGTCAACCCGCTCTCGCGTGGCGCCTTAGAGACGCAGAGCGGCGGCGACCCCAACTCCTTTTCGCGACGCACACCTGATGAAAGTGCGATGGCCACCGTGGCGCCGCGCAAGCCCTCTTTCACCCCAGCCCAGGGCCGAAACAGCGCTGGCCGACGAGCTGCGTCGGGCACAGTGGAGCCAGATTACGCCTTCACCGCCGCTCTGTATCCGGATGAGGAAGCAGCCGTGTTCGGCGAGGTAGCCTATCCCCGGCAGCCAAACGACGACACACCAGACTTGATGGGAAAGGAGCGGGAGGGGAGCCCGGACTCGTGGCTTCTAGCGGACCTTGACGTGTCCAAGGGCAAGGAGACGCCCCACGCGAGGCTGCGGGTCCCGCGAGCTACCGAGCAAGCTCTTCCGCCTCCTGTCGGGAAAAACGGCTATGTCAAAGACTGCGAGATGAGAGGCGTGCTCGCATCACCAGACAGCTGCTACGACGTGTACGAGCGGGCCCGCATTTCAGAGACGACGCGGTCAACGTCGACAACAGGCTCAACGGCGACGACGGAATCAACAGAGTCGACGTTGTCTACGGACTCGGAGGACTGGAGAGAAGACAGCGACGACGAGTACTACAAGCGCGGTGGCTGCTGCCAGCAACTCGGTCACACCATCTTGCGTGTGCTGATCCTCATGAAGCGGGAGTGGTTATCCACGACGTGCGAGCTGCTCATCCCCATCATCTTCGTGATTGGCTCCGTGGTTCTCTGGGCCATCTTTGGCCTGGAGGAGGGTGCGGGGGACCTGTACTTCTCCAGCACCTCTCCTACGGAGTTGAATGGCTACTACGACTTCGCCCCAACGGCGATTTGTGCGAACATGAGTGTGACGACGGGAATTGCTGGTGTGGCTCCCTGCTCTGCTGCTACGGCCGCTGCCCTCAGCTCGACCATCCGCTGCCCTTCCGGTCGCGGCATCCCCGTCGGTCTTTGCTACTACACCGCTATCTTAGCCCTCGCTTCAACCATCAAGAACCTGACGGAAGAGAACACGGCTACTGTGGTGCCGCTGGACACGCTGATTGCGCTGCAGTGGGTTGCCATGGATAACTCTATTTCGATACCCACTCCCTTCTCGCACGGTGGTCAGCTATACTTTGCCCCCGATACGGCGGAGGTGCGCTCGCTGGTGGCGAAGATGGAGGCGAGCTCGGCGCTGTTTACGAACGTGAATGGCGGCGTCTACCCCACGGTGGCTGCAGTGGAAGACTACGTGAAGGGGCTGAGCAACCGGGACGCGCCGACGTGGGCCATCGTGGCGGTGAACAGCTTCACAGCTGAGAAGTTTGATGTGAAGATCATGATGAACCAGTCTGCCCTGCCCGTGACGTCGAACAACCTTGTCTCGATGTATTTAGGAGGTTTAAGCACAGAAACCAACGCGCCTTACCTCTTCTCTGGCTACTCGACACTGCAGACGATGGTGTACGACCACTACGTCACGGCGGTGTTGGGCGGTGCTTCGTCCAAGCCACTCAGCTTCACACCGATGCCGACGCCTGCCTACAGGGTGTTCTCTTTCTTGGCGAAAGGGCCGCAGCTGGCGCCGCTGGTTCTAGTGCTGGGTTACCTGTACCCCGTGTCACAGCAGACGAAGCGCATCGTCTTGGAAAAGGAGCTGCGCATCCGCGAGGCCATGCTGATCATGGGGCTGTCAGAGGTGACGATGTATCTCGCTTGGGCGATCGTGTACGGCGTGTGGCATACCTTCTCGTCCACCATCATCATGGTCTTGCTGGGCTTCACGTACCTGCCGAACACGAGCGCTGGCTACGTGTTCTTTATGTTCCTGTTCTTCTCGTGGTCGACGATGACGCTGTCGGGTGCGATTGCTGCGATATTCAGCAAGGCGCGTCTGGCTGCGCTGCTGGCCCCGCTGATCTACTTCGTGATGGCGATCCCGCTGTTCGCGATGCAGAGCGCACCTGGCTCTGCGAAGACCGGCATCATGATTCTGAGCCCGAGTGCGCTGTCTGTTGGGTTCTCCATTCTCTTCGACCACGAAGCTGCGGGCGGGACGGACGCAAAGGCGCTGGTGTACTTCCGCGACAACCCGAAGCTGATCCTCGTGTACGTGTTCCTTGTTGTCGACATCGTGCTGTACGCGCTGATCATGGTGTACTTCGACTGCGTGATCCCGAAGGAGTGGGGCACGACGAAGAACCCGCTGTTCTTCATCATCGACCCGATCAAGTGGTGCTTCTGCCGGCGGCGCCGGGACGACTCGGACGACCTGCCGGACGGACGCGCGGAGGACGGCGTGTTCGAGGAGACGGACCCCGCGGAGGAGGCGCGCGCTGCGGTGCAGATCCGCGGGCTGCGCAAAGAAGTTCAAGCGCGGCGGCAAGACGTTCGTGGCGGTGAACAACCTGCACTGGACGCTGAAGGAGGGGCAGATCTCGGTGCTGCTGGGCCACAACGGCGCGGGCAAGTCGACGACGATGAACGTGATGACGGGGATGCTGGAGGCGGACGGCGGCGACTGCCTGGTGTACGGGCGGTCGGTGCGGCACGAGCTGCGCAAGGCGCGGCAGGAGATCGGGCTGTGCCCGCAGCACAACATCCTGTGGCCGGACCTGACGGTGCGGGAGCACCTGGACTACTACGCGGCGATCAAGGGCCTGTGCGGCGCGGAGAAGGAGGCTGCGATCCAGCGGCTGCTGGAGGCGGTGGACCTGAAGGACAAGGAGTTCTACCTGTCGAAGGCGCTGTCGGGCGGGCAGAAGCGGAAGCTGTCGGTGGGCATTGCGTTCGTTGGCGGGAGCCGGCTTGTGTTCCTGGACGAGCCGACGGCGGGCATGGACGTTGGCGCGCGGCGCCACACGTGGGGGCTGCTGAAGGAGATGTCGAAGTACCACACGATCCTGCTGACGACGCACTTCATGGACGAGGCAGACCTGCTGGGCGACACGGTTGCGATCATGAGCAACGGGCGGCTGCAGTGCGCGGGGTCGAACATGTTCCTGAAGTCGCAGCTGGGGATCGGGTTCGTGCTGACGATGTCGGTTGCGGCGCACACGCGGCGCGACGGCGTGGACCGGCTTGTGCGGACGTACGTGGCGGAGGCGGAGACGGTGGGGAGCGGTGCCGGCGAGTTCTCGTACCGGCTGCCGATGGCGTCGAAGACGGTGTTCCCGGAGCTGCTGGCTGCGGTGGAGGAGGCGATCCCGGCCATGGGCGTCAACGCGTACTCGCTGTCGGCGACGACGCTGGAGGAGGTGTTCATCAAGATCGCGGAGGGCTCGGTGGCTGAGGACACCACAGCGGAGGAGCTTGCGGCGGAGGAGAAGGCTGCGGCGTCGAGCGCTGTGTGGAACGTGGAGCTGGAGACGCGGTCGATGACGCGGTGGTGGCTGCAGTTCCGTGCGATGATGGTGAAGCGGTTCTGGAACGCGATGCGCGACTACCGCACGCTGTTCTTCCAGATCGTGTGCCCCGTTGTCTGCGTGCTGCTGGCGATGCTGCTGATGCTGGTGAAGCTGTTCGAGTTTCCTGACATGACGCTGTCGAGCAGCGTGTACGGGACGACGGTGGACGTGCCGCTTGCGAACTGCGCGGGTGTGCTGGACACGGCGACCCCGTTCGCGCCGAACGTGCACATGGACGTGTGGAGCGGCGTGTACGACGGGGCGAGCTACGCGACACAGCTGCGCGCGACCTTCTACACACACACGGAGGAGCGCTACGGCGGGCTGATGTGCGCTGCGAGTGCGGCGGACGCGTACCACGGCGTGTTCTACAACACGACGGCGCGGCACGAGCTCGCGATCGAGACGGCGAACTTCTTTGCTGGCTACGTGCGGCAGGTGACGGGTGCGAGCAGCGTGGACCTGACGATGACGGTGGGTGGGCTGCCGAAGTCTGCGCAGGACGAGGCGGTGCAGTCGTCGATCTACTCGATGATCATCGCGGTGATCATCCTGATCCCGTTCACGTTCATCCCGTCGACGTTTGTGGGGTGGATCGTGAAGGAGCGTGAGTGCAAGGCGCGGCACCTGCAGAACGTGTCTGGGCTGAGCTTCTACGTGTACTGGCTGTCGAACTTCCTGTTCGACCTTGCGTGCTACCTGGTCACGATGTTCCTCGTGATTGCGGTGTTTGGCATCTTCAACCGCAAGGAGTACATTGCCGCGGAGAACATCGGCGCGACGATCGTAGTGTTCCTCCTGTACGGCGTGTCGGGCATTCTGATGGCGTACGCGCTGAGCTTCCTGTTCTCGAACCACTCCACTGCGCAGAACGTGGTGATGCTGGCCAACTTCGTCGTGGGCTTCCTGCTTGTACTGCTGGTGGCTGCGCTGGGGTTGATTGATGGCGCGGAGGAGGCGGGCAGGATACTGCGGTGGATCTTCCGCATTGTGCCATCGTACTGCGTTGGCGAGGGTATTAGCAACCTGGCATCACTGCAGGTGAGACGCGCCTTCGGGGTCACGGAGAGTGCGTGGGACATGGACGTTGTGGGGTGGCTGTGTGTGTACATGGCGGTGGAAATCCCTGTCTTCCTGTTCATCACGCTGTTCATCGACCACCCTGGCCGTCGGCAACGCAGCCAGCGCCTGTTCCACGACCCAGACGCATCTTCAGAGGAGATCTCGGATGAGGACGAGGACGTGGTGCGCGAGCGCGACGCGGTGCTAGAGTCGCCGGAGCGCGAGAGCGACCTTGTGCAGGTGACGCACCTGCGCAAGGTGTACCCGAACGGCAAGGTTGCGGTGCGCAACGTGACGTTTGGCGTGCGGCCTGGCGAGGTGTTCGGGTTCCTGGGCACGAACGGCGCGGGCAAGACGACGACGATCTCGATCCTGTGCCAGGAGTTCTACCCGACGAGCGGCCGCGCGTACGTGTGTGACAACGACATTGTTGCGGATAGCGAGGAGGCACTGCGGTGCATCGGGTACTGCCCGCAGTTCGATGCGTGCCTGGACCTGCTGACGGTGGAGGAGCACCTGTACCTGTACGCTGGCGTGCGTGGGATCTCGTGGCGGACGCGCGACGAGGTGGTGAAGGGGCTGATGAAGCTGTGCGGGCTGACGGAGTACCGCGCGACGAAGTCGCACGAGCTGAGTGGCGGCAACCGGCGCAAGCTGTCGGTTGCTGTGTCGCTGATTGGCGGGCCGCGCGTTGTGTTCTTCGACGAGCCGTCCGCTGGCATGGACCCTGTTGCGCGCCGCGGGCTGTGGAACGCGATCGAGACGGGTGGCGGACAACTGCTCGGTGGTGCTGACGACGCACCACCTGGAGGAGGTGGAGGCGCTTGCGCACCGCGTGGCGATCATGGTGGACGGGACGCTGCGCTGCATCGGGGACAAGACGCACCTGAAGCAGAAGTACGGGACGGGCTTCGAGGTGACGGTTGTGGTGCGCGAGGAGGAGGACGGCGCGGTGGAGGGCGTGAAGCGGTACTTCAGCGAGGAGTTCCCGACGAGCGAGCTGACGGAGGTGCGGGCGGGCCGCTTCACGTACCAGCTGCCGAACACGGTGAAGCTGTCGAGCGTGTTCACGTCGCTGGAGGACCACAAGGACGCGTTGCGCGTGCGGGACTACCACGTCTCGCAGACGTCGATCGAGCAGGTGTTCATGCGGATCAGCGAGGAGGCGGAGCGGCAGCAGGAGGAGGAGGAGCGCCTGCGGATGGAGGAGCAGCATAGCAAGAAGTGCTGTTCATGCTGCAGTTGCTAACTTGTGCTCTCAGCTGCTGCGGTAAAGAAGACTATTGATATCCTTCGCCGTTGCATTCGGTTTGTTTCTTATTGTTCAGGGTTCCTTATGTGATTCTATTTGTTCTTTTCCGTCTGTGAGAAGTGTGGAACTGTAAGGTTTAGTGTTACGTCACGTTTTCACTCTGTGTTTTCGGCTTCGGCGTGTAGGGCTCTGTGCAGCTTTGGGTGTTGTCCGTAAGATAGTGATAAAGTCATAATGTCCCTTTTTT
Organism: Crithidia fasciculata; assembly: GCA_000331325.2. NCBI lineage: Eukaryota > Euglenozoa > Kinetoplastea > Trypanosomatida > Trypanosomatidae > Crithidia > Crithidia fasciculata. The sequence goes on from CM003430.1 coordinate 1,035,575, forward strand.
AGTTTCAATCGAAGATCAATAATTTTTATTCATTTTTTCCCACATTTGTTTATTTTTGTTGCTTTTTTTTTTGTGCATAGCGGCAGGCTTCCTATTTTACGTGCATTGAAGTGCACTCTTTTGTGCATTTCTGTTGCTCTGAGATGCGGCCCTGCCTTTTTTTTTGATGTATCGGGTTGGACCGATGAAGTATTTTTTTCTCCTCCCCCCTTTTTTCCCTCTCTTTTGCTTTGTCATCGTTCGGATCTGTGCTTCAGCACAATGTGTTTATGCCTTCTAAATTTTTCTTGTTTGCCGTTTAGGTGGTATCGCGAGGAGTCACATTTTCTCGACATGCAACTTTTTCTTTTTTTTTGTACTTTTTTATGTGTTTAGTAGACTATTCTTTTTTTTTTCTCCTTTTTTTTGTAAGTTGTTGCTGCTCTGTGTTGTACGTTAGGAGCATTTTTTTTTTCTGATGTTTTAATTATTTCCGTCACGTGCAAGTCTCCTCAATTGGGAGAAACATCTTCAAGCCTTTGTTTACTTTATTTGAGAGTGGTACGGTGCCATGTTTTTCTTCTTTTTTTTGCTTTGTGTCCTACAAGGAAGAAAAAACTCTCTACTTCCTTTCCTCTCCTTTTATTTTGTGTGTGTGATTACCGCTCTTACGTCTCCGCACTCTGTTTTTTTTCCTCGCTCGTAAGGTGAAGCACTGCTGCTGTCTGAGCCCCCGGACCATACCTGCGGCTCGCGGTGTGGGCTGCCGTACGATGCAAGATAATAGCTTAGATGTTTTTTTTTTATTTTCTTTTGCTTTTTTCGCTGATGATCGTCACTTTACTGTGGTGTGCATAAAAGAAGATGTGGCAGTATGACTAAAATCTTCTTTTTGGAGGTTTTAGAAGAGTCAAATATATGTGATGTAGGCTAAATACTTTTACATGCTCAACTGCTTTAGTGGCTACGTTGCTTCTAACTTCAGCGGAGGCATTGGCCTCAGCAATTTTTTTTTTCGCTTCTCTTGTTCTGCTCTCTTACTTTCAGCGACATCCCAAGCGCATTTAGGAATCAAAAGCCAGTGGTAAAGGAAAAAGAAAAAAATGATTGCAGAGATGGAAGAATTAGGTAGAATAAACATCTACTGGTGCTTTTTCTCTTTCTTTTTCTTTTCTATACCTCTCTCTCTTGACAATTCTTAGTTCTCCGTCTCATTCTCAGCACTTTTTTTCTTTTTTTTTACTGGCGCAGATGCCCCGGCAGAGCGACGCTGCACAGACAGCGGGTGGTTGGAAGCACTGCGGACGAACTTTTGTAGCGTGACGGTGCTTCAGACAGCTTTTGATTTTTTTTTCTTTCGCCTATTGAGCTGATGCAGCAAAAAAACAAAAAATCTCTTATATTTTTTATTTTTGGCGACTCGCCTGCAGCGAAACGCCGATACCAACTCTAGATATCGTCGGAAGACAAACAGACAGAAAAAAAATCAAAGGACGAACAGGGCAATTTGAGTATGCCTTGGTTTCCACATTTAAACATGTACACATACTAACGTATAGAGTGGTAAGGTGTCTCCATGTGAACATAAAGAACATTGCTGCAAGGCGCACCGGTGAACATGTGAACTTCTTCTTTGTTTCTTCCCTTTCGTGCTTAAATTTTCCTTTTGAGGTTACTATTGCTGAACTCTTGTTTTTTTTTTTTCCTTTTTCATCTCGTTTTGCGCACTCTCTCTGAACTTGGATCTTGAGTTGCATACCACAGCTTTCAAGGCATCACCTCATAACACTCTCTTTCTCACCTGCGAATGCTCAAAAAATAGTAAGCAAAGAAAAGTGGAAGCAGAGCGTGCGCTGCTCCGTGACTTTATCCTTCAAGGAAAGCTCAAAGAGGGATTGGGAGGGGCGTGCAGGTCGCAACGTGCTAATAACTTACATCTTGCCTAAGTGCGCGGCGCTTTGCTGTTGCCAGCTTATGTCAGGTCGCGGGTCACGGGTTGAGTGCGGGCTTCCACGACGCAGGTGTGATGCTTGCCCCCTAGTCTTATGTGGTTTTCAACAAGATATACATCTTTGTCTAATATGTGACTTTTTGTTTCCTCTCTGCCTCTCACTTTGCAATGAGGTTGAATGCTGTACTTTGCGCTCGCACTTTTCCTTCTCACCTTATCTCTTTCCGCCCCCTCGATTCTTTTTCTTTCCACCTTATCACCGCCCCCAGCGACTGCATGAAGAAGACAGCACTGCCAGAGGCGCGTTATTATTTTTTTTTTTTTACCGCTGTGCGACTCCTTTAGGTTACTTTCAGATGCAGAGAGGATAGAGATCGGAGACGGTAGTGTAAATGTCCGCTGATGCATACCCACAAACACATACACGCACATACACACACACATACACACTAAATCAATGGAGTTTGAGCGTCTGCCTGGTCGACAGGCACCTCTCCTCCCGCCTTCATCACCATCATTCACAGTACACTGTCTGAGCAGCATCGGACGGGCTCCATCGGCAATCCTGCATGAACCCAACGCACAAGACGATTACTGCACTGCTGTTACACCGGAGGACACCGCAGCAGCAGCAGCAGAGAAGGTTCGGATGGAGCATCGGGCAGAGACACTCGCCATGCGGGAGATTGAGCTGGCCGAGGCACGACACTACTTCGAGCAGTCCGTGAACGCCTGGGAAACACAGCGGCGCCTGTGGGAGGCGGACTATGGAGAGCGCTTGACACGGTTGGAGGCTCGAGAGGCGCGGTTAGGCGAGAGAGAGAGAGAGGGGGAAGGAGTGGGCATGATTAAAGGCAGGGCAGCGCATGGTGTGTGAACGCTGCTGCTAGCCCTTCTTTTCGTGTCTTGTTCTTCGGACGTTGGTGTGCGTTTTTCCCCTCTTCTTTTTCGCTGCGAGTGAGGGTTGCACGATGTCTGTGGATGCTCGAGTGCACTACGCAATACCTTTTGTTTTTCTTTGGACTCTGTTTTCTCGCTTTATCGACTGCTCTGCAAAGACGGATAGTATTTCTGTTTTGGCATCTGAACTGCAAAATGGGGGAAAAAAACAATGGCGAAAGTGGGAGAATTTGTCGAGGTAAGTGCTTCTGCCACGACTTTGAGACCGCAGAGTACCGCCTGATTGTGCTTGTCAGACGATCCCCAACCGCTATCAATGGTAAGCTAAAGGTCCAGCAAATTTAAATTCTGCTCTGTTTGTTCGAGTGACTGACCCCAACCAGATGTTCTATTCGCTCTACTTTAAGTCATCGACTCCTGTCTTTGAGTTTTACCTTTCACATCTCCATCTTTTCTCTGCCTCTCGTAAAGACTTTTTCTGTGGTGTTGCAATTCCTTTTAGAGATGGAAGACACTTTTTTTTTTTCAGACTTCGCACCAGTAACGAGCAGCGCGACTTAATGCGTGGTTTCTGCAAACACTTTGGTTGGGCATAATTTGTTGTTTGATGAGAGTATTCTTTTTTCTTTTTTCGGCATTCACCAAAACAAAAAAAAAATACTGGAAACCCACCTCCTTCTCCTGGTCTTAACGTTGAGGGGTAATCGACGCTGCTTTTTCAACTCTCTTTTCTTTGCAAAAAAAAGCGGATGAGCAGTCCCGGCGTTCTCTCTCTCCTCGTCCTCCGCTGCCACCGCAGCATTCGCTTTTACGGACCCGCCACCACCTGCGTCACCCTCTACGCACTTGGCCAGCTACAGCCCCACGGCCTGCGCGCTCCCGCCCTGCTTCGCCAGCTGATACCCTCCCTCCCTTCCTACTCCCCGCTGCAGCTGGCGGGGCTGATGGAGGGGCTTTCTCTGTTGCGTGTGTCGCACCTGGTGATGACGGCCCACGTGCTGCGTCTGTTTCTCCTGTCGCTGCAAAAGGAGGAAATGGCGATGTCGTGGGTGGCGGAGGTGGCGGCGGTGGCGACGATGGTGCGCGTGCTGCAGCGTCACCACACCCCACGTACGGTGCGCGCCTTTTTGGCCGCCGTGGACCGCGCGCTGGTAGCGAGAGGAGATGAAGACGAGGACAGCGCTTGTGTGCCGGACGCGGTGCACAGATCTGTGCGACAGCCGTCCGCTCATGCAGCAGCATCATCTCGCGATCGCCGTGCGGCACTGCAGCTGCTCTACATTCTCGAGGTGTACATCAACGCCGGGATTCGCGTCGCTGAGCCGCACACGCCGCGGTGGTGGTTGCGCATGTTGCACAACGCCCCGTCCGACGCCTTCGTGCCACAATCGCTGCTGCATCTTCACGGCCGGTTGTTGGCAGCAGAGAGCGGGACTTTATCGTCGCCCTGCGACAAACAGGACGCTCCGCTGCGGGCGGTCCTGGCGGAGCAATCAGCGTTCGTCATCAAGAGCCTCACACTACCCATACAGACTGGTGCTGCTGCGGAGCGTGAGGGGACCGCAAGGAGAGAGGGAGAGGCGGCATCGACGTCCAGCAGTTGCGCGGTTGACGAGGAAGGCAAAGAGGAGAAGCAGCATTGGGGAGAACGGCTTTCTGAGGTCGAGCGGCACGCCGTGCTGCGCTGCGTTGTCGTCTACCACCTGTACCATGGCGCCAAGCCCGCTACTCTCTCTCCGACAGCACTTATCGAACAACTGATGCGTGGGTACGGGCCCGCAGCACCACCAGACGTCTACCTCCTTCTGTCCTTGTCACTCTCCTTTCTTCGTCTGACACGTCAGTTCTGCTGGGCGTTGTGCGGGCAGTCGTGGCGGTGGTGGCTGCAGGTGTTGGAGGCCCCGCACAACTTCGTTCTGACGGCGTGTGGTGATGCATGTAGCACGATTGCAAAGGCGGCGATGCAAAGGGCGGCCACACTGCAGTCTACGGCCTTGCTGCAGCTCCTGCACGGGTGCTTCATTCGCTATGGTGCAGGTGGTGTCTTTGGAGGCCATGAAGACCCACGAAGCAGTGTAAATGACAGACTGGACTCTATTCAGAACACCGTGCGTCTCCTCTGCAGCTCCCTCGCGGTGTACTCCACAGCCGCGTCTGCCAGCTGCTCGCGTTGCGGCGATGCTGAGGGTTGGACGCTACTGTCGTTGCTCCTCTCTGCAGAAAACCTTCCTCCAAAGTGCGCAGGTGGTCTGTGTTTCATGCAGTGGCTCGAGGAGCAGCTGCGTAAGAGGACCACGTCGGAGTGCGCTGCAGCGACGGCGAGGGTAGGAGATCAGGTAGCGCACTTTCAGCATGCTCGGCAGAAAGCACTCTCTTTCTTGGCGGACTCGTGGTGTGGGCACTGGACCGGTGATGTCGCACACGATTCGTCTCACATGTTCAATATGCTTCAGTGTCGCTACCCTGATTTGTCAAAATCGTCGCTCTCTCTGCAGTGGGTGATTGCTGCAGCCCTACACGCTCATTCTCGACATTCTGATAAAAAAGGTGGTGTACACGGTGACCAGTGGCGCGTGTCTTTCTCTCTTGAGAAGAGACGCTTTTCGAGCGCCTGGAGGTCTCTGACGGCTGCGACTGTCGTTGTCCTCTCATCGGAGCGTCCAGAGCCTAATGCCCCACCATCTGCAACTTCTCAGGACTCTCTCGAGCTAGAGCTGCGTCTTCTTCACGTCGTCGCCATGTGCCTGCACGAGCAGCAATTTCCCAGCTTTTCTTCCGAGCCATTGCTGTGGGACTCTCTCGCTCGCTCTGCGCTGCCAGAGCTGCTCTGCGCCGCGTTGGAGAGGCGGGCGGCTGAGGATGATCTGCTCCGGTCACCTGCATCGGTACCAGAGCCACTGCAGCGTTGTCAGGGCTCAAAGACACCGTCGCCAGCAAAAGATAATACCGAGGCAATCGTGCGGGAGATTCATTCTGCAATGGCCTATCGCAGTGGTGGCAGTATGTGGTGGGTGTCTCCCTGCTGCACCTCTCCCCACCACTCTTCTTTAATACAGCAAGCACTGCGCTCTCTCCTTCGCATCGGCCTCTCCAGCGGGGCATCAATGCCGTTTGCACGTGGACTGTTGCCACGGTTGCTGCACTACCACCTACAGTGCGTCCCACTGTGTTCTCCTTTTCCTGTACCGAAGCAAGAGATGAAAGGAGATGATCGAGACGCTCCAGCAGGGGAAGAGGAAGAACAACAAAGGTGGCAGCCGCACTCGCCAGATCAGCAGGAAAGGGTGGTGGCGGCTGCGAGCTGGCAAATCGTGGACGGCCGTGTCCACCACACCGGCAGCAGCATCGGTGAAAGACAGCAGACCACGTCGGAGCCCAGTGCACCGGCGTGGCGCGCCTTCGCAGCCAAGACGGGACTGGCGGGCACGATGATGTCAAACGTGGAGTTGTTTTGCCACCGAGGCGGGCGGCGGCGTTGCGATCCGCTCTTCAGCACCCTCAGAGACAGCGAAGACATCGAGGATGGGGCGGCGCGGCAACTGTCGTCACTCCCGCGGCACTCAGCGAGTCCACTGGCGCTGATGTCGGCGCAGCAGCGTGAGTGGTACCGCGACGCTCATCGTATCTCTCTCACCGCCCACGCACGGCAGCGCCGCTCGTTGCTTTCCGTCACGAGTGCGATGATGAGCAGCGGAGACGAAGAGGAGAATGCGGCAAGTATGGACCACACTGGCGCAGGAAAAATGCAACGCGGGGCTGAGTCACTGTTCTCAACTACACCTGCGCAGTTTTTGGTGGACTTTGTGGAGCGAGTGAGGATGGTGGCCGCGGCTGCTGCGGAGTTGCGCATGCTCCAAAAAGTGGAGAAGGGCAGTGTTTTTCACTGCGTAGAGAAAGTGCAGATCGTGGATTCCTCTTCCACACCAGCAATAGATGCTGCGTCTGCACCAACGCGCATGTTAGTCGCTCTTCAACACTTTTTGTGGCGAGATTGTCGTCGTATGCTGCAGCGGCTCTCTTGTGCGGGCGATGACACAATACATATGACTGGCGAAGCACTGTGCGAGACCGGGAAGAACGTGGAGGAGGCGGTGCTGTGGTGCATTCTACAGCGGAGAGGCGTGCCAGCGCACACCTCATACGCGTGTGCTCCACCTTTCGTTTTGCCTGCCGCGGCGACGGGTGCGGCTGACAGCAATGACGGAGATGATGCCTTGTCGTTCGTTTTTCCCTATCTTTGGCTGTCGCTGCACGCTGCGTGCTTTTTCAACGCGGTAATGCCAGACCTCCTTCTTGGCGTGTGGCGCCTTCAAGCTTTCGCGGAATCATGGTGGACGCACTTTCCTTTCACCGCCGACGATGCACCATCGCAACGGCGTCTCCTCGCGTGCTTGCAGGCGTCTCTTTCCGCAGCGTTGACAGGGAGGGTAGGTGGCGAGGGCGAGCACACACGCCTGATACTACAGAGTGTGAACGAGCTCAGCGCTATAGCGTGTATCAAGCAAGGAGACCCGCGGGTGTCATCTGTATCGCATCCGACGTCACCTTTCCAGTGCCTGAGCGACGTGCTGGAGAAGTTCGCTCATGCGATGGTGCAGCAACACAGCCCGGGTGGTGTTAATTGTGGCGGTGACGATGCGTGGAGTAGGGGCACCGCGATCCGCCCAGCTCATCTCTCACCTATTGAGATCTACCTTGAGGTGCTTCTTCCTTTTCATCCCTTTCTCCGCTGCCCTGGCAACTTTCTGCAGGACACGTTGGCGGCAGCGGCGCTGGAGACGCAGCTGGTCGCGGTGACGTGGGCACACGTGTTGGTCATCCGGAGCATCTGCGCACACCACCCACGCATTCACGTAAGACACGCGTGCGGACCTCAGCAGACGATTGCAGGTCTTGGTAGAGCGCAGCGTCCGCCGCTGCCCACCGACCTGCTCCGTTCGGCCCAGCACACACTGAGCGACCTCGAGCAGCAGCTTCTGCAAGGTGGTGTCCGTATTGATGCTGCGCAGGGCGACGAGGCAGCTGCAGCAGCGGCGCGTAGGCGGCTGCAGTGGCGCTGTCTGGCAGGGGAGCTGAAGAGCGCACTCGCGGGCCTAGGCACAATCTTGGCGGAGTCATTCCCACTACCGTCAGAGCCTCTGTGAGTAACTCATAGTGCTCTATTGAGGTGCTGAAAAAAAAATAAAAATGTGATTGACAATACTGTTTTCTACTGCTATCAGAAACTGCTTTTTTTTCTTTCTCTCTTTGATTTTGACGCATTGTCTTGCACCTGCACTTCTCTGCAACCGACTTACTCGAAAGAATAGCGTTCCCACTGGTTTCAAAGATGACGGGATACATGCTTCAACTCCCTCGAAAGAGAAGATTGCAACGCAATACGCCGCATCACATGATTGCCTGTTTGCTGCGTTTTTTCTCTTTTCCACCCTGATTATGCAGGGAAGAAAAAAAATATATTTATTGGCATAGCCCCTGAAGGCGAGAAAAATGTCCGTGACGTTGAGTTTCCTGTCACCATGACCGCGAGCTTCTCTCTTCTTTCTCTCTCTTGTTCGTACTTGCGAGCTTATACTACGCCGTCCGCTCTCTCTTCTCAACTTTCTTTCTCTTCCTTCCTTACGCACCAATTTTCTTTCTCCGGCTCTAACCCCCTTACCACATCACTGTTACTGCGCTTGTATCAGCACGGGGTACAGCACTTCGTTGTTGCCGCCTGAGTGTCATTGGACACGGCAACGAGGCGACATTATTTGATTCCCTCCCCCTATCCCTTTGTTCGATTTTGGTAAAGCGTGTGTACACTCGACCTTACTCCCTTTTCTCTCTTTTTTTTTGTGCGTGTGTATCTTTCTGACCTGCACTTTTCCCCCTCTTAAAGAAGAAAGATATATATTTCTAAACAATTCTTAGAGCGTACCTCTTTTATTCCCCCCCTTTTTGTGTTTTCGACTCGTCCGGGCATTGCGCCATTCTCCTGTAATTGGCGTATACATTAAATATCGCGTGGTACTGCACTCGTTTCTTTTTCCTTTGCTTTTCCCTGCTGTGATCTTTTTCATTTAATATTTCTCCCTTTTCACAGGCCGACGACTTTGTCAAGAAGGACTTTGCTCTCTTTCTCTCTCACTTCCTCATTAACATTAATCTAGATATCTTAGCAGCGACTTCGTGGTTTGAGCAAAAACTTGTGTTTTTGTTTTCTGTTTCTCGGGTGTGCTTTAAACGGAGCGATTCTTGGTAGCTTTATCATTGTTTCTCCCTCGTTGTATTCACAAAAGCGTGCCTGACGGCCTTTTTTTCTGTGGTTGTTTTGTTGCATCTTTTAATCGCCCACTGTTCCGCTCTCTCTCGATCTCTCTCGTCCTCCTAATCGATGGGTAATCCAAAGACGGCAACGAATAAGTCGGGGGCGGCGTCGTCTCGCGAGACGTCGCCGAAGAGCGGCGCCCGTCGCTTCTCCAGCAGCTCCGATCTTTGGCCCGAAGTCGCACCAGAGGAGTCGAGCCGGCGCGCCGTGCACCGCAAGAAGAGCCTCTCCACCTCTCGCGACCAGCTGCTCTACCTGCAGGCCCTCTTTCCCTACGCCCCGTATGATGAGCTCATGTCCGTCATCAGCAAGACAGACGGACCCGACGAGGCGGCGCAACACGCCTACGAGGCCCTCAACCCCAACTACACCGGCTACCTCTACCTGAAGGAGCAAACCGAGGTAATGACGAACGCGAAGGCGACCAAGGCGCAGCGGGCAACGGCCTTTAGTGGGCTGAGGGAGGCGCTGGAGGAGCGCGCGAGTGACGCGTTCCGCCCTGGCATGTTCAGCAACCTCTCCCAGCTGCAGGAGTACCACGAGACGGTGGGGCTGTTTGCTGTCGACACGACGGAGTGGGACCGGGCGATGCTGCTACCGGCACGAGATCTGGCCGAGATGGCCTTTATGGACCTCCCGCTGCGTGAGGAGGCGTCCTCGTCTTCCTCTGCAGCATCGTCAGACGCCGAGGGTGACGACGCCCGCAACGGAGGCAGCGACCAGCACGGCAGGGCACGGCTGCTCTCTTTGGCGCTGGGCGGCAGCAACGCGCGCTTCATGGACAACAGCTTCGTCGCCGCCCGCGCGCACAGCTTCGACACATCGCTGCTGCCGTCACAGCCGGCGGCGCGGGCGAGACGCGGGGATAAGCCACGGGACGGGTGCAAGACACCCATTGCCTCGCTGGACACGAGCGCCGTCGCACACCAGCAGACGCAGACGCACACCGAAGCTGGTGTGCTCTACATGCAGGACAGCGACCCGGTGTGCAAGGCACCCATCATTGCGTGGGCACCGGAGGCGATTCGTGTAGGACCCGCAGAGGCCTTGCGGCAGCAGGAAGGCGCGCTGCGTGTCTTCGACGAAGCCACCTTCTTCAAGGACCCACTCATCGGGCGAGACCCCTTCTCGTCCATTCTCCTCATGACACCAGATGCCAAGGTAGCGCCGCGACCCCGCACCGTGTCGGACACCATAAACGCAAGCTCTGCAGGGGCAGCCACGTTGGCGCCGCTGCTGGCGGTGTCGCCAAGCCCGACGCCGCGCGCGGCGGCGGCAGAGAGGCATGAGCCGATTGAAAGCTCTGGCAGCTCAGCGTGCTTTCCCGAGACGGACGAGAACGAGAGCGGAGACCACCACAGCAGTCGCGAGGACGAGGAGGAGGAGTTGGAGGTGCTGAGCCCGCTGCCCGATGGCTCCGCCTCGCGCCGCTTCTCTCCCAAGATAGAGGACATCTCCGCAATTGAAGTCGTCTGCGACCCGGCGTTGCTAGAGCTGCGTCGCAACGAAGCCGCGCTGGCGTTGTCAAGCGCACCCCCGCCACCACCGCCAGCGTCTGCATCTACAGCGACAGTGAAGGAGGAGGGAGAAAACGGTCTGGGCAGCGCGTCTGCGGCGCATCAGCCCGATCTGCTGACGAGCCACAGCGACGTGTCCGTCCCCTTCGCCACACAGCCAAGCCTGCGGGAGTCGACGGTGGAGGCGCTGCGCTCGCGCAAGCGGCGTCCCCTCACCTCGTCGGAGAAGGTCCGGCAGCGCATGCGTAAGCTGAAGCCGGTGGGCAATCTCGTCTTCCGCGAGACGGCAGAGTCGTCGCCGCTTGTCACGTCGCCAGAAAACACCTTCAACGGGGACGGACGGCCTGCTGCCCCACCGCCCGCACCAGCTTCACCGCCACTACTGCCTGCGGAGGCGACGCGTGCCGATGCGAACTCGCTGGAGAACACAGCACGCAACGACGAGGAAGTTTTCACGGACCCCTCGGCTGGCACGCAGACGCAGAACGCCGGCGGCTCCGCGCGGGACGGCCGCCTCAACGACGACGCACCGCCGCTGCCTGGTCATGGCGCACTCACCGCAGGGTCTGCCGCTGCCGCTTCCAACAGCTCTCACTTTGGCGAGAACCGGGACCGCGTGCGTGGACAAATTGTTTCCACCCCCGCCGCCCACACCGGCTGCTCCAGCCTCGACCCCGCTGCCTACTTGAACCAGGAGGAGGAGCGGTGGAGCTGCATCGTGGAGATGCTGAAGCCGTTCGAGGACGTCTTCGGAGCGAAGTTCCGCTGCGAGCTGGTGCGGTGCGTCTACGACGAGTGCTTGACAATTCGGCCGCGGCTAACCGAGATACTGCGGCGTCTGCTGCACGTGGTGAGTGCGGTGCTCACGGGGAAGGAGGTGGCGGAAGGCCTCACCGAGGAGCCGATGGACCTGCCCTTGTTCGGCTCCATCCTCGTCTCCACGTCGCCCGTGAAGGTGCAGGAGCTTGTCTTCCGCGAGGAGAAGTGCGAGCTCGGCTTCTGCGAGGAGGGCACGCGCCTGCACGTAAAGCTGCACGTGCGTCGTGTGCGGCTCGAGCCGATCCAGTTCGCCTACATCGACGAAGCCGACGCGGCGCGGCAGAACCGAGCGGCGCAGCAGTCGCGACTCAGGACACCGCAGCCGCGGTCGCGGGCGGCGGCGTGGACGCTGCGGCACAGCACCCCGCAGACCTACAAGGATAATATCACGCGCGGCACGGCGCACGTCACCGCCACGAACGTGAAGCTGACGGGTGTGGTGTATGTGTGGCTGATGGCGTCCGGGAAGGTGTACGTGACTTTTCAGGAGGCGAAGGTGTCGGTGGGCTCGTTCAAAGTGTCCACCGATGTCGCGAAGCTGAACGTCCTCTTCACGCTTGGCGCACCTATATTGAAGCACATTGTGGAGCGCGCGATGCTGGAAGCCGTGAAGGGGGTGCACTCCTTCTGAGTGTGGTGGGGACGATTCCTTAATTCTGATTTTTTTTGTGTGTGTCTATAAAATGGTTGTGCGTGTATCTGTGCTGCACTCCGGCTCTTCGGTGACAGGCTTCTCTTCACTTTCACTTCTTTGTCACCATGCCCACCCACAGACACACACGCACATACATGCAACGCGAGAGACGCACCTGTTTCCCCCGCTGACGACGTACTCCGGCAACGAATGAAGACTGTACTCGGAGAAGAGAATAGAAGCTGGATTTTTTTTCCTCGGAGAGATGGCCAAGAATGTGCACGCTAACAAAGACGCGTCCGCTTCCTTCGCACGAGCCGTAGCTGCGGTAGCAGCACAGTGCGCTGACTAGAGGACTTTCGCCTTTGTTTATATCACAAGTGGCGTGCTGTAGGCACTACACGCAGGAATCTTGTAACTCGCAGCTCCGCTGTTGGAGAGGTAGTGCCTCCTTCTCTGTCCAAATCGCGAAACATGAAGATCGGCGGCATTAAGGGGCTGTTGTGCGATGCCTTTCCCGAGATGCTTCCTTCGCTCACCTCCCTCCCACTTCTTTTTTTTCTCTCTCTCTCTTTTCCACGCCGGGTACATTTTTATGGTTTCGCGTGCTCCATCACCTGCGCGCCGCCCATCGTGTGTCATCATAAGAAGGGTCTGCGGCACACCAGACAGCCCTTCTCTGCCTCGCAGTGTTGCTTCCCTGACGTCCGCGGCAGTCGTGTGCAGCGCCTGTCCAAGAGACTGAGAGGAAGGAGCGGTGCACGCAGTGGACACCTAGTCCAGATACCCTCCTGCCCTGCGCACACCCTCACGAAAAAAATAATTTGTTGTTGCTCGAGCAGAGAACAAAATTAATCATCTACCACCCTCACGTGATTCTTTGCCTCCATCAAGAGAGAGGCGGGAGCGTTCATTCAGCGAACCTGCTCGGGCGGACATTGCAAAGAGGTTCAAGGCGACGTGAGCGGTGTGCAGCAACTGCGCTTCCGCGAGACGACCCCGCGAAAACCGGTCTCTCTTCGTGTAATACCGAGGGACACACACGCATACAAATACACCAAAAACTCACATTTTCTCATCGCAGCTCCCGATACTTCTGCCCCGCAGCTGAACCGTTTGTTCCTATTTTTTTTCTTTGCTTATTCCGCCTTCGTTTTCCCAAAGGTGTGTCACTTCTTACTTTGGTGTCATATTTTTTTTTTTCCCGGCATTCCAACGGAGCCTTTGTGAATTTTCTCTTAGCGGGAGGGCACCTTCGACGACTGTTTTTTGTCTATTCTTTTCCACTTTTCTCATCCTTCCTCAGACGCGTGTGAAAAAACGAGGCGGATTTTTCTCCATAGCTTTTTTTTTTTTGCGGTGCGCAGTCATCTTTCTTTTCTCCACTTCTTTTCTATTTTCCCTTTCCGTAATTTTTTCCCTATTCCTCGGCGTCTCTTTTCCGTTTGATTATAAATTGTTGTCATCGCCCCTTGACTGTTGTGTCCACCTCCTCACCCCCCTTCTTCCTCCCCACGCTTACACACGCTTTGATTTCCATTGTGTGTTGCATCGGCTTTCCACTTCCTTTTTCTTTTTTTTCCTTCTCCGTCTGTTTTTCATATTGCTGCCATACGGTAGGAGAGAGTGAGAGAAAAAAAGGATACAACTAATAATAAAAATCCCACCTTTCCCTCCTTCCTGAATACGCAATTCTCTCTCATATTCGTTTTTTTTTTTAGGGAGTAAGCAGTAGAACCACATCTCTCCTCATTTTTGGATTTTGTGACGTGTTTGTACTGATTATCCTCGTCTCCTTATCCCCGCGTCTTCAGTGTTCGAATTGCTTTACCTCTCTTCGTCTCCCTCTCTTTTGCAGTGTGATATTCTTTTTTGTTGTTGTTGTTGTCTCATCTAACTCTCCTTCTTCCACTTCCTTCTTCCACTACTCTTCACCTACTACTATTTTTTTGTTTCAGTTTTGCGCGAGTCTTTTTTTTTTTTCTAGTCTTTCATTTGCTCACGTGCATTTTTTTTTTGTATTTACTTTGTATGCCTTTCTGTCTTTTTTTTTTCTTCCACGTTCGTAACATTTTACAGTTCTGCTCCTCCCCTTTGTCGTAAACACCCCCCACACACCCACTCAGAAGCGGTGGCTCAAACTCCCTCATTCCCCTACCCGCCCTCTCTACCTGCGCGACGGTACGTAACAAAGCGGAGGCGACACTGTTCTCTTCTCTTTTTTCTTTTTCTTCCTCACTCGCCAAATTAGTCAAAAATAGTCTTTTTTTCTCATTTTCTTTTTTCGACTGCCGTGCTGGGAAACACAGGAGCTGTGGTCATATCTTTCTTTGTGTCCTTTTCTTCTCTCATATATTTTCTCGTTTTTTTTTCTTCCAGTGGAGCACTGGCCGGGGTGCTCCTCTCGCTTCAGTGCATATTCGACTCGTTTACTTTTTCCTATTCGTTTCCACTCCACCACATTTTTCTCTCTCTCGATATCTTCTCTTCTTGCGGCGCTTGCTGATCTACCACTGCCTTTTTTTTTCCTTTCCTTAGTTTTGATCTCCCTTGTCCTGAAGTCCCTGAAAACAGAGAAAAAGAAAGTCACCCACATACACACTTGGGTCTCTTTTTTTTTCTTTTATAGTACTCCTTCGGACTTTTCTTTTTTTATTGACGTTTCATCCTCCTCATAATTTCTCTCTTCTCCACTTCGTTTTCCTGTTCCACGTGTTCCTCTAGTCGGCAACGTCACTCCGCTCTGCAACCCCCTTTCTCCTTCGCTGCCAGAGGGAAGAAAGCACAATACCACAAAGGAAGGGAAAAAAGTGTGGCGCTAGTGCTCTTACAAAGGGAAAAAACAAAGAAGCAGGTGCTTGCGTTGTTTGCTGTCTGACCTGTTCCCTACTCCTTCGTCTCCATTTTTTTTTGTTGGTCGTGTTATAGGTATTATTTTTTCTGCCGTGCGATCCCTCCCCGCTTGCTTGGTCCCGTTCATCTTCTCTTCCATCTACCGCTTTTCCCCCCTGTTTTCACCTGCTTCCTTCTGCTTCGCTTCTGTACGAAGGAGACGGTTGTAGTAGTGAATATACTTGCAAAAGGAGGCATACCTTAAGGAAAAAGAAAGGCGACTTTGCGAGACAGGGAGTTGGACGGCCTTCCCTTTTCCATTTTGTATTTGCCGGATTGTTGAAAGCTTAGCTTTGCCTTGTCTTCCTTTTTTCTTCCATTGAGGTTGGCGTTGAACTCTCCTCCTTTTCCGACTTTTTTTTTTTGCATATCTCATTTTTGATACTTATACCTTTTCTCTCTCCTTCACAATTTGTCTTTGATTTCACCGCGAGAAAGAAAGAAAAAGTAATAGAATATAGATTTCTCTTCTACCGAGAAGGGAAACTTTGTTCCTGCCTCCTTTATTCCGTCATCCATTTTTTCTTGTTCTTTGTTGTTGCGAAGCGAGTGAAGCTGTCGCCTTCCCTTTTTTTTCATTGTGGCCGCCTGCACATACTCGATTCTGTGGATTTCGGCGCTTTTTATAAATATTTTATTTTTCTCCGTCATTTGGGGGCTAGCACCTCACAGCAGCGCAGTGTCTAGCTTCCCGATTTTCTCTTGCGTCGTTACTTTACTTTTGTGCTGAAGTGTTCGACGGTACCTTATAGCTCTCTATCTTTTTTTGCATGACAGCTAGTCGAGGCGCTACTTCCAGATGCATCGAGACTCACCGGAGCTGCCAGCGCCATCGCGGCTTTTACCCACGGAGCGCGCGAAGCAGCAGCCCACCAAACCCACGCACTCGTGCAGTGCCACCCTCTCGCCTGTGCACGTCTCCACAGCACCCTTCACTCGTGCGGCGGCGTGGGGGGCAAGCAACGATGTTGGCACTCTCACACCTCCGGTGATGAAGCACGGGGAGTGGGTCGCGACGCGGCGCATGCAGACTGCCCCTGACAGTGATCTGTACCGACCTCTCTTGATGGCTCCTTTTCGCTCTGTAAGCGCCAGAGAGTTGATTGGCTCGCTGCCCTCGTCAATGCAGCAGCTGCCTGCTGCTGTTCGACAGACGCACTCACCCGCACCAGGGAACGCAGCAACGGAGCTGTCCTTCTTCTCTTCCTCGTCCTCACTATCCACAAGCAGCAGCGGTGGCAGTCGCCGTGACCGCTCTTGCAGCTCCACACGCAGCACCACGAGCTCGATAGAAGGCAGAGACGGCCAGACCGAGCCGCCGGGACGCAACCACCTACCGAGAGGAGCGCCAGACTTCCATAAAGCACGACAGACCGCGTCCTCCAGCGGTGACCATCATCGCAGCGCCGTCCCCTTGTCACTCATGGCATCGGCGCAGGCGTCCACAGACTCGTGGACGCGCTCGACCACAGCAACGACGGCTGCTGCTGCTGGCGCCGCACCACGCCCCTCTCTCACTCTACCTCCCCTGCCGTCCTCTGCGCTACCCAAAGCACCCACGACGCTGACGACGCTCTTCGCCAGAGGCGGCGCATCGCTCTCACCTCGCAAAAGCCCTGAGTTCACTGGCAGCAGCGCTGCATCTGCCGCTCCTGGTGGTGGTCTTCCGCCGCGTAGTGTGTCACCGCTAGGCGTGCACAGCAGCGCTCGTGTGCCGCACCGGCCACATCGTTGCTCCGGCAGCGACGACCTCGGCGACAGCGCACCTACTCCACCGCTTGAGGTAATTGGGCTGTCCGAGGACGCCGCGGGTGGTGCTGCTGTGCGGGGGCGACGAGGGAAGCGAGTAGGCCGTGGTTTTACCCGACGCAGCAGTGAGGCGGAGTCGGCAGAGGAGCGCCACCATTATCCCGTCGTTATGGAGCCCTGTCGGCCCATTTGCACTGCGAGTGACATCGCCGGCAGCACGTCGTCCACCGGCCTGCTCGGCATGCCCGCCACTACCACTGTTAACCCTACAGCAGGAGCTAGCGCGATTGAACGCAGCCGGCGCAGCTCTATTTCTTTCAACAACGAGGTGGCGGTTGCGAACGAGGACGCTGAGACGGACGGCGGAGGCCTGCACCAGCTGTGCGACACGCCGCACCACCAGAGCGTTGCTCAGCCGCCACCACAGTCGCTGCTGGAGACGTCGTACTCGACGCTCTCCTCCACCACGCTGCTCCGGCGCGACGGGGTGACCTACATTATATGAAAGGAAGCACTCTTTTTTTTTTTGAGCGCTTCGCACGTAATAATAATAATTATTATTATCATTATTATTATTATTTTCCATTTCTCTCGTCTACTAGTGCTTCTTCGCTAAAAGCATCCTACTCCGTTCTGCTTCCTTGCTTTTCTGGTGAAAAGGTTTGTTAGCTTGCCTGAGTTTCCTGTCTTTTTTACTTTTTTCTCGTACACCCTTCACAAGCTTCTCCTCCCTTTTGCATTTGCCTCCTCTCTTCCTTCTGCGACTCTCCCTTCTCGTGAACCAACAGTCGCGTGCGGGAAGCGGTGAGGTGCAAAATGGCAACAAAACGTTGCCCCGTCCGTAACCTTACGTGTTCTCTCCTTTGTGTGTTTGTGTGTGCGCGTGTGTGTGGGTACTTGCTTTCTCCACTGTCCGCTGCAGTGTTCTTCTACCTTTTTTTTTTTTTGTGCTCTGCATACAACTATGCGAGCGCAACTCCTTTTTTTTCCCCTTTTTGAGAGCAAGTTTGACCCTGGTCTTCCTTCTCTCTCCCTCTCTTAATCTCTCTTGGCCCCTCTTCCCACTTTCTAAACCGTGCTTCTTGTCCATATTCACAAAATGCTTCTCCTACCTGTTTTTGCTTTTACCTATTTTTTCCCAAACGTTTTGCGCGACTCTCCTAACTCGATTTCTCTATCTTTTTTTTTCTGTCTTGCGCGTCGCGGGAAGCCAATATCCCAGCCACGGACGGGTGGGCACACATAACCATGTCTCTCACCCCTCTGCTCCTCTCTCTTTTTCTCTGTGGACCTCTATATTCTTTCTGTCGGCACGAGTGCGTTATTATTTTTTACTTCTCTTTTCCAAATTTACTATTAATCTAGTGTGCCCCATTTTCCTTCATTTTATTTTCTTATTCTTTTGTCAGTGTACGCTCTCGAGATCTTGGCTTACACGCTTTAGATCCGCTTTCGATGGCGTTATCACACAACTCCCATACCTCTCCGTTATGTCGTCGTGCTTTGTTCGTAGCACTTAGTTAACATTAAGTGTTTTTTTTTTCTCTTTTTAAAGTTTCGCGTCACGTGCCGTCGTGTAGAATGTACGGCCGCCCCATCGACACGTCACTGTTGTATAACATTATTTTCTCCTTTTTCTTTTTAGTCGTAGTATGATACTCCAGGGAGAAGAAAGGAAGGCAATAAAACACACGTAAAGCTGTGTGTAGCACATTGGTGAGGGTACCTTATTATTTTTGTGCAAATGGTGTACACCGCAATGATTTATTCTTATTCTTTGTTTAACGAAGGACACGCCTCTCCCTCTTTCAGTACCGTGAAGCGGGAGTCTATAGTAGCGATGAACAATACGACTGAGAAAAAGGCTGATTTGAGTGTTTCTGAGCTTCCTTGAGGCTATCATGAAAGCAAGCAGACGTAGTGCTGGTAGGACGCACGAGAAGCAGATATGATGTGCAACGCCGCGTTCTGTTTTGTCGTGAAAACTGTAAAAAAATAGAAAAAAATAAAGCCATGTATTAAATTGCACACCGCACTTGTGCTTCTCTGATTGATGCTTTCTCCTTTCCCTTTCACGACGTTCTACATCTCAAATTTTTCTCCCCTTTCTTTGCCTCTCCTCCTTTTGTTTTCAGTTCGGGCAGAGACAGCACTGGCGTTGAGCAAGGATCACTCGACCCACACTGACACAACCTACACGATGGGTGTCAAGGGACTCTGGAGCTACGTGGAGCACCACCACATTCAGTACGCCTACCCCAACGAAAATGCCAGAGCCTCCTCCTACGGCGTCAACCCGCGCCACCTCTTCATCGACATGAACGCCGTCATGCACATCGCCTACGAGTCCAAGACACCCACGACAGCCGCGACGCTGCGCGCGGTGGCGGCCCGCGTGGATGAGCTGCTGACGAAGGTGCGTCCGACAGACACCCTGGTGCTGGTTTTCGACGGCGTGGCGCCGTCCGCGAAGCTCAAAACACAGAAGGATCGACGGCGCTCGCTGGGTGTGCAGGCACCACAACCGGCCTCGACACCGGCACCCGGCACTCGCAGCGTCACGGCAAGCAGTGGCTCCATCTCAGCCGCAGCCTACACGAGTGACCTGACGCGTGACGGTGTTGCGCTGCAGCGGGAGGAGATCGTGTGTGGCTCGCAGTTTGTTCTCGCCTGTGAGGAGTACGTCACGTCGCACGTGGCGCGGCGCCAGTCGCACGAAACGTGGCGCTCACTTCGCGTGAGTGGGTGTCGCGAGGCCGGGGAAGGAGAGGTGAAGATTTCAGCCTTGCTGCGGGAGCTGTGGGCGGCCGGCGAGAAGGACGGCACCTACAGCCCCGACGACGCCATCACCATCGTGGGCAACGACTCCGACCTGATCCTGGTGGCGATGGTCGCCGTGCCCTACTCCTACTACACCCTGGTCGACCCTTTCGACTTCTCGCTGACGTCGCTGCACGAGCTGATGGAGCACTGGAGCAACGCGGTGCCGAACCCGCCCCTCTCCCCCGAGCTCCTGCCTTCCTACCGCGTCGACTTCGCTTTTTTAATGCTGTTGGCCGGCGACGACTACTACGAGGGCATTCGCGGCGACAGCGTTGCGCTCTGGCGCCGCTACCGCCACCTCCGCGCCAACGAAGGCTTCTTCCGCCGCGCGCTGCTCACCGGCCCGCAGCTCGAGCTCGACATGGAGTTCCTTCGCGCCTTGTTTGCGCGGCAGGGGTCGATGGCGGCGCAGATGGCGTGTGTGCCGCGCAACAAGCGGCGCAGTGCCAAGACCCAAATGCGCTCCGGCGGTGGCGGCGGTGGAGGAGGCCCGGGAAGTGGGAGTGCGAAGGACGGCGTGGAGCTGCTCTCCGCCGCGCTGTGGAGTCTGCAGGGCTACGTGACCGGTCACTGTGCCGACTACACCTTTCACGTGCAGCACGGCGGTGCGTGGCCGAGTGTGTCGGCGCTGCGGTCCGCTGCACAGACGCGGGGACTGCGCACAAAGCTAGGGGCCACCGCCGACACGGCGGCGAATGCGCCGCCTTTCACCCCGCTGCAGCAGTGCCTGGCGGTGCTCGGGGTGCGGGGCCGCTACTCCGCCGAGCTGAGCCGTGCCGTGCACACGTGTACGCCAGACAACGGCCACGCCCTCACCACGAGTACGTCTGTCAGCTTCGTGACGGAGGCGGTGAAGGCGGTGATGGCGGGCGTTGACGTGTCGCGACTGACCGAGGCGGAGCGGCTGCTCAATGCGCCATCGAAGCAGCAGAGCAGTGGGGAGGAGAGTGAGGACGGCGCTTTCATGCGGCTGGCGGCCATCCCGTCTCGGCGCGGTGCGGCTGCGGCTGCGGCGTCTACTGCTGATCTGTCTGACAGGAGCGCGAGTGACGTGCCTGCGAAGGGAGAGATTCCAGTAAGAGGAGGGTGGCGAAGACAACAACGAGGAGGAAGAGGAGGTGGAGGCGGACGATGACACGGAGCCTGCCAGCTGATCTGCCTTCCTTTTTCTTTTTTTAGCGTCCCGCGCTACCTCCCGCGGCCCGCGTAATTTGCAACGTTGCGTTAAGGATAACAACGCGAGTAATCTCGCTCAAGAAAATCGACGTACGTGATTGAACAATGGGGCAGAAGGAAAAAAAAAAGGCATGTCGGGCGATTTGGCTGAGGAAGCTGTGACTGCTTGTTCGAAAGAGAGGAATTTGAGGCTGCCAAAAAAAAAAAAGAAATAACCAGCAGCCTGAAGCTTCGTTGTCTGTACTTCATGTCAAACTGCATTACAAAGTCTACTTGTTCTCTTACCCCTCTACTTATCCGCTTTTTCCCCCTTATCGACACACACACACAGCTACTCGATATCATACGTCAAATCATTAAGCTGCGTTTTTTTTTTCTTCTCGCCTTCATTTCCTTCTGGTTGCTCCTGCCTCCATCGCAGTATACACTTTCTTAAGACACCAGTCTAACAGACATATCTAATGCGCCGTGCGGTTTCCCTGTCGCTGCGCGGCGGTGGCGGCGCCGCCTCGTTGAGCCTCTCCTCCGCCTGCTTGATGGGTCGCCGCAGCTTCGCGGACATATTCAACCCAACGCCCGAGCACGCCGCCCTGCGCGACACGATCGCGAAGTTCTCGCGTGAGGTGGTCGACAAGCACGCAAAGGAGGACGACATCAACGCCCACTTCAACCGCGGGCTCTTCAACCAGCTGGCCGACCTCGGCGTGATGGGCGTCACGATCCCTGAGGAGGACGGCGGTGCCGGCATGGACGCTGTCGCCGCGGTCATTGTGCACCACGAGCTCTCCAAGTACGACCCGGGCTTCTGCCTCGCCTACCTTGCCCACTCGATGCTGTTCGTGAACAACTTCTACTTCAGCGCGTCGCCGGAGCAGCGGCAGCGGTGGCTGCCCAAGGTGCTGTCAGGCGAGCACGTTGGCGCGATGGGCATGTCGGAGCCGTCCGCCGGCACCGATGTGCTGGGCATGCGCTCCACGGCGACCAAGGACGCCAGCGGCAACTACGTGCTCAATGGAAGCAAGATCTGGATCACGAACGGCACCGTCGCCGACGTGTTTCTCATCTACGCCAAGGTAAACGGGAAGATCACCGCTTTTGCAGTGGAGAAGGGAATGAAAGGCTTCACGCAGGGCCCGAAGATTGACAAGTGCGGCATGCGGGCGTCGCACATGTGCGAGCTCTTCTTCGAGGACGTGGTGGTGCCCAAGGAGAACCTGCTGGGCGAGGAAGGCAAGGGCATGGTGGGGATGATGCGCAACCTGGAGCTGGAGCGGGTCACCTTGGCTGCCATGGCGCTCGGCATCGCGGAGCGCTCGGTGGAGCTGATGACGGCCTACGCGGCGGATCGCAAGGCCTTTGGGCAGCCCATCGCCAACTTCGGCCAAATCCAGCGTTACATCGCGGAGGGCTTTGCAGAAACGGAAGCGGCCAAGGCGCTGGTCTACACGGTGAGTCAGCGCATCCACCCCGACAACCAAAACCGGCTCGGCAGCGATGCGGCGAAGTTGTTTGCGACGCCGGTCGCGAAGAAAGTGGCCGACTCGGCGCTGCAGGTGATGGGTGGGATGGGCTACTCGCGTGGGATGCCGGTGGAGCGGCTGTGGCGTGATGCGAAGCTGCTGGAGATTGGCGGTGGTACCATCGAGGCTCACCACAAGAACATCACCAAGGACCTGATCAAGCGCCTGAAGTAGAGGTCGCGCGCTTTGTGCGAGCGGGTGGAGGAGAGGCATGGTGTTGCTCCTGCCGTCTAACAAACCTCTTCTCACCTTCTTTTTTTTTTTTTTTTTTCTGCTTTTTGTTTAATCAAAACGAACGGGTTGGATGCGTAGTCAATGGCGCGAATGCAGCGATGCAACGAAAACATGGAGAGAGTGTGAGATGGCTGAAGTGGTGTTCTTTCCCGCGCGCGCTTATAAACTGTTGAGCTCAAGCTACCGACAACCATCCTCATATATTCCCTTTTTTTTTTCAATTTCACTTCTCTTGTGCTCCCTCACAGGATTCAAGAGAAAGAAAGAGAGCGTTTAACGTACAAAGCCAATTGTCCTTTTTTTTTTCTCTTCTTTTTCCTTTGCAACTTTAGCAGATGATAGCGGCAGCGGATCGATAGTGTCCGTTTTTTTTTTCCAATTTGATTTTCCCCTTATGGGAATTGGTTTTTTTTTTTCGGTGGCTGCTTTTTACCGTTTGTTTTTTCTCCTCTTTTTTTTGCACTTGCGCTTCACTTCTGATCCATAGCAGCACGCTCCATGACACCCTCTCTTTCTTCAACTCTTTCCTTTTTTCTATTCCTCTTTCCCCAAACGAGGCAGCAGAGTCCTAAAGAGGGGGCTGCGGCAGCTCAAAGTGGTCGGGAGAAATCTGGAGACGCGCGGTGCATCACAGAGACACGTCGAACATCGACGTCCTACTCCTTAAAGAAAATATTAAAACATTTCGTTTTTGTTCTACAACCTTCTGCGTTGGAAAGGTGAGGGAAAATAAAGAAAAGAAAACAAGAGGAAGGACCCAAGTTGGACGAACATAGCTTCAATCGAACGCTTCCTTGACACGTCCAGCAGCGGTTGCCCTGATAATGTACAAAGATTGCAAGAGTATGAAGTTGCGGCTACCGCAAGCAAGCTTTGTGCGTTCTCCTCTGTTTCTTTTTTTTTCGTTTTTACACACTTGCCTGACTGCAGGCGTTTGCTTTTCGATCTGTTGGCAAATTTCAACGCTACTCTTGAAGCATCTGCGTCTTCTTTTTCCCTCCATACTACTACAAACCTTCCTTTTACTTCTTCTCTCTTCACCGGATGCGCGGCAACACGGACCGCTCACGGGAAGCCCTTCCACATACCCGCGCTTATACCCACCCACGTGCCCACCATCAGCAACGATTTTCCCGCGATTACCACAACAGTACAACTCGCAATTTCCGCGTTTTTCATACTATTTTGCTCTTTGATTGCGCGAGCGTTCTCTTCAGCGGCTTCTCGTTTTGCTCCTCTCCTTCTTTTTCCTTTCCTCGTCCGTGGCTATAACCTCCTTACCACTTGCTCCTTTTTTCCACCTATACACGCTAACAACATACCTTAATACACACGCACAGCTGCTGTACCACATTGCGAATCTGTCTTTTGTGCATCGCAGCCTTTTCTTTTCTCTTGCGCTAGTCTATCCTCTTTCCCGCCTTGTCATTTTGTCTTTTTTTTTTTGTGTGTGTGCGCTTCCCCGCCAACTTCACCGCAGCAGCATGGACTCCATCGTATCAGCGGTCACGGCGACCTCCTTCTCCGCCTCTGGCGCGCTCATGCTGGCCGCCGCCATCTTTCTCTTCACTGCTGCTCACATCAACGACAACTACTCGTGGGTCGACCGCTCGTGGTCCCTCCTACCCGTCGTCTACACGTGGATTCAGGTCTTTTACACACACCACCAGCACCACACCGCGCGGGACGACTTGTCGCCAGCTGCGGGTCTGCCCATCAGCGCGGCGGTGCTCTACGGCCTCGTGATCACCGTCTGGGGCTGTCGACTCAGCTTCAACTACAACCGCCGCGGCGGCTACGCGCGCGGGAGTGAGGACTACCGCTGGAACCACGTCCGCACGTGGCCCATCCTTTCTACCTACCCGCTCGTCTGGACCCTTTTCAACTTCTTCGCCATCTCGCTCTTCCAGACCTGGCTGCTGTGGGGCATCACCTTGCCCGTCGCGCAGTTCTCCGCCGCCCCTGCCACGGTGAAGGAGGTGGCCTTCGCCCTGGTGATTCTCACCCTCGTCGCTCTTGAGGCCACCTGCGATGAGCAGCAGTGGCGCTTCCACTGCGCTAAGGCCCGCACCCCCGATGCGGTGCCCTACTGCTACGGCTTCTGCGTCACCGGCGTCTTTGGCTACAGCCGCCACCTCAACGTGTTCTGTGAGAGCAGCATCTGGATCGTCCTCGCCGTCGCGGCGCAGCTGTGTGGCAGCGGCTCGCTCGTGTGGTGGCAGTGGATCGGCTGTGTTGTGCTGCAGGCGCTCACCCTCTTCTCAACGGGTGTGATCACGGAGCGGCTGTCGGCGCAGAAGTATCCGGGCTACAAAATCTACCAGTTCCGCACGCCGATGCTGATTCCCGCCATCAGCTCCACCACCGAAGGCGTGCTCGCCGCTCTCGAGAAGAAGAAGATCTGGGACGACAAGTAAGGCGCACGATAAAACAAGGCGGGAGCGGGCGTGAGAAGGACACGCGGTGACAACGTGTGCTCTTCGCCCCTCCTCGCCATATACACACCTTCATCTCTTTTTCCATGTACACCCATACACCCGTACTCCGACTCGAAATTCCAAGAAAAAAAAACAATTATGACGACGAAGCGCGGCAAGGCGAGAACGAGCTCCTTAACGGCGTGTGTGTGCACGACAGCTGTTGTGTGAAAAGGAGCGGTTGGAGCCACACAGCCGCGCTTCTTCCTTTCTGCCTCTCAAACGCATTAAAATATTGACTGTTTGTGCCGACTTCCCTGTCTTCCGCAGACTCCCAACTTCGTCTGGCACCATTAATAGGAAATCAGCGGTGGCCCTTTGCCCTTCACTCTCTTCCCCCTTTCTTTCTCTCGTCCTCCCTTCCTCCCAACACATCGATGTAGGTTCTCTTCCCTTTTCGTTAAAGTTTTCTTTGAATTTGTTCCTTCTCTTTCCCATTATCATGTCCGCTGCGACGGGGCACTCAAGTGTGGTGCTGCACAACCAGGTGCGCATGCCGCAACTTGGCCTCGGCGTCTGGAAGGCCGCCGGTGGCGCACAGACCTACGACAACGTGCGCTGCGCTCTCGAGGCCGGCTACCGCCTCATCGACACCGCCTCCCTCTACGGCAACGAGGCGGACGTCGGCCGCGCCGTACGCGACTCGGGCATTCCACGCGACGAGGTGTTCATTACCACCAAGCTGTGGAACGCCGATCACGGCTACCAGCAGGCGATGGACGCGCAGGACCGCAGCCTGGCCGCGCTCGGCCTCGACTACGTCGACCTCTACCTCATCCACTGGCCTGGACCTGAGCCCTCGTTTCTTGAGACGTGGCGTGCGCTGGAGTGTCTGCTAGAGAAGGGCAAAACGCGTGCTATTGGCCTGTCCAACTTTGACGAGGAGCAGACGCAGGCGGTGCTCGACCACTGCACGGTGCGGCCGATGGTGAATCAAATCGAGGTCCACCCAATGGCACAGCGGGCGGCACTGCGCTCCCTCTGCGCAGAGGCCGGCATCGTGGTGGAGGCGTCGCGGCCGCTGTGCCGTGGAGAGGCGCTGAAGCTGCCCACTCTGCAGAGTATCGCAGAGAAGCACCACCGCACAGTAGCGCAGGTGTTGCTGCGGTGGAATCGGCAGCTGGGGATGGTGGCGATCCCTAAATCGAACCACGCAGCGCGGATTCGCGAGAACTTCGCAATTGACGACTTCGTCCTCGATGCGGAAGACATGGCGGCGATCGTGGCGCTGGAGAAGGGGCGGCTTTTCGGCAATGACAGCAAAACCTTCTTTCCGCTCGAGTACAATGCCTAGGTGTGACGGTGCAGCTTGTCCACCGATGCTGTTGAACGTGAGGTGCGTCGAAGGGCTGCTTTCTCAGAATTTGCCGTATGTCTAAGAGAGGACAGCCAACTGCTGGTCGCCTGCAGCAGTATATCACCATCACCCTCGTTGAGGGTTGCAAACGTGTTCAAAAGTAATTTGGTTTCTTATTCTCTTCATTGAAGATTTTTTTCTTGTGTTCATTGAAGGTCAACAAAACAAAACAAAACGTACTTCCTCTTCATGACCTCCAAGCGAGCGGTATTCAGACTTCCTTTAATGTTTTCTTTCTTTCTCTTTTTTTCTTTTTTTGTACCTCTTATCGCACGCAGGATTGCTCAGACGAGGCAAATCCTGCTGCTCAGTGTTTTCGCCGACTCCGCCTGTTTCGGCGAAGAGGCATTGACGCATACTGAGCAGCGGCTTTCCCGCACCTGCAGCTGCTCTTTGCCTTGTGCCGTTGTTGGCTTTCCGCCATCTCACTTTTCTATTACTAAAAACAAGATTCTCAAATTCACTTGTGATACAAACAATAATAAAAGAAAACCTTTCTCTGAAAGTTGCGGCAGCAGATTATGAAGGATGCAGAAATCCACGAAGTACTTTGCACTCTTTTAAACTCCTTCCGCAGACTTGTGAGCCGCCTTTCGTTTGACACGTCTGTCTCTAAGCACTTTTCTTTCCTCCGTCACTTTAGCCTTACATTGCACCCCGTTCTCCCTCTTTTCACCGCCACACGTCTTCTTCACGATGATAACACGCTACGCATCTTTTACAATCATTCACCTCTTTGCAAAATGCAGCTTGACCGCCTTTCTGATTATGTGTTGCTGGCACCGCTGCGACGGCTGCGTGATGCACTCATCTATGTTGGTCCAAACAGTTTGACTGGCGCATGAGAAGACATACATACAAATCACCTTTCGGCTGACGGCCGCTGCCTGCGGTGCGTGTCTGTGTCTGTGTTTCTGTGTGCTTCTGTGTATGTGTGTGGCGTTGGGGGAAGCAGCGGTGGTGCTGATGCAAAACAATCATCCTGGTGCGCGAGCGAAGCCATGAGCGCACTCTTCGAGCCAAATCAAAACTCAACAGGTCTGAGACGCCACCGCGCGCGCGCACATACGTGTAAACGCACCCACGCGCGGCGCCGCGCCGCACCCGCCCGCGCAGGAGTTCATTGAGACCCGCCGCTCCCTCCCTGTGGGCGGACGGGCGCATCAACCCTCCGAGAGACGCGTACGAAGAGAGAGTGTTTGTGTGTGTTTGTGTGCATTTGTGTGCAGGGTACGGAACGGGACGGGGCAAGCTGATTTCCCTGGGTCTGAGGACACACCATTCCTCTGCGTGCCTGTGTATATCTCCGCGAGAGAGAGAGAGAGGAAGCGACGCCTCTTGCAGCAGCAGCGCCTGCATGATGAATACTATTCCAATAGTTTCCTGTCAGACTGAATACCGCATGAGGACATAACCTTTTCAACTCAGCTCACACTGACTGGCGTGTGTGTGCATGTGCGTGTGCGCGGTGGTGGACGGTGGCTGCTGTGTGCCTGCACCCGTCTTGCTGCCCTCGCGCGCCTCTGTGGTGTGTGTTTGTGTTTGTGCTTGTGTTGCTGGCACCGCTGCGACGGCTGCGTGATGCACTCATCTATGTTGGTCCAAACAGTTTGACTGGCGCATGAGAAGACATACATACAAATCACCTTTCGGCTGACGGCCGCTGCCTGCGGTGTGTGTCTGTGTCTGTGTTTCTGTGTGTATGTGTGTGGCGTTGGGGGAAACAGCGGTGGTGCTGATGCAAAACAATCATCCTGGTGCGCGAGCGAAGCCATGAGCGCACTCTTCGAGCCAAATCAAAACTCAACAGGTCTGAGACGCCACACCGCGCGCGCGCACACATACGTGCAAACGCACCCACGCGCGGCGCCGCGCCGCACCCGCCCGCGCAGGAGTTCATTGAGACCCGCCGCTCCCTCCCTGTGGGCGGACGGGCGCATCAACCCTCCGAGAGACGCGTACGGAGAGAGAGAGAGAGAGAGAGTGTGAGTGTGTGTATTTGTGTGCAGGGTACGGGACGGGACGGGGCAAGCTGATTTCCCTGGGTCTGAGGACACACCATTCCTCTGCGTGCCTGTGTATATCTCCGCGAGAGAGAGAGAGAGAGGAAGCGACGCCTCCTGCAGCAACAACGCCTGCATGATGAATACTATTCCAATAGTTTCCTGTCAGACTGAATACCGCATGAGGACATAACCTTTTCAACTCAGCTCACACTGACTGGCGTGTGTGTGCATGTGCGTGTGCGCGGTGGTGGACGGTGGCTGCTGTGTGCCTGCACCTGTCTTGTTGCCCTCGCGCGCGCCTGTGGTGTGTATTTGTGTTTGTGCTTGTGCTTGTGTTGCTGGCACCGCTGCGACGGCTGCGTGATGCACTCATCTATGTTGGTCCAAACAGTTTGACTGGCGCATGAGAAGACATACATACAAATCACCTTTCGGCTGACGGCCGCTGCCTGCGGTGCGTGTCTGTGTCTGTGTTTCTGTGTGCTTCTGTGTATGTGTGTGGCGCTGGGGGAAACAGCGGTGGTGCTGATGCAAAACAATCATCCTGGTGCGCGAGCGAAGCCATGAGCGCACTCTTCG
Organism: Crithidia fasciculata; assembly: GCA_000331325.2. Classification (NCBI taxonomy): domain Eukaryota; phylum Euglenozoa; class Kinetoplastea; order Trypanosomatida; family Trypanosomatidae; genus Crithidia; species Crithidia fasciculata. Next base: position 1,064,498 of record CM003430.1, read on the forward strand.
AGCCAAATCAAAACTCAACAGGTCTGAGACGCCACACCGCGCGCGCGCACACATACGTGCAAACGCACCCACGCGCGGCGCCGCGCCGCACCCGCCCGCGCAGGAGTTCATTGAGACCCGCCGCTCCCTCCCTGTGGGCGGACGGGCGCATCAACCCTCCGAGAGACGCGTACGAAGTGAGAGAGAGAGTGTGTGTGTGCATTTGTGTGCATTTGTGTGCAGGGTACGGAACGGGGCAAGCTGATTTCCCTGGGTCTGAGGACACACCATTCCTCTGCGTGCCTGTGTATATCTCCGCGAGAGAGCCAGAGAGAGAGAGGAAGCGACGCCTCTTGCAGCAGCAGCGCCTGCATGATGAATACTATTCCAATAGTTTCCTGTCAGACTGAATACTGCATGAGGACATAACCTTTTCAACTCAGCTCACACTGACGGGCTGCTGGGCCTGCTGCCGTGTAGAATTGGTGGACGCAGAGAGATAAAGTGTGTGTGCGCCACCGGTGCTGCCACCATCTTGACCTGTCTGGCGCCCGTCTATACACCTTTAGTGACGGATCACGCCCGAAAGTTCAAGAGAGAGCAGGTGTGGGAGAGGCGGCGAGAGAGGGGGAAAAATGCTGGTCTTTTATCCAGGCTGTTTGGCCTCGCATTGGGTAATCGTCTTCCTAGGCTGATGTGAGGGTTGGGTTTGGGCTTTGGCTTTTGACCCAAGGCTTAATTTTCCATAGTGGGAAAAAAAGAGGGATATTTTTTGGGTTGCGGGGAGAGGAAAAATGGTTTGGAGCGGTTTAGATTCAGAACGTAGAATTGCGGCGCGCGGAGCTGCACGCAGGTCGGAAATTAAGAGCTGGTTTTTTCTTTTTCGGTTATGCGCTTTGGCGAGCAAGAGGCGAGGTAGTCATGGGAAGCAAATAAACAATAAAAAGGACAAGAGGTGTAAATGTCTTCGCCCTCACAAGGCCCACGTGGCGTCCTCGACGCACAAGGGAAGCGAAACTTCTACGACCACTGCTTCGCCGCAGATGACGCAGTCCTGCTGTGCGAGGTCGTGCACGCTGCGGACGCCCTTCATCACGTGCGGTGCGATGCCGTCGTCTGCCAGGAAGACCTCCATGCCGCCCATGGCTTCGAGCCGCGCCACCGCACACGTCTCGTGCACGACGTGGCCGCAGTTGGGGTAGACGAAGTACGGTGTGCTGGTCTGCAGCAGTGCCTTGTGGCAAAGCGGGCAGCGCTGACTTGCGGTGATGTAGCCGTACTGCTGACGGGTCTGACGCAGATCGCTCTTGACGGCCTCGGCGGTCTGGTACACTTCGTCTTGCGTCTTGAGGAGCTGCCGCTTGTGCACCGCGTAGGCGTCGAAAGACTCGCAAATCGCCTCTTTAAAGTCGCTCACAACGCTGGCGTCCTCAACGCGGCGGAGCACGTCCTCGGTGGAGAGCAAGCCGCCCGACTCCTGCACGACGGCCAGGGCGGCACCAACGTCGTGGTTCGCGAGGGCTCGCTCCGCCGTCAGCATCCACAGCTGCTTCAGCGTCTCGGCCGGCACCTTGTCGGTGACGGCGCGCAGCGTGTCCTCCGCAGTCACAAGACCGGGCCACGCGTTGCTGCTGTCGCTGCCGCCGCTGCCTCCTTCATCGTTGTCGTTGGAGTGGTGGTGCTCCGAGGCGTACAGGGCAGTCGTGACGGCTTCGCGGTAGAGGTGCATCTGCTTGTACAGAGCGACGGCGGCGGCGATGCAGCCGTGCTCGAGGCAGACGCGCAACGCGTAGCCGACGTCGTAAAAGACGGAGGAGTTGATGAAGTCGTCGAGGCGGTCGTGGTCGCGGGTCTTCGCCAGCAGTCCAACGAAGTAGTTCTGCACCGCGGCTGACGTGCAGTCGTACCGGTGGATGCACTGGTCCAGCAGGATCACGACTTGGTGCTCGCGGTTGTCGCCGACTTCGTTCATCGAGACGTCGTACCGCACAAAGGAGGGGATGAGGCGCTCGAGCTGCAGCGGCAGCACGCGTCCCGCCCGCGCCTCCCGCGAGAGGGCACGCAGCAATCCCGTCACCAACGCCACGGGGCGGTGCTGAATGAGGGTCGAGGTGAAGTCGTACCACGGCTGCAGCTTCGCCGTCGAGCCGTAGCACGTCGACAGCACCTTCACGGCGTCGTCGTACTTGTGCTGAGCGACGTAGGTGGCGACGACGTAGTGCGTCTGCTGCACCGCCTTGGCGAAGATGAGCGCGCTCTCGCGTCGTCCCTGCTCCTCCAGCAAGGCGATCACCACCTCGTACACCGACGTCCCCTGCAAGAGTGCGCCGCAGCGCTCGACGGTGCTGCTCAGGAAGTGGTGCAGCTCCGCCTCGGCGGCTGCGGCAACCGTGGCGGACGCCGTTGCACTGCGCGTGATGTGGTCCAGCTTGGCGAGAACAAGAAGAATAAACAGCGTCGTGAGCTGTGGTGCACAGTCGCCAGGCGAGGCAAGGCGATCGAGCAGAAAGGCGAAGCGCGCCTCCACGAACGCGGTGCGCACCCGCACGTTGCGGTAAGTTGTGAGGAGGGCGTAGATGTTCTCGAACCAATCGCACTGCGCGAAGTGGGCGATGGCGTGGTGCACGGCGCCGCTGTCGAGAAAAAACTTGGCGCGGTAGAAGCGGCAGAGGTTGCGCTGCGCGTCCGAGTAGGTGGCAAGCCTGCACGCCGCGTCGAGGTAGCGCTTCCGCATCGCCAGTGACTCGCCAGCGCCGCAGCCGCGCTCGAGAAAGAGCCGCCACTGCTGGTGGGTCTCGTCCTCGCCCTGCACCTCCCAAATGTGCGTGCGGCTGAAGAGAAAGACCTTGCGGGCGTCGGCGTCGTGCACGGCGCCGCAGAGCTCCGAGGCTGCTGGCGCGGCGCTGCGGAAGGGGTCGAAGCGGATGCGCTGCACCAGCTCGGCAGCCGTCGGTGGCGCACGCGCGTCGCCTCCGTCCTCGACAGCGTCAGCCGGGCCTCGCCACGACAGCCCTGGCGGCTGGTGCAGCACGACGCAGCGGCGCGGGTAGACGAGCACCATGTGAAAGGCGGTCGGGAGCACCGCGAGTGGCGCGCTTTGCGGTGGCAGCAGTGCCTTGTCGAAAGAAGGCTCAATCAGTGCCTGGCCCCGCTCCACAACACGGGCAAAGTCGATGCTGTGTTCAGAGCCATCGCTGGTGATTGTTGCTGTTGTGGTGGTGGTGTGTGACGCGTCGAGGGCCTCCAGCGCTGCAGACGGACTGGCTGCACCGAGGCCGCACGGCGCACTGAAGAGCAGCCGCTCATTCTCGTCCGCCACGTCGCTTGTGACGGGACGGGCAAAGACGCCGTGCACGGCCCCTGTCGCGCTGTTCCACACAAAGGACTGCGGCGGCGCCGACGGCGAAGGCCGGAACACGCGCACCCGTCCATCGGCCGCCGCGGTCGAGGCGGTGCCGGCGTACAAGGGGACGGTGCGTGTCTGGAGCGTGGCGGTGCCTGACGCAATGGCCCGGAAGAGAGCGGCAGGTGTGTCGACGAGGCTGCTGGCCGCCACGTGCAGGTGGGTGGTGGTGGAAACGAGCAGCACGCATCCCTGCGGTACGAGTCGCTCAAAGAGCACCGCACGAGTCGGCAGCGAGGAGGCAGCTGGGGCGGGCAGTGTCCAGGCAACAGCAGCGGTGATCTTCAGACGGCTTGGGTTGCTCGTGCTCGTGCGGACGCGGATCGCGAAGATAGCGCTGCCCTTGTTGACGCCCATCAGGCAGCTCCAGTCCACCGGACGCGGTGCGGCAGGCGGGGCTGGTGTGTTCCGGAGCGACGCGGTTTCGCCCGTAGCCGCAGGAGCAGCGGCGGCGTCGTCGTCCGGCAGTGTGCCGAGTGCGTCACCAGGGAGCCACGCAACGCACTCGCCCACCACGATGTTCTGTGTGCCTTGGATGAAGGTGCCCAGCAAGTTTACAGAGCGCAGCTGCGTAGATGCCGAGGCACGGGAGCCGTAGGTGTCGTGGACGTAGAGCTCACCGTCTGACGCAGCTGTCAACACGTGGCTGCCCGACGGGTGCACAAAGACGCGGTGCGGGTTGCGGACCAGTGCACGCTGCAGCGGCCGCTCCTCCTCGACGTCGCGTACCTCCAGACGCCCGCTGCGGCGCAGGAGAGCCAAGATGCCGCCCTGGCAGTCCACGTCCTCGATGGCGTCCTTTGCGTCTTCGAGTGGGTACGTGGTGATCTCGAAGCGAGGAGAGATAGGATCGCGCAGGGCAGCGCCGTGGCCCCGCTCATCCAGTGCCGCCGTCTGCGCCATCACTGATATCACAAGCACGAAGAGAGGTGCGACACCGCAATGCTGGGCTTTACAAGTTTTTTTGGTGAAGGCTCCGCACGAGGGCGGCGTCAAACACACACACAGCCGCTTAAAACTTTTCGACTGCGCGGAATGGACAAAGGACTTGATGAAACAGGATGCTAAGAAAAAAGCAAGTAGTGAAATGCGAATAGCGATAAGGCCTTCGCCACGTATCGACGGCAGAAGGACGGTGCTTTTCAGACGTCGAGTGACGTGCACAACGGCAGAAAAGGGTAAAACGGAAGGGCAAAAAGCAAAGAGTGGAAACAAGGAGAAAAAGCGTCAGGTGCCGAACAATTGTGAAATGCTTCACGGCAAGGGTGCTTCACAGCGCGTACAATCACCACTTTCCCTTAACGGCACCGTTAACAAGAAAACGGAGGGCCACATCGACGAGATTGCAGGCGAGCGGCGCAACTGCAACGACCAAAGAACACATCAGCTCGCAAACTTATGCAGCAAGGTTTTTTTTTTCGTTTTACAATACATTCAGACAATGCAGCTATCTGACAGGAACAGCAGAACAAAAGGCTAGCAAGACGACATGCAAAAATACACAGACATATTCTCGGAGGGTTGATGCGCCCGTCCGCCCACAGGGAGGGAGCGGCGGGTCTCAATGAACTCCTGCGCGGGCGGGTGCGGCGCGGCGCCGCGCGTGGGTGCGTTTGCACGTATGTGTGTGCGCGCGCGCGGTGGCGTCTCAGACCTGTTGAGTTTTGATTTGGCTCGAAGAGTGCGCTCATGGCTTCGCTCGCGCACCAGGATGATTGTTTTGCATCAGCACCACCGCTGTTTCCCCCAACGCCACACACATACACACAGAAACACAGACACAGACACACACCGCAGGCAGCGGCCGTCAGCCGAAAGGTGATTTGTATGTATGTCTTCTCATGCGCCAGTCAAACTGTTTGGACCAACATAGATGAGTGCATCACGCAGCCGTCGCAGCGGTCGATGTTAGAGACGCATTCTTTTTTTTGGTGTGATGTAGCCGTTGCGTTGTGGAAGATGAGAGAGCGAGAGAGGGAGAGAGAGATCATGCAGAGAAGTATTAGAGTGTGTTGCTGAAAAGAAAGACTCTGTTTATTACACATTCGAGGGTTGGAGTGGTTGAGTCAACGTGGTGTGTAAGTTAAGACCTGCGTGCAGCGGATGTGGGCACGCATTGCTTCAGTGAGGGGCAAGTAGTGGTGCGCACATTCGCTTTTTTTTTTTCTTGTCGTTGATAAAGCAAGAGACGTGTTTACAGAAAAACTGCTAGCAAGATGATGATCGCAAGGAGAACGAAGAAGGGCGTGTGGGCCATCCAGAAGCGTCCGGCGCTGACGTAGCGTCCGTGCAGAGCCATGCCAATGACGATTCTCACCATTCCCATGTGCTGCTGCTTCAGCTGCTGGCGGTTCATCGCATCGGCAGCAAAGACGTGGCAATTGTTCGTGAAGAAGTTGTACATTTCGTTCTGCCGGAAGTGGGCCGTGGCGGTGGCCACGCCCTCGTCGTAGGCGGCGATCTCGCGCTTGACGGCTGCCGCGTTGGCCTCCGCGTCTCCCTGCGTCGGCTCGTAAAAGGAGGGGACGTAGTCGCGTGAGATGTCCCAGTACTTCACGGGAACCCCGAAGAGCATGCGATCGACCCCGATGCGGTATGAGCCCTGGAAGTCGTGGATGCGGCCCTTGCTGTCGCAGATCGCGATGTGGCCGACTAGCGGGCAGACCCACGAGAGGAGAGGAATCGGGGCCCACACGACGCAGAAGGGGTAGTGTTCGCGCTGCACGTCGATGACGGGCGGCAGCTGCACCGCCATGTCCTCCAGCGGAGATGTTTTCTGAGCCATCTTTTTAGCGTTCGGTCCCGCGGTCCTCATGCGATTCGTGATGAAAGCAGATGTCGGTAGTTAAGGGAGGGAAAAGGAGGAGGGAGAGGCAAATACACGCAGGTGGCCTGGAGGTTGTGCACACAAGAAAGACGCAGAGCCGAGGCAAGGAAGCACAGGGGCCAAGTACCTGCAATGTGAAAAACAGGGAGAGGAAAGGGGAAAGATTTCGATGAGACGTAGCATTCCTACTCTCATGTAATACTGTTATTTTTTGTTTGTTTGGAAAGGTGGGTGGAAGCGAAAGACATGCAGCGCGAAGGTGCTGAGGGAGGCGCTGAGGCTCTATGCGCCACCGACAACAACGACGCAGATATGAGAGACACCTTAATTTGTCAGTCTCGAACTTTACGGGGAAGGCATTCATGTTTTGTCGTTTGCGTCAAGAGCTTAATGCACGTTCGTGACGTCGTCTGCTTCTCTCATGCAGCATCTGCATGTGTTAAGGCATCATGTACTTCTGAAAATAAAAAGGCAGACGTTGCGACGTCTACGGGGCTTCCTCCTCTTCTCCGAGTCCCTTCGGCGCTGCACCGGACTTCCCTCGCTTCGCCAGCAGACACACGCGGGTCAGCGGGAAGAGGCGGTCCGGCACTCCGTTGAGGTAGCCGTCCATCCACAGCATAAAGCGCGCGGCGTAGCTCGGAGGGTCGATGATGGTGGGGTCGCGGCGACCGTAGCCAAACACCGTGTCGAGCCCCGACTTCATCTTCGACTCCAGCACCTTCGCAGAGGAGTACGGGTGCAGGTAATCGATCATGCCCACATAGAGGTTGCTGCCATCAGTGCCGACGGATGCCATGAGAGAATAATCCATCGTTCCGCTCTCTGACAGCAGCTGCGTATCGCGTGAGAGGTGGTCCATCAGCAAGCTCTTCTCCTCTGGTGCGCAGAAGAGAAAGTCACCGTGGCGGAGCCGCTCCTGCACAAGGTCGACGTCGAGCCGCACCGCCGCCGTCTGCTCCGTCGTGCGGTTGCGCTGGCTGCCTTTGAGATCCCACGTCTCCCGCACGGGTCGTTGGAAGAGCAGCTGCTCCGCCACCATGAAGCAGTGCGTGCCATCGGGAAGCAGGTGCCGCAGCGTCGACTGCTGCGCTGCCGCAGCGTGCGACCCACTCCCGCCTCCGTCACTGCTCGAGGACCCTGCTGCTGCTCCAGCTGCTGCGCCGGCAGAGGTGGCGGGCCGCACCCGTGAGCCGTTGACGTGGACGACATACAAGCCGAGCACTTTGCCCAGCGTCGTCTGCGCGTCGAAAGGGTTCGGCGGTGGTGGCGTTGCCGAGTTCGTGGCTGACGTGGCCGCCGCCGCGTAGCAGTCCGCCATGCGAGCAAAGTACCTCGGCGCCCACTCCTTGAAGTAGCGCAGCTCCATCGGCTTGACGCACTTCACGAGGAAGCGGCCGTCCTCCGTCACAAAGAAGCGAGACTGCGACTTGCCACCGTCTGTGGTGTAGGGGTGGCAGCGCAGCAGCGCCGCGGGGAAGTCAAGCGGCGCGCCGTTGGTGTACAAGACGTGCAATGCGGCAAATGCCTGGGGGAAGAGCACCTCAACACTGAGGCTGAGCTCACCAGCTCCGCCAGACGCGTGAGCGCCGCCACCAGCGACGCTGTTGTGCGCGCTACTGCTGCCGCCCCCTGCGCTGCCCACACCACCTGCAGGAGAAGCAGTGGAAGAGCCGCCGCCGCCGCCGCCGCCGAGACCCATTATGGCGCTCGCTCCTGTCTCGACCAACGCGTTCACGGCGATCACGGCACCGCTGCCCAAGGAGTTGGAGCTGACACCAGTCCCACCGCCAACGCTGCCACCACCACGAGTGAGCGGCAGCACCGGTGCGTAGCCGCGGAGGCGGCACGTAAGAGAAGAGGGGCGACCCGGCTCGGAGCGGCCCCAGTGCCGAAGAATCTCCAGCGCCTCTGCGCACGTCAGCGAGGGAGTGCACAGCAGAGCGTCGTCGAGGCCGGCGGCGGACGTGGCGGCGTTGAGCGGCGGCGCAAAGCTGCTGCGATCACTCGATGGCACTGGCGAGATTTCCGCTGCCACTGCGAAGCGCACCTGATGCGGCGCGGAAGACGACGCCGACGACGCAGTGCTTGTGACAACACCAGCGACAGCAGCAGTAGTCAAGGAGCTGCGCTCTGGAAAACTGCGTGCGTCGCTCGAGACTACCGGGCTGAACGGCGTGGTCGGCGAGGCCGCTGACGCGCCGCCGTAGATCAGATCCAGCGCCGCCGCCAACACACTCGCCGGCTCCCCGAGTCGCACCCACTGCACTCGCTCTGGGTGGTAGTAGCAGTCCTCCAGGCTGCGCAGGATGCCACGGTCTGTCACGGCACTCACAGCTGCTGCATCCGGTGCGTCCCGCGACGTCAGTCTCCGTGCCTCTGCTTGCCATGTGCGAAGGTCTGCCATGAGAGTCGGGATGAGGTGCTGCCGCAATGGACGGAGGAAGAGCGCCATGTCCAACGGGCCGTGCATTCGCGACTCTCGCAGCGCCTCCGCCGCGAGTTTGGCGCTGTCGCAGAGCTGGAAAAACAGCGTAGTACTCTTCGACACGAGTCCCCGCTGCTGTGGAAGCGAGGAGGGAGAGGGTGACACCGGATTGCCATCATCCGCAGCACCACTCTCAGCTGGGCTGGGTGCCATTGTGTCCAGCACGGACTTCAATGTCACGTAGAAACCGCGCAGCGTCGCCTCGAGCTCGTCGGCGTCGTGGGCGGCGTACCACCAGTCGGACATGGCCACCGTGTTCGCCGCAGCAGTGGGCGGGGTTGGGCGGGCAGGGAGGGTGCTCGGCGGGTACTGAATGCGTAGTACGGGCACCGGGTCCACAAGGAGAGTGACGGTGTCTTTGTACATGGTCGAACTGCTTGCAGCAGCGGCGGCAGCAGCGGAGGTCGACGCCACGGTGAGATCGGAGTGGAAGGTGAAGACCAGGCGCAGACGCTGTTGTCCTTCCTGGCCTGTGGGAGGAGAGAGCAGCGGCATCCAGCCGTAGAGGACCCACTCCAAAAAGGCCGCAGTCGACAAATTCAGCAGGTGCGGGGAACAAAGGGGCACAGTGACGTCCACCATCGGCTGTGCCTTCGCTCCTGCTGCTGCTGATGTTGTTGTGCTATCACGGCTCACGCTCTCACTTGTTACGCGCAACGAGAAGTACCCTGTAAGAAAACGCAAGCCGGCGCTGATGGCCACTGCCTCCTCTGCTGCCTCGCCAGGCGCAAAAGTGCGCGTTGCGTTCTGGCGCATCCCGGCCAGGTGAAACGCAACCCTTTGCGAAGCCTCCAAGGCAGCGCTGTACTGCATTCGCGGCTGCCCAAACACAGTCGCAGCCGCCGCAGCTCCACCGCTACCACCACTGCTACTACTCGGTACCACCACCACCGAGACCTTGGGAGCTGCCCGCGTCACTGTCACCTTCACCCGATGCCCACCGTGCAGGTAGAGCAGCTGCGTGGTGGCAGCGGTGCAGCGCGAGAGGAGAAAGATGTAGAGGGTGTCATCCCCGCTGCCGTAAAAGGTGAGGGCCATTTTCCGCTGCACCACCGCGTAGCCGTGGGCACCGCCCGTCGTCGCAGCAGCGGCAGTGGCACCTGCGCTGACTCCGGTGTCACCGCGGGTGAAGCCGAGACTGCCAAGACTGGCGAGATCGTTGCGAGAGGTTCCAGCAGAAGAGGCGTGAGACCCAGGCAACGAGGCATCCACTCTCACATCGGAGCCCCGCGTGTTGGTGAGCGCGTTGCCGGAGAGGGAGGAGACGATGCCCAGTGGGGGCCGGGACGCACCACCACCGCCGGCAGCTCCAGTAGAGGGATTGCTAGCGGCGCCGGCGCTGTTGCTGCCGCTCTCGTGGAGGTGGTCCAGCAGGACAACGTTGATGACAAGTGTGTCGCGTAGAAGACGTGCAGCAGCGCCAGCATCGAGGCATGCAGTGAGGACGTCTGATCCAAACTCGCACCCACTGTTCAGCGTCAGGCCTGCTGTGGAGGCTGCAGTGGCGGCGACGCGTGCTGCTGCTGCCTTGTCCGCTATTGTGGCCGCAAAGGCAGCGCTTGGCACAGCAGCCGCAGCAGCAGCAGCGGCGCGGATGAGCGACAGCACCCAGTGCGCCTGCATCGCTGCATGGTAGGCAGCCGTGACGGCGTCTCTGGCGAGTTGCGCCAACGCGCTCCACGGAGCCAGCGCGGCGGCGCGATCCATTCCACCCTTGCCGGCATTCAGCGGCGCAGACCACACGTTGCGGCCGCGAAAGATCAAGGTGTGGAAGCTGACACACAAGAAGCCGCTGAAGCCGCAGAAGCGCTCCTCCTCCGCGAGCTCCACCACCTCGAAGCGCTGACACTCGCCCATCGGCGTGGTTGTGGCGAGGTCGGCCACGCTTACATACTGCAGATCGGCGATGATGTCTGCATGGAGGCACCACGATAGCCGCACGAGGAAGTCCCGACCGACGTGAAGGAGAAGACGCATGTGGCCCTGCTCCTCGATGCGCTCCTTCAGGTAGTGGTGCATGCCCCCCTCCACAACAATCACATCGGGATTCCACACCGCCAGGCGCTGGAAGAGCTTGTCGAGGTAGCCGCTGTAGGAGCGGACGTAGTCGACCAAGTCCTCGGCCGGCTGCACCGGGTAGGTCAGGTCACCAGCCAGCAGGAGCACACGGGGGTGGTCGCAGCCCGTCATCTCGCGCTTCGAGGGCAGCCGCTGCGAGCACATCAGGCCCGGATACACGACGCACTGCAGCGGGAAGGGCGGCGGACGGCACGGCGAAGACGGCGTAGTGCTCCTCGACCGAGGCACCGAGGGCAACGGTGGTGTGCTGCACTACGTGCCAGGCCACAGCGGCAAGATGCGCACTGACTTGCGTCGGTAGCGTTCCCGGCAGCGCAGCGTCTACCGAGCTACGCATGCGCAGGAGAAGCCGCGAGGCGCAGGCTGCACTGTACGCCTCCGCAAAGTCAGCTTCCGCGTCCGTGGTAACCACCTCGTCCAGACACGCCGCACTACCAGCAAAGGTAGCAGAGAAGTCCGCCGTGAAAGGAATCGAGTCGGCCAGCACGTGCACCAAGCACCGGTGTGGGCCACACCATAAAAGGGGTCGCCTTGCTCGCCCGAGGACGAGAGTTTTCGCTGCGCCTGTTCACCCATCGCGGACTGATGCACGGCCCACCACTCGTTCATGCTGGCGGGGACTCTGCGGTGCACGGGGCCGATGGAGTAGGTCACACTGCGGTCCTCTTCCGTTTCCTCGTGCCGAATAATTGTTTCCCTTCTCACCTCCGCCTCCTGATCCTCGTCATCAGCTTTGTGCAGCACGCTCTGCCCCGCTCGTGCAACGCTGTCACTCAGCCGCGGCAGTCGCGTCTCCTCCCTGCTTCGAGAGAGCGTAGGGGACGTCGCCGCAGACGCCTCTGATGCACCAAGAAAGGGGGACGGTGCGGCGGCAGCTACGCCGGGAGGTCGACGCGGTGGTGTGTGCATCGCCGCCAGCGACGGCGACGACACCGGCGAGAACGAGGACGGAAGCACGAACGACCCGCCACTGTTCGACGAGGGCCGGAAGTCCAGCCGCGTCGTGGACGCCTCTCTTTCTGCGTTCTCCATGATGGTGGCGGCGCAGCGGTGGCAGAGGCGGGTAGAGAGCTCCGCCTGCAGCTCGTCATCTGCTACTGCCGGTACTACAGGAATAGGGGCAGACGAGGAAGAAGCTGAAGTTGCAGGCTGTGAGGTATCAGCTGTTCCCCGCGGCGATGACTTTGTTGGGGAGGTGGCGAACCAGTCGTATACGTTGCCGATGAAGCCTTGTGATCCTGCGCCAGTCTGGGCGGTGTAGAGGCACTCGTAGCAGAAAACTTGACCGCAGCGGCGGCAGTGGTGACGACGGCGGAACATGGTGAACTTCTCGCTGCAGCCACGACACCGCAGCGCATACTTGTCCTCCACCCACAGCGAGCGGTCGGTCGACATCGTGACAATGGGCAACGTGGAGGGAAAAAAAAATGGATAAAAAAGGAGAGCAGCAGCAGCGCTCCTTAATATTACAAGCAAACAAGTTAAAAGGGGAGAGCACAAAAGTAGATTGAGTGGTGTGCGGTGTAGTGAAGCATGGAGAGGTGTCAACGCAGCAAAAAAAGAAAAAAAGAAAAGAGTTGTCTTCGATAAAAAGGAGTAGCAGCGGCAGTAGAAGATGGACAAGAAGTGCGCCACTGTGGGCGAAAAGAAAAGAAAAAGGACGTATTTTTGCTGCTGAGGTGTCCGTCCTCGCCAGCAATCTACCACTGGCATAGCGGAGAGTTTGAGTAGGAGGGAAGGGAAGGAGAAACAAGATAGTGGTGGAGTGAGTGCGTGAAACTATGTGAGACCATAAATGAAGTGCGCTTTCGCAGGGAGACTCAACGCACATCTGCCCTGACATCACACCACCAGAGCACCGCAGTCCGGGTGTCGTCGTCACAAGCAGCGAGAAAAGAAACACTCACGAAGGGCATTATCGACAGGGTAAGACGGAACTCCCTTATCAGCTCAGACATCAGGCAGAAACCCACGACAGAGGAGCATGTCTATGACGGAGAAGACAGCAAAGAGAAGAAAGACATCAGCGCCTCTCCTTCGCTCTCCACTCTCCACTCCACTGCTCCACCACTGCCGCACGCCCGCAAGCATTGAATGCCTTCACAGGCGTAGCGAGACTTTCGGGGCTCTGTATAGTCAGTGTGTAACGTTTGGGTACGTGTAACGTGTAGATACGAGACAATATGGGAGAGAAAGTAAAGTGGAGAACATGTGGAAACAAAAAACGAGTCGCTAACAAAAACAACACCAACAACAACCAAAAAAACAAACAAGATGATGGGAGTAAGCAACCGAGCAATCTCACATGAAGGACAGGAAAAAAGAAAAGAATAAGAAGAGTCGCCTTTGCGAGCAACACCAACGGGAACAACGTGACTTAGCTGGGTACCCGCAGACTCTTCACGGCTGTGAAAAGAAAAATAGAAGGCTAGTCTCCTCTTTCTCTTGCTGATGTTAATTCCACCACAGCAATAATGCGGACCCAACAATTCCGTGGTTGGTGAGGAAGGAGAAAGAGAGAGAGCGGCCAGCAACCGGGAAAGCAAACACGCAAAACGAGTATACCATTAAGAGCTGGACTCAACATTGACAACACGCCTCGCAACACAGCGCTAAATATCAAATGAAGAAAAGAGCACCTGACAATCAATTTATTACCGTAACAACTAACGGCGGGTCTTTCGCAGTATGAAGAGAAAACTATCCGCTCAAAAAAAAAATATTGGAGGAAGTTCTCTTGCCCTTCTCTCAGAGCCTTCTTTTTCGAGAGAAGACGCACGTACAAAGTTAAGAAAGAGAGAGAGGGAACAAGAGGCGAAAAAAAAAAGAAATGTATATCTGTAAAAATCGGTAGTTTTCTCGATTGTCCTGACGGCCAGAGAGAGAGAGTCGTTTGGCAAATCAGCCGTTTTTTAAAAAAGAACCATGCTAAGAGAGAGACAGGGTTTTGGTAATATACGCACACACAGGCAACGACATGCACACATGCTGGTAGACACCGAGCACTTCTTTTCGGAACGCACAAGTCAAAAAAAGAAAAAAAAAACGGCAAGACGAAAGGCATCAACAAGTCCTTCGCTTCCTCTCCGCCACCTACGCCAGCGTCTCCCCGATCAACTTCTTCTCTTCCTCGACGTGGACAGAGCCGTAGCCGGTGGACGGCGACGCCACAGCCGGGCGGCTGATGACGTTGATGCGGGTCTGCTTCATGCCAAGGTGGCGCAGCAGGCTGTTCATGCGGGTGCGCATGTAGGTCCACATGCCCATGTTGCGCGGCTCCTCCTGCAGCCACACAAACTCCACCTCAGCGTTGCGCTCCGCGTACTTCTCCATGACATCCGCCACCTGCTCCCACGGGAAGGGCGACAGCTGCTCCAGCGTCACGAGCACCACGTCGTTGTGCACGCCGGCCTCGTCCTTCTGCATCGCAGTGCGAGCGTCGTTGACGATGCTCTCAATCTGGCCGGAGCAGAAGACCACCTTGCGGGCCACGACGTCGCTCGCAGCGGCGGTGTCGATCACCGGGACGAAGGAGGTGCCCTTGGCCATGTCGGCTAGCGCGGACAGGTTCGGCGCACGCAGGCGGGCCTTGGAGAAAAAGTTCACCAGCGGCTTCGAGAACTCGCGCAGTCCTTGGCGGCGCAGAATGTGGTAGTAGCTCGCCGGCGTGCTGGGGTAGGTCACCTGCCAGTTGTGGCGCCGCACACGAATCTCCAGCGCCTGGTTGTTCGGGAACTTGCGGAAGTCCTTCGGCACGCGGTCGCTGTCGTCGCTGAGCTGCAGGAAGCGCTCGATGCGGGCCGAGCTGTGCTCCGGGCCGGCGCCGGAGTAGCCGTGCGGCAGCGACAGGATGAGGCTGCTGTGCTCGTTCCACTTCTCCTCGGCGCAGCCGAGGAATTGGTCGAAGATGACCTGCGCGCCGTTGGCGAAATCACCGAACTGGGCCTCCCACATCGTGATGGCCTTCGTGTTCTCCATGTTGTAGCCCATCTCGAAGCCGCAGACGGCCAGCTCGGAGAGGGAGCTGTTCGAGATGGTGACGAGCGCCTGCGTCGGCGACACCGTCTTGAGAGGGAAGTACTTAAGGTTCGTTTTGGAGTCGGTGACGCCGGCGTGGCGCTGCGTGAAGGTACCACGCTCGACGTCCTCGCCCGTCAGGCGGACTGGGACGCCCTCCATGGACAGCGTGGCCAGCGCCATCAGCTCCGCCTGGCACCACTCGATGGCGTCGCCCTGCTCCGTGCCTTTCTTGCGCGCCGCGTACGTGCGCTCCACCACCGGGTGGGCCTTCTGTACCTCCTTCGGTACCGTCGCGAGATGTACGCCAACGGCGCGGAGGGTGTTGATGTCGACGCCGGTGTCCACCGCCGGCACCGGAGCCGGCACACGCGCCGCGAGAATCTTCGCGTCAGAGAGCTCGGCCGACGTGTTCTCGCTCTCCGGGTCGAAGACAGGGAGCACCTTCACGAAGTCCTGCACGCTGCTCATGCGGTCGTAGGCCTGGCGCAGCATCGAGTCCCACTCCTTGTCCTTCGCCACCGCCTCCTCCTTCGTCAGCACGCCGTCCTCGATGAGCTTCTGCGTGTAGATGTCGACGAGGCGGGGGTGGCGGCGGATTTGGTCGTAGAGCTGCGGCTGCGTGAAGTCGGGCAGGTCGGCTTCGTTGTGGCCGTTGCGGCGGTAGCAGACGAGGTCGATGATGATGTCGCGGTGGAAGTGCTGGCGGAACCGCGCGGCAACCTTCGCGGCCTTCACACAGGCGTCCACGTCGTCGCCGTTCACGTGCAGCACCGGTGCGTTGTTCACCTTCGAGAGGTCCGTGCAGTAGGCGCTGGCGCGCGAGTCGGTCGGGTTCGTCGTGAAGCCGATCTGGTTGTTGATGACGACGTGGAGGGTGCCGCCGACGTGGAAGTTCTCGAGGTCGCAGAAGCCCATCGTCTCGTAGCAGGAGCCCTGACCAGCGAAGGCAGCGTCGCCGTGGATGAGGATCGGCAGCACCGACGTGCACTCCACGTCGTTCGTGTAGACCTGCCGCGCACGCGCCTTGCCGAGCACGAGAGGGTTCACCGCCTCGAGGTGGGACGGGTTTGGCAGCAGGTCCAGCTCCACGGCACGGTTGTTGGGCAGCGTCACCGTCTTGCGCAGCCCGAGGTGGTACTTCACGTCACCGCTGAGGTGGGCGTCGGCGACGGCGGCGCGGCCCTCGAACTCGTTTAAGATGGCGTGCAGCGACTTGTGGACCACGTTCGCCAGCAGGTTCAGCCGGCCACGGTGCGCCATGCCGAGAATGACGCTGGTGACACCCGAGTCGCTGGCGGTTTGGATGGCGGCGTTCATGGCAGGGATGAAGGCCTCACCGCCATCAAGGCCGAAGCGCTGCTGCGTGGCGTACTTCACCTGCAGGAACTTCTCAAACCCGCACGCCTTCACCACGTCGTTGTAGTACTGCTTCCGCTCCGGCTCCGGCAGCGGCTCGAGGCAGTTCTTGATCTCCTGCCGGAACCAGTTGCGCAGGTCAAAGTAGCCGGAGGACATAAACTCAAAGCCGATGGGGCCGCAGTACATGCGGCGCAGGTGGCCGACGATTTCGCCCAGCGTCATGGCGGTGCCGCCGCTCACGAAGGTGGCTTCGTGGCTGGCGCCGAAGGTGACGTTGAAGACTTGGCTAAGGTCCTCCTTCGTGAAGCCGAACTCCTCCGGTGCGAGCGTGCGCTGGCCCAGCACGTTGTTGTCGGCGTGGTAGCCGTTGATGGGGTCGACATTCGCCATGTGGTGGCCAAAGCGCTCGTACTCGCGGATCATCCAGGAGAGGCGCATGTTATCGTGGCGCTGCTTCTCCGAGAGCGACTTGGCGTCGATCGGGCGGCTGAAGGTGGTCACAACCGGCGCCTCATCGTTGCCGGCGCGGATCGCCTCGAGCACCGGCACCCAGCTCGGGTCGACAAGCGCGGAGTCGGCTTCATACTGCCGCATCAGGTTCTCCACGTAGCCGAGGTTCTCGGAGCAGACGAGCTGGTCATACGGGTTTGGCTTGCGAATCGTTTTGGCATCCGTGAAGCCGCGCACCGCAGCGGCGCGGACGGCCACACCAGACAACGCACGGCGCATCATTGCTGCGGCACGGGGAAGGAGCAACCCTAAATTGGAGGAGGAAAAAATAAAGTGTGGAAGAAGAAGAAGAGGTGAGAGGCAATGCCTTGCTAAAATGGCGTTCCAGACTCAAACACAAACACAGACACACACAGCGGAAGAGACAGATGTGTGCGGTCTAAATAAAAAAAAAAAACGATGTGCCGAAGAAGTAGTTCGGCTCGTTGCGGCTTCCTAATGGACTAAAGAGATGTAAGAGAAGAGTGAAAAGGAAAAAAAAGAGGTTGATAAGCGAGCTATACTACGAGAAAGAGAGAGAGAGAGTAAGGGAGACCGCTCGCACACACACGCAAGGGAGAAAGAAGTAAGCTGTGACGATCCTGCAGAGACGACCTAAAGAATAGTTGTTGTTGCTGCTCAGAGCTGCAGAGGAAAGCACCGAAGAGATGTGTGTTGGTGCGATTGCGTTCTTTTTTTTAAGGGGGTAAAACGGAAGCCAATAAAGGAAAAAAAAACACGACTGCGGTTGGGAGGGTTTTCAAGTGCAGTATGTGAGAGAGAAAGAGAGAGAGATTAGAGAAAGGCAATGCAGAGCATGGAAGAGCTGGCCATGTGCACCTCGGACAGCAGAGAAGAGCAGAAACTATACCGACCCTTCTCCCTTTCATTTAACGCTCTGCCTGGACATCCATGCATACACACACACACTTGGGTGCCGCAAGACGCACTAAGTAGCGCCCTTCATTTTTTTCATTCCCCTTAAAACTTTCGTTGCAACGTTTGTCGTTGAGCTTGTGTGGGAGTCCACACATATAGCAAAAAAAAAAAGACGTCCCTCATGCCCAACCTTTTCACAATCAACAATAGACGCAGATCAGCGCACAGCAGAGTGAACCGGGAAAATAGAAACGCGCGGAACAGTTCAGCCCCTCACCGCCTAGTCCACGAGGATCTTCTTGCTAAGGAACTCGTGCAGTGTCTCGGGTGCCCAGCCAGCGATGCGCCACGTCAGGGCGTCCTTCCCGTCTGCGTCAACCAGCACCAGCTGCGGGTACATTGCCGTGTACTTATCCACAAAGGTAAGGCGGGGAAAGTACAGCTCGTTTGCGAAGGTGCGGTAAAACATGGCGAGGGCACCCATGCTCGTCGCGTCCAGCGCGCGCCGGACACCGCGCAACTCGATGCGTGCGGACGGGTACTTCAGTCTCGACGCCGCCGCATCCTCCTCGGTGGCGGTGCAGCAGTCATTGCACTCTGCTTGCAACTCGCTGCTGTGGGTGACCATGAAGAGCTTCTCGCATGACGTGCAGCGGACGACGTCCTTGTCAAAGCCAAGGTCGAGACACTCGGCTGATGTGCGTGCCGCGTGTGACGGGAGCGCCACCACTGCCAGCAGCAGCGCCAGAGAGAGGCAGAGGCCCGCGAAGAAACTGCGGCGCATTTCTTCCTGCGATCGAAGTGGGGATGACTCGAATAGATGAAGAAGGGAAGATAAAACAAAAAACTCGCTGCGTGGAATTCACCTTAGCACTTGGCTTGAAGGTGGCACAGCGGTAACGACTTCGCCAGTGACCTGAAGAGCAAGGTGTATGGAAAGGGGGAAAATTGGAGAGAAGGGAAGATTCAAAAAAAAAAAAGATTGGCAGGAGAACAAGCAGAGAAAAAAAAGGAGCGGAGGACACAGTGTCTCTCTCTCGCTATCTCTTCATTGTCTCTCGGCAATATCTACACTTACGACACAAGTGAAAGTTGCATCTTGCTTCTTTTTTCTTTGCTTTCCGACAGCTCGCCGCTGCTGCGCATGGCAATGAAGAGTTAGCAAAACGACTGTTGGAGAGAAGAGGGAGCACTTTGATAGAAACTCTTTTCTGTTCACTCATCTCCCCGCAACATGAGAGTTGTCGAGACGCTTTTCGCTGCAATGAAAGTCAGCGAGAGAAGAAGAAAAGACTTCCGCTGTCCAGCAGCGACGCGTCTCAACCTCCAGATGCGAACTCAAACCACGACATGGTGGCGTAATCACAGAAACAGAAATCGAGTTTTTGTTCATGGCCCTGCTTGAAGTTTTTTTTTGTGGGTGCGAATGGCGTACATATTTCTCACAAGGAGATCAAAAACAAAAGATCAAGGCATACATGATCCAGGGCATGTTTGACACGTATCTTCTATTGTCCCCCCTTTTTCTTTCTTCGGTCAGACTGCACCAGCTTCACTCAGATGGAGACTTACGCAGGGAGCGAGGGGGAGAAATCAGAAAGAAAAAAAAAGGATGCCATCGAGTGGGAGTGAGGAAAGGACACGGCACAGCAAAAGGGAATACGCACGTCGGCCCTCTCCTCCTTCGTTGTCACCACGAGTTGTCCGAGAGCGATGGACATCCTCGACAACAACGAAGCACCACAAAAATAAAACCACCAAGAAACATGAAAAGAGAGAAAATGTAGGGCAGAGGTACGGCAGTATACATGGGTCGCAGAGACGGAGATGTCTGTCAGGGAGGAAGAAAAGGAAAGAAAGACCCTGACAAGTTCTGTACATGGACATCAGAGTCAGGGAACCGCGGTGATGAAGACAACAAGAGGGAGAAAGAGAGTAAAGAATAGTGTGTTGCACAGCTGACTCAACACACACTCACACGAGTACACACACGCACAGACCAACAAAAACCGGCAAGGAGCAACGTAGAAAACAAAACAGTTGCGTTCAGCAAACCCCAGCACACGCCAACTCGCACCTCTTGCTTTCTCTCAAAGATTGCAAACACACAGACACACACACACGCAAAAGGTTGTATAGGTGAAACTACGGGTGCCGGACGACGCGACACTCACCAACTTGCGGAGCGGCGCTACTTCTTTGCGGGCTGATTCGCTGCAATCGCGACAAGCGAATGCGGGTAGGTGGAGGTGCCGTTGATGAGGCGCATGAGCTCCTCGTACGTCACACGTGGTGCCACCTTCGGAAACAGTTTAATTGTCAGCGCCGCCAGCTCGTCGTCCGGGATCGACCTCACCTCCAGCTTCTGCCGCACACAGAGGCGGAACTCATCGGCACCGATAAGACTGTCCTTGGCGTAGTCGGTGATGGCCCGCAGCTCCTTCATGAAGAGCTGGCGGCGCTCCGTGTAGAGCTGCAGGAACTGGGTGGCGCCGCGTGCCGCCGTCGCGTTCTCGCGGGCCTGCCGTGCTTTCTCTTCCGTCTCCTTCGGGTCCTGCACGAAGGACTGCGTCTCGTGGTCGGCGCTCTCCTGGTAGATGGCCTCCCAGTTGCGGTCGTCGCTGGCCACGGCGTCGCCTTCAGGGAGAATGCGTCCCGCCACCTCCTCGTAGCTCACGTAGGACTCGTTATTCTTGTCAAAGAAGCGCAGCACTGTCAGGATCTCCTGCTCCGTCACGTCGAGGTGCAGGCGGGACATGATGGAGAGAAAAACTTCCATGTCGAGCCCACCGCGGCGGTTTTGGTCGGCAAGGCGGAAGGCCTCGGCCAGCCCCGTCGCGCGGCTCTTCAGCATCGCCTGCAGCTTCCGCACCACCTTGTTAATGTTCGAGTGGCCGAACTCCTCGGGGTTGTGCTCCATGTAGTCGAGCGAGTGCGCGTCGGAGTTGAGGATGACGAAGGGGTAGGCGTTCAGCACCACACGTGCACCAACGTAGAAGTCGTCGGCCTGGAAGTAGTTCCCATCGGGGCGGCGCACCTTCTGACGCTGCAGGAACTTCCCGCCCACGATGCCGCTGTTGCGGATGACGGGCTCAAAGATGGCGATGGTGTTGTCGGCCGGGTAGACGGTCAGCACAAAGCGGCGCACCGTGTCGTCGGTCTTGCCGTTGTCGAGGCGGGCAAAGAACTTCACGACGGAGTTGGCGAAACGGTGGCGGCGCAGCTCCTCGTGCTTCTCGGCGTGTTGGGCCCGCTTCTCCTCCTCTGAGATCTCGCGTCGTGCCGAGCACGGCGGCAGGTGCGGCGGGGGCATGCCACCAGGCAGGGGGTTGTAGTCCGTCATGCCGAAATGCTCCGCCATATAGTCACGCGTAAACTGGTTGTAGTCGTGGATCTTCACCGCGCGGCCGTAGAGGTTCAGCGTCGCGCCGATGCGGATGTCCTCGTCGGTGTAGTACACGGTGCTCGCGTTCTCCTTGAAGGTGACGGAGCCGAGCGTCGACGAGTCGAAGCGACCGGACGGGTCGGTGGGCTTCGCGATGCGCTGGCGGCTGAAGAAGGTGGGGAAGGGGTCGCGTCCGCTGTTCTGCACGTCCTTCTCGACCAGGGCAATGCTGCCGTCGCTGAGAAAGTAGTAGAGGGTGAGAAAGTGCTTCGTGCCGTAGAGGCTGGCGCTGTCGTCCCAGGTGCAGTCACAGCGCAGCACCTTGCGGTCGTTCTCGAGGAACATCTGCGTCGCCCGCACCTGCGAGGCAGTCAGCGTCGTGTAGAGCGGGCTGGAGGCAGCGATGGAGGGGATGTCGCGCGCCTTCGCGGTGGGCCGTGCCCGCTGGGTCATGTAGGCGTCCTCCGGCACCTGCAGCGGCGGCGGCACCTCCTCTCCCGCCTCCTCCAGCAGGCTGCGCGTAAAGGGGTCGAGGTCGTACAAGACGTAGCTGCGGCCGTAGAAGCTGACGGTGGCGCCGAGCTTCAGCTGCGACGCCGTGATCGGAGTGCCGTCGGGGTTCGGCACGACGTGGCGCTTCAGGTTTGCTGGGAAGGCCACACCCGAGTTGTCCTGCTTCGGCTCCGACACACCCATCGTGCCGTCCTCGAGGTAGAAGGTGAGGACGACCTTGCGCACCCGCTCCGTCTCCTCGGCGCTCTCCGGCACCTGCTCCACCGCGTAGCCGTAGAATCGCAGCACGCGGCCTGTTAAGTCCTCTGTCGAGTTCTGCGCCGCTGCTGCATTGCCGCCACCGGCCGTGTTGCTCGTGTAGTTGGCTGTGGCGCCGAGTCCGCCAGCTGTTTGGCCGGCTGCCGCGAGGCTGCGGTCGGCGGGGACGCCATCGACCCGCGTGGAGCCGTCCGCACGCACGCCGTGGACCTGGCGACGATCGTAGTTGCGCCGCATCATCTCCTCTCCGCACGACATCCCAGGCACCATCGGCAGCCGGAACTCCTTCTTCATCTGCTGGGACTGCTGGTACGCCATGGCTGATCGTGTTGGAGGTGGTTGTGTTTGCCGTAGCTCCGGTTATTTTTTTTTTCTTCGCCCGCTGTGTAGGTTGTGCTGCTCTCTGTGCTGTCCGTCTACGTTGGGGAGCCGACAAGAAGAACGGTGCGTCTCTCACGTGCAAGAAGAAGGGGTAGTGAGATATGGATCGCCGGAAGGGGGCCTTGGCCGGCTATACTTGATACTGGGAAATAGGAAGAAAATGGAGGAATGATAAATATAAGGGTAGGTCAATACAGGTTAACAAAAAAGAGAGAGAGAAAGTGAGAGTGACACAGTTGTTGGTGCATCGATGAAATGACACAGCTCTTTGCCGCAGAGGCAGACATTACTCATTGTAGGGGAGCCGCAGCTTAAATTTGAAAAAAAAAATTGTGAACTTCTTGGCCTCTAAACCGCCACATTAGAGACCGAAAAAGGAAGTAAACTGATACACCTTTTTTCTTCAAGTGCTGGTGTACACCTTGTCCTTCTCAATGGCGCACTCCTTTCTTTTTGAGTAAAAGACACCGTCCGTGGCGTTACTGTAGCTCTTTACTCAGTCCTTTCTCTGTTTGCCTTCTTTGAAGTGGTTTGTTGGTCTCAAGGAGGTGACGCCAATTGACGGACGCTCGTGAAAAGTCTGCTCTCTACATCGGGGAGTACAACGCCGCTGATGCTGCTGATATCAACACAGAAGCCAGCAGCAGCAGCAAGAGGGGGAAAAAAGAAAAAGAAAGATTTAACATACAACGAATTGAAGAAGAAGAAAAAAACAGGGGGTGCGGAGTGCCGAGGGAAACGTTGCCGCGGCACTGTCTTCAGGAGGCCGAAATGCGCGCGTAGTAATACAGGGAAACCCGAACAAGACAGCCACTCTGCCGCTCTTGATCAGCGAGAAAATGTCTTCTGTTACAGCGGCAGGGGCTGGTCGAGGATACTCCGCGGCGGGACGACCAAAACGCGGCGAGCACCGCCGGAGAGGCGCGCGAGCACCACTCCATGGGCGTAGTGCAGCTCCCGAATGCCACGCCCGACGCCGGCGTCGTCCTTCAGCCACACCCGCGCAAAGACGAAGAGGTCCGACGTGTCCACCATCTGGAGGAGTCCGTCGTCGTATCCGATAAACAGCACGCGGTCGGCTGCGCTCGCGGCGAGGACGGTGCACGCCATCGGCAGGGCGGAGGCCTGGGAGAGCGATCGCGCCGGGCTGCTACGCCGCGACACTGCGCCTGAGTGTGGCGTGAAGTTTGCCTCCTTCCGAGGCGTTGCGTTCCCAATTGCGGCACAGGTTCCGTCGCGTGTTACGCGGTACTGCTCGTGGCCCTTGTCGTCGTAGAGCGCCACCACGCCGCCGACACCGCCCCTGATAACGCCCGCAAAGCGCACCGCCGCTGTGGCGACGTCGCACAT
The DNA here is from genome assembly GCA_000331325.2 of Crithidia fasciculata. Classification (NCBI taxonomy): domain Eukaryota; phylum Euglenozoa; class Kinetoplastea; order Trypanosomatida; family Trypanosomatidae; genus Crithidia; species Crithidia fasciculata. The sequence continues at coordinate 1,087,908 of CM003430.1, forward strand.
GAAGCTCATCGGTTCGTTGAGCCGCGCGGCAGCCTTGACAAGTACGCGCTTGCGACCTGATGCGACGTGCACGCAGAGGACGTCGGAGTCGCTCCGGTCCGCAGAAACGACCTCGGCCAGAGCGCCGTCCAGGTTGGGGGTGACACCAGCGAAAGACCCAGGTGGCGCCGTCGAAGGCTTGATTACGACTTCGGGTGCAGACCACGCCGCGGCGCCGTCAGCACGGCAGCGGATCAATAAACCGCGTGTGTCACGCACCACGACACCCTTCCCCACCGCGCTGGCAGACGCACTCGATCCTGGCGCAGCACGAGCGCTCTCGTCTACCATCCACGCCACATCGACACGCGGTTCGCTACTGCCGCTGACGCTACTGTTGTTGTTGTTGTTGTTGACGCCCGACAGGTCCGAGACAAGACTACCCTGCGACGGCGCGGATACCTCCACGCTGCCCTCAAAGACAGCGACCTCGTCGACCACCACCTCACCTTTCTCTAACCGCGTTCGCAGCACCGTCACGGTGACGCGCTGTGTGGCCAACGACAGGTTCGCGGCGCTGTGCGCCACCACCGACAGCAGCGCATCACCAGCAGATGCAGCGCGCAGCGGCGAGATGGCGGCGATGCTGACACGCTGGTGCGCCTTGCCTGCGCTCCACTTGCACGCCTCCAGCGCACCCCACGTGTCACTCGCCGCGTCGTGTGTGGAAAGCAGCAGGCGGCCACCTCGCGTACCAGCAATGAGCACGAGTTTGTTGCCGGTCGTGTCCGCCCCGCAGCACAGACGCGCACACGTGAGCTCATCTGCTGGTGCAGAAGGCGACGCAAAGGGCAGCGTAGCGAGGGCCGACTTCGCATCCGCGTCTGTCCCTACAGTAGCGACAGCAAGCACGTAGCCTCCGCCCTCCCGCTTTAGCCCCGCCATCACAAGCGCGGGACGAGGAGCACCGGGCAGCGTTGGCACCGCATACACATCGAAGACGCGGCTGAGGGAGGGATTGGCGGCTTTGCCAAGCTTCGCCGTGGGTTGGGACACCGCGGGCGGCGACGCTGGCCGCCACACCGAAACCGAGCCGTCCGCAGCCCCGACGCACAGCACGCGCCACTGCAGCCCGGCGGAGAGGGAGAGACAGACACCGCGGATCGCCGCCGTGTGCGGCTTCGCGGTCCAGAGCGGCTGCAGCTCCTTCTGCGCACCCGAGGCGAAGAGAGCGTAACTCGCCACGCTCAGTGTTCCGTCCACCGAGCCCCAGATGAGCTGCTTCAACTGCGGCACGAGCACTGGCACAGCTGCGGTGGTGGCAACAATACACGTGGCGCCGGCACGGCGGTGGTAAAGGCGAGCGCCGTCGAAGATGCTCGTGCTGACGGCGACGTCGTCGTCGGTGAGGATGCAGTCGACGGTGGCGGTGTGTGCCTTGTGGTGCCACCGCCCACGCACCGACACGCCGGCTGCAGCAGCAGCCGTGGTGGCGGGAGACCCATCACCTGCTCCTTTCTCCACCTCTGCAGCTGGTTGCGGCGGTGGTGCGGAGAGGCCGGCTTGACTCTCGCCATCCCCAAGCTCCACCACCCACTCCTGCAAGTAGCCGCTCGTGCTTCCGGTAACGATGCAAATGCGGCGCCGCGGGTCGCCGATAGGCGATGCCGGCTTCCCCACAGCGCTGGACGCTCCGCCGTTGCCAACGATCTTGCGTGCGTCGGTGGCAAAGCTTGGCGAGACGTGCAGCGTGGTGGTGCTGCCATCCGGATCGACAGACGAGCGCAGCACCTGCCACCTCAGCCCACCTGTCGCATCGACAGCAGCGCCACCGCTGAGAGACACGCTCCGGCCGCCGCTCTTCATCGCTGCGTTTGTGAGACGCACAAAGGCCAGCGCACACTTGCTGCACGCAGCCACCACTACATCCGCACTGAGGAAGCGGAGGCTCTTGATGACGCCCAGCTCCGCGGTAGGCAGCACTGCGTAGGTCTGGAGCGGGTTCGCCGTGGCGGCTGAAGCCCCGTTCGCACCGGTACTGCGGTGGCGCCACAGCCGCACTGTGCCGTCGAGGCTCGCTGTCGCGAGCACCACATCCGTGGACGAGGACGACGCGGCTGCGGCGGTACTGCTGGGACTTTTCGGCGACGGAGCGACAGCCAAGGCGGTGAGTCGCCCTTCGTGTCCGCGCAGCACCGTCACCGGCTGCAGCGTGCGGCGGTCCCATACGTAGACGCACGTCTCCTCCTCCGCTCCTGCCGTCGCTGGAGAGCCTTCGAGTGTCGTGTAGATGCAGGGCCCTGCCACTACCCACTGGTGCACCGTGAAGGCGGGATTGAAGGCGTGAGCCGCGGCGAGGGTGCCGGTGTTGCTGTCCCACAGTAGCAGGCGGCCCTTGTCATGTGTGGAGAAAATGTCCGGCGCTGGCGCCGCGGGTGGACTAGCGGGCAGGCGTGCAGCTGCGTTTGCGTCATTCGGCTTCTCTGCCTGTGTACTGCGTGTGGTCGCGACGAGTTGCTGAATGCCGCGCGTGCCCGCAACGGCGTAATTTGACAGCCGCTGCTGCGGTGCGTCGGCGCTGTCAGCCCTGTTGTAGCAGACATGGGCGTAGTGCTCTCCTAGCGAGGCCTCCGTGGCATCAGCGTCGTCGGCGGTGAAGTGCAGCTCTCGCACACCGAAAGGGCACTTCAGCACGTGCACAGAGAACGAGCTCGCCTCGATAGAAGCTGCGTCGATCATTCTCGACTTTTTTTGTTGTTGTTGCAGGGAGATGCTTGAGGGGAATGCAACGAGAAGCGTCAGGTGTATCGTCTCCGCTTGCACGTTTGCAGCTTCTCCAGTTAGGTAAACCTCTATGCGGGTGTAACAATAATAATAATAAGGATGAAGAGAGATGGGTGAGAGGGAAGAGTAGGCGGCTAGCCAGTGCCACATGAAATGGCCATTTGTGATTTTTTCCCCTTTCCCTTTCTCATGCTGCGTTCAGTAGTATGGTGAGAAGGTTGATGCGCGTCTCGGCTTATACATGTGCGTGTCCGTTGAGAAAGCCACAGCAGGCGATCCTCAAGACACTAACAGCCAAGAAAGCTTGATAAGCGACTCCTCTATGAAGTTGAATCCTCCTTATTGATGATTTAAGCGGGAATCGCATACTTCGTGTCTTTACAGACTTAGGGGTACTACATGCAGCAGAGAAGAAGAAGAAAAAAAAGTTAAAAGGAGCAGCACACACACACCACCACCACCACACCAAAGCTACGCCTCCCTTACTTCGTTCTCAGCGAGGCTGGAGGTGAAAGCATTGTGAGATGGATCAGTCGACAGCGAGGTGCCAATTGGGCTGCTGCTGCTGCTGCTCCCTCGCGAGCCGGCCGACGAGTCCCGCTCCTGCGAGGTTGCACCGGTGAGCTGCCTCAGCATCTCCCGCGTCAGCATCACTGGCGGGCCGTCTGTCACGGCTGGCACCACGGCAGGCGCCGCAGCAGGCTGCTCCACGACGCGGGGCGGAACATACAACAGCGCGCTCTCCTCCTCTTGCGAGATGAGAGCGACGCGATAGCACTCCTCTTCGAAAACGGTGAGCGGCACCGGCGGCTCCCTCGCACTGGGAGGCTCTGGCAGGTTAAAACTCTCATTACGATCCACCGCCATTCGCAGCACCGCGGTCGACTGCGCGTAGATGACGCGGTGGGGGTCGTCCGCGTTGACAATCGCCTTGCTGACCACCTCTGAACCACGGCCACCGTCTACGCGGTTCGCCCCTCTTTCCTCGCCGTTGTAGAAGGGCAAGCGGAGCAGCGCCTTTGCCACACGCGCGCGGTACACCGAGAGAACAACCGGCGTCCGCGGCATCATACGGAAGGGAAGCACCGTCTTCTTCTCGAAGGTGGTCTGGTCAACGTGGTCGAGGCCGACCCGTGCCCGTGCGTGTCGCCGGCGCATGCGGTAGACGACTCGGTTGACGCCCGGATCAGGCGGGCCGGGGTCGACGATGCGGCGCGGGAGCTGCACGGTGCTGGTGAAGAGACTGCCGAGGGGCCGCTGCCACAGCACCGCCGCCCCGCCCCACTCTCCCCTCTCCGCAGTCGTGGGGAAAAGACGGTAGCGATGGTGGTGGTGATGATGATGGCCGTTACTCGTCCCCACCGATGAGGCACGGGAGGTGTGCATGGACGAGCTGCCATCGTGGTGCGCGTCGCTCTGGTCTTTCGCCGGCCGTATCTCGTGCAGCTCGTGCGGCAGTGGGTAGAACATGTCGCCCCCTCCCGGCCGCCGCGACAGCAGCGTGGGGATGCCGTTGACGAAGATGCGGCTGTAGTGTGCCGGCGGCGTCACCAGCGGGGTGGAATGGAGCGTCTCATCAATGTCAGGGTCCGCCATCCACGACGCGGTGGAGCGGTGCGCGGCTGAGGAAAAATGATAGTGCACGTCCTCCAGCGCCTGCCACGGCGGCGCGCGCCGGCTGACCGGTGTCAGGCGCAGCTCGCACGGGACACAGAGGTAGTAGTACGGCTCACGGGCATCTGCGGCGACGTCACTGCTGCCCTGGACGCTCCCGTCATGAGAGGCGTCAGCGCTGCAAGTGTGGTGCTCTTCATTGCTCTCCTCCTTCTCCTCTGCCACGCGCACCGCGACATCAACAGCGTAGGCGGCGGCATCGTCTTCGGTGGCGAGACGGCGGCGGAGGCCGTGCTGCTCCAGCCGAGCCAGCAGCTGCTCCACCCCGGTCGGCACGCGGCCCTCGCCGACGTCGACGACTTCGTACTCCTGCTGCTGCAGATCGCCTCGGCTCGCCACGGAGCGCGACGACACGATGGCGCCAGACTGCCGCAGACGACCACGCAGCCGACTGAGGTTCGCCTCGGAGGGCACTCTGACAGTAGAGCCGGTTCTGCTGTGGCGTGATGACCCCGCGACACTACCGCGCAGCGACGCCGGCTCCATGATGCTCAGAGAGGGAGAGAGCGAGAGAGCGTGTGAGGCTGAGTCACTGGGACAAAGTTCCAGCTGCTGATGGCTGCACCTGTGTCGTGGTATGTGCGGCTGTCTCGCAGTTGGCGAATATACTAACGCCTTGAGCCGAAAAGCGCTGGTCTTCGCTGTGCTCTCTTTTCAAAGGCTCTTTGCGTTGTTGTGGTCCCCCCCAAGTGTCGCAGAGGGAGAGATGAGGAAGTAAAAAAAAGAAATACAATGAGAGAGGGAGAGAGAGTGATGAGGAAGACGTAAAGTGAAGTGGCATTATCACCGGGAGGCATTCTCGAAGCTCATGATTCTCTCACTCCTCTTTGCCCATTTGAAGCTCATCATCTGTTCCCACCATGCCGTTTCCTTTTTTTGCTCTTCTGTTTTAAAGCGGTGCAGATGTAGTACAAGCGTTGCGTCGTTGGCGTTCCTTTTTTCTTCTTCTCTGTCACGCAGCAGCGGTTGACCTCATGCAGCTCTTTTACACGAGCACCCCGTGCGAAGCAGCGATCGGAGCACAAAAACACAACAACAGCAACCAAAAGGAGAACAAACGACAACCAGCGATGCAGCGGAGACGTCTGCGACCATTTGGAGTATGTGAGGGAACAAAACTGAAAACAATGACCACTTCTGCAAGCGACACACACCCACACGAACCATCTCTCTCGCTCTACTTTTCTGTATTTTCACTGTACAATGCATCTCAGTGAACCAAACTCTCTAAACCCAACACGGCACCCCTACGCGTCGTCGTCGCCGTCTGCCACCATGAGCGACATGCAGTGCTCCGTGAAGTACTCGTTCACCGGTCCCGGGTGCATAATCAGCGACAGCGCAAAGGGGAGGTTGGTGGTAATTTCCAGCGCATCGTGCCGCGTTAACAAGACCGCCGTCGCCGACGTGGCGCTCGACGTGGACACTGGGCACGCAAAGATGCGGTGCACCACGTCCATCACCGTGTTCTCTGACGCCGTTGCCGTTTTTGCGCCGTGGCGCAGCGGGGCTCGCAAGAGGTCCGCGTATGTCACGTCGCGCAGCGTCGTCAGTTGCGCTTTCACGTCCTCGGGCAGCGTCTTCGCCTTCGACGTCTGCACCAGCGCCGCACACTGGTAGACCAGGTACTCCAGCATGAGGAGACTCGAAAGAAGATGCATAAAGCAGTTGGAGGTGAAGGGAATGGCATTCAGACGCCGCTTCAGCTCCGCCGCGGTGCCCACCTTGCGCTCGAACTGCTCCAGCTGCATACTCGCCGCGCTCGCCGCACTCGTCAACATCTCCACGCAGAAGGGAACGGCAGCGACAACACGCCGCGCCGTCACCTCTGCCGGGATGTGGTCGAACGTCGCGTCCACGAAGGCGGCGATCATCTCCAGCGAGGTGCGCCACGTCACAGCCGTGTACGCCGGCATCTCGCCTCGCTGCGTCTTGCGCGCCTGCGCCTCTGCGTCCTGCGTGCACGCGACGGACAAGGGCAGCAGCGTCTGCAGCACCCCCTGCGTCCACAACTCCTCCACCCGCTCCGGACACTCAAGGCTCGCGTACTTGGCGAAGTGTGCCATGGACCGCGTCAGACCAAAGACGAGCGCGCCACCAGCCACCTTCACTTCAGGCGTGATGACCAGCGGCACCGCTGCCTCGGAGCCGAGCAGGGAGCCGAGTAACCCGCTGTCGGGAACGTAGTCGATCAGCACACAGGCCCGAATAATCTTGGTGACGGCGTGTGGATGAGCACTCACCAGAGGGGCGGTGCGAAGTTCCGTCTCGTAGTTGCGTATGAGACGCACCAGCAAGGACTGCATCGCGCCGTGGCACGCGGCAGATCGCTCGTTGGCCACGTTGGCGAGTGCGTTGGTGAAGGTCAGCGTCGTCTCCACCGTCAGCGTGCGCGGGAAAAACGTCACGCCGCCGCAGAGGAAGGAGACGAAGCCGTCGCACCGTGTCACCCGCAGCGCGGAGAGGACGGCGGCGAGTTGGATGATAAAGCGAAAGGGGACGGCATTCAGGAGCTCCTCGGGGGCCACGCTGGACAGCCGCGCACTCACGTCGGCCACGACGGCGTTAAGCGCCGCAGTCGCCTCCGCAGAAGGCGGCAGTCGCCGCAGCGTCTGAAGCACCTGCACAACGTCACCGAGACGGAAATCGTGCAAGCTGTTGCTGATGGCTCGCAGCGCGGTGGCTACACGAGTGGCCTGCACGGCGACTTGCGCTGGTGCTGTCGTGCTGCACTGCTCCAGCACGACCAGAAGCTTCACAATGTCCCTGCTGTTCAGGTCGAATGGGAAGTCCGCCGAGGGGTGTCCGTCTCCCGCTGCGGTGGCAACAGGCAGAGCTTTGCGGTGCTCGGCGTAGTCGAAGACGTGTGCGATGGCAGCCGCAGCAACGGCGTCACACGTCAGCGGAGAGGACTCTCTGCCTGCGGTGGCGGCTGCTGCGGTTGCGGCTCGACTATTTTTGCTTCCTTCTGCACCGCACCACGCACGCTGCACCTCCGCTTCTAAAAGAGGGCAGAGGGTGTCAAGGTCCTTCAGCTCACTACACCCGGAAGGGAAGTACTCCAGCGCACGAACAACGTTCACCCAGTGTGCGCCACGAAGCACGCTGCCATTCTCAAAGAGAAACTTCAGAATATTGTTCCGGAAGAGATGCAGGCTTTCCCACGGCAGCTCCGCTAGGCTCGCCGAGGACGATGCTGCAGCATCGCGCCGAGCCTCAACACACGCCCTGCACGACTTGGAGAGAGCACGCAGCACCCGCACCGCCTCGAACACGTTGCTCGACTGCACTACCCGCTCCCCTGTCTCACCAATCTCGTCGCTGCCACCGCTGCTACTCGCCCCGTTCTGCACCTCCGCCTCCCACGTATCGCCGCAGTACAAGGGGACGACTACGAGCAGGTTCAGCTCGTGCAGTCCCACATTTGCCAATCCAAGCATCACGCGTGCCAGCTCCTGCAAATTTGTGTAGTCGAGCTGCGCGATAAGCACCGGGAAGACAGCCTCGTCGGTCACGCCAACCTTGCAGAGGTGCTCGATCGTCTTGCACGCCTGCGCGGAGCTCATCTTGGACACGAACCGCATGCGATGGCTGTCCTCCTTGATGCAGCTCGTGATGCTCTGCACGAAGCCCGCATCCGGCCGGGCCTTCACCACAGACGCAGCGAACGACGCGTCGCGTGTGAGCTGGGCGAGGTATTGGCGGAGAGAGGTGGAGTTGCCGCGGCGGTCGAGCTCCGTCCCCGCGAGCACCGGCATGACCGATTCCTTCAGAAAAGCCTTTAGCTGGTCGTGAGGCACCGGAGCCTTGCCGCCAGAGAGGTCGAGCAGATCGTTCAGCTTCGTGACGGCGTGGGTGATGGCGCCGCCCGTCACCAAGGCGAGGCGCGTGCGACACAGTCGCAGCATTTCAGAACCTGTGAGAAGAAAGAACCTTAAGAATATGTATGTGTGTAGGAAGAAGAGGTATGATTAAAAATGAGAGATAAAGTGGCGCAGGGAATGAGATGAGAGAGGGACAACAACGAGAGAGCGGGAGAAGGAGGGAGAGAGTAGCACTACCGCTCTACTTTTCACTTTACAAACCCCTATCGCCAAACACGCCGACTACACTCCTCACAGGCTCTATCGGGATAATATAGAAAAAAAAAACCGATGCGTGCTGACTTGTGTTTTCGCTTGTCAGAAACCGTGAAAGAAAAGAGAAAGGACACGTATGTATGCCTTTTCCCCCGTATCATAGATGTCGTCAAAGGCTTTTTTTCTACCTCTCTCAAAGTGTCTTGTTATTTGTTCGGTTTACCTTAACCCGCACCCGAAGCTCTATGAGCAAAAGCTTATAAGATGAAGCAAAGCGGACAACCGTTAATGCACATGATTGCATTAACTGGCACACACACAACCACATCCACGTGCACATACATACAGCGATTCTCATTCCACGCGCAGAGGTCCGTATGGCATCATCCGACGCAGGTACACGTGAAGCCGGTGTATGCGCTGCAGCAGCGCCGCGCGGTGCGTCGTCAGCAACGTCGTCCAGGCGGCCGTCACCATGGCAAGTTGCACCGAGCCGGTCGACCACCGGCTGCCGCCGGGAAATGCCGCGCCTTTTTCTCTTCGCAGCGCCTCCGTGTCCCTCCGCTTCCGCTCTACCTCCAACGCCACGTCGTAGTCCCTGTCGAGGCACAAACCCCACGTCTTGCCCGCCGGGTCCGGGTCCGGTGCCATGAGCGACGAGGGCGATCGCGCACTCATCAACGCCGTCCCGTCCATCAGCCGGCGGCCATCACACAGCACTCCGAGGTAATAGAAGTAGTCTCGCAGGAGGCGGTAGGCCAACTCGCGCGGCTCGTCGAAGCTCGGCGCCGAAAGTATAACCTCCGACTCTGCCCTCCCGTCATCGCCGTCCTCCTCCTGTGTTGGCGCTGACGCGGCGTCACGTTGCCCTGCCGGTGCGTCGCGCGCCTCCCGCTCGTAGGGACGCAGGTAATGCTGCAGCCGCTGCAGCGTCGAACTGCGGCTGCGCATGTTGAACGCGTCCGGTCGCGGGAGGTGGCCATGTGCGGCGTAGGCGGACGAGCCGGAGTAGCACACGAAGCTCGACGCACTGCTGCGGACGCCCAGCGGAGGAATCTCGAACACCTCGTCCGGTGCTGCGGCAGCGGCGATGGCGTGGGACGTCTCCTCCTCCGCTGTCGCACCAAACTCAATCGGGCCGTTGCCGTCGCGGTAGAGAAAGGGCATCCGGCCACGAAAGTAGAAGCGCTTGTTCTGCGCGTGCACCGCCGGGTCGAGCTGCAGGGAGCGCCGGAAATGCTCCGCGTCGGCCCAGATCATCCTGCGCTTCTCGGCCGCAAATCGACCGACCTTCTCGGTAGACGCAGCCAGTGTCCTGTACAGCGTGCGGACAACTGTTGAGGAGCGCTTCGGGGCAGTTGCGGGGAGCCGGCTGCGATGCGACACACGCGCCGCAGCGTCCGCAGCCGCGGCAGCCTTCGATGTCGGCGCCGGCGGTGGCAGCGGCATCTCCGACGCACACAAGGTCAGCGCGCACTCGGGGTGGATGTTGTCGAAGCTGCCACGGCGGTAGGCGAGCTCGTTCGCCGTGCGCGCCGCCGCCTCGACGTACTGCACGCGAAGGTTGTAGAGCGCTTGCTGCGTCATGTCCGCAAAGGTGGCGCGGAAGGGGTCGATGAGGACGCCGCCCGACACAACGCCGAAGACTTCGAGGAGGGGGCAGTCCGACTCGATCGCTTCAGGGCCTGCTGTCCCTTCATGCAGGACGGCGCCGTGGGCTGTGTCCTTCTCGAGGGACGGCACAGGCGCCGCCGGACCCTTTGGTACGCGATCGGGCCCGGTGAACACGTCGGCAGGGCGGAAGCAGCCGCGGTCGTCTGCGGTGCGGCACAGAAGACCGTTGAGGTAGAAAAAGACACCGGTGTCGCTCTTGTCGGCGGTGGTCGCGAGAGAAGCCTCCGTTTTAATGCTGCGCGATCGTGCAGAGCCGCTGGCAGCGGAGGAGGCACGTCGTTTTCGCATTTCCGAGCCAGTGTGCCCGAGTGTTTAGGTGTGGGTGTGCTGACACACTGTTACGGAAAAGCGACGAGAAATAGATGTGTAGTTAATGGTAAGTCTAGAAAAGAAGTTTTGAAGAAGAGGACAGATCGACCATAAGCTCCGCCGTGCGAAAAAGCACACTTCACTGTGACATCTCGTGCATTCGCGGCGTCTCTCATTCTAAGCCTCGTGGGTGTCTTTTGTCTTGTGCCCTGCGTGGTGTACCTCTCTGGTCACCTCCCTCGCAACAATCGCTGCTTTACCGTGAACAGCGAAAAGGAAGAGGAAACAGGAGAAGAACGACATAAACAGTGCCTTTCCTTTCGCTTCCATAATGTGTTTTGGCCCTCGCTAAACATCAAGAACCACGCCACACTGCCAAATTTATTTTAGTGCTTCTTGCATTATTTTTATTCTACAGGAGAAGTACATGGTGGGAATTGTACATGACATCCGGACAGACAGCGAACGATGAAAAAAAAGTGAATAAAAATTAAAAGGGTCATCAGGACATCCGTGAATGGAAAATAACAACAGCAACAACAACGGCAAAAAAAAAGGGTTCCAAAAAAGAAAGAAAGAAAGCAAAAAGAAAAGAACAGCGCCAACAATAACAAGCATGACGCCTCTAGTACAGATACACACTCACCTCCTCCCAGCTCGCCTAGTTCTTCTTCGACACCACCGAGGGGCGGCGCGTTGCTTTTGCGGCCGACACAGACGACTTCCGCCGAGTCGTCGGCACCTCTGGCGGATTGCTGCGCCAGCCTTCGACGTGACGGAGGCGCGGCGCGATCGCGCAGACCCACGCCGGGCCTTCTTCTCATTGTCCGTATCATGGTTGCCTGAAGCCGCAACAACGGAAGACTTGCGGCGGCGTGCTCGCTTGCTGTCTCCGGTCGTCGTCAAGCCCAGCGCCTCGGGGGTCAGCTGGGAGAGCAGCGCTCCCACGTACTCAGCCGTGAGCTGCGTCGTCGGCCGACCTGAGGTGGGGCGTGCCGATCCCTCCGCCCCGGTGTTGTTTCCACTGCTGCCGCTCACGCGCCGGCTCGACGTACCACGGACGGTGTCTTCGTCGTCGCTCTCGTCGTCCACGCCTCCCCTCGCGGCGCGGAGAAACGGCGTGGATTTTTCGTACGAGTCGCCCAGCACCGCCACGCTGCCCCGCCCACGTGCCCGCGTCGCCGCCGCCGAGGAGGACGTCGACTTCTTCAGATCCTCAGCGAGTCCGCTGTGCAGCTTCGCCAGCACCTCCTCGACCGAGGAGGTGTAGGAGATGAGGTGGTGGGCAGCGGCGTAGGCCTCCACACTCATCCCCTCCCCCGCATCGGCGACGCTTCTCTTGTTCGCCGCGAGCGGAAAGCTGGTGGGAACGAGGGTGTAGAAGAGAGCCCCTGACGACGCCGCGCTGCCACTGACACGACTACTGTTGTTGTTGTTGTTGTTGTCGGCACTGGAGTTCTCCTGGAAAGCAGTGAAGCCGCGGTACCGCGCCACAGCACCGGGACTCGCGCAGTCGTGCAGCTGCTGCAGGGCATGACAGTCCGAGGGGCTGAGGCTGTCGAGGTGCGTGTCGAGCACCACCACACACACGTACGGCTGCGTGCTAGGCGATGAGAGGGCCAGCAGCAGCTGCGAGGTCGACGTCGTGATGGTCGTAACGAAGTTGTGCGACGAGAGAGGTGGCTTGGCGAGCACGCTGGTGATCGCCTGCCCGACAGCACCGGCGTTGTTGCGAGATTCGGCCTTGGCGAAGACGTGAACCAGAACCTGCCGAGGAGCGGTGATGCCGGGAGAGGCCGGCTTGGCAGACTGAGCAGCTGCACCACCGGCCTCCTTCGCTACGCCGGGGCTTTGGCTGTTTTTGTGCGGCGTTGAGCTTGTCGAGGTGGGCTTCGGCGTCGCCTTGCGTGCCGTCGCTGCGGGAGCAGCAGAAGCGCGACGCGCACCAGCGCTCGTGACGCGGCGACCAGCGCTGCCTGTCGGTCGCCGCTTCGGTGCGGAGTTACTGCCACCAGCAGCAGCAGCAGCAGCAGAGGCGGGAGCACCTTTGGTTGAGTCGCTGAGGGGTCGCTGCCCTGCTCCGTCACGCCTCTCATGGTGGTGTTGAGCCGTGGGTTGGGTGGGTAGGTGGTGGTGCTGTTCCTCCCCAGCATCGCAGCAGCAGCCGTGTACTCGTGGCCTCCGGCTCCGGTGGGGGCGGCGTTGCGCAGCGCACGTCCGGCCGGACCGGCCATGACGTTGACAGTGTCGACGATGGAGCGGGAGTGCAGGTCGACGAGTTCCTGCTGCAGCGACTGCAGCGTGTCGAGCGTCGCCTCCGCGTCGTCTTGAGCGTCGTACACCACCGTTACCAGCTCGTCCAGCTCCTTATCCAGGCTGTTTAGCTCTGCCTGATGCTCCTTCACGCGACCACCACGCGTGCCACGCTGAAAGGCTGGTGAGAACTGATTCCGTATCACGTTCCCGTTCGACCGGATGCGCGCCTCTGTCGGAATCTCCGCCGCCCCTTGGTCCATGGAGGACGAGATGCGATTACCGAGCAGCACCCCCGACGCACTCGGCACCACGACCACGCCGACCATGTCGTTGTCGAAGACGTCGTTGTCCTTCACGTTCGACTCCGACTCGTTCTCCAGCTGAATGCCGATCGTGTTGTCGTACACGTTGGAGTTCTTCAGCGTCGGCGGCGTGCCAGCCGGGCCACCGCCAGCCGGCGTAGTGATACTCACACCTACCCTGCAGTGGGAGATGTTGTTGCTGTCGAAGACGCCAGCGGTGTGGATGAGGAGGCCGACACTGGTGCAACTCGAGATGGTGTTGCGGCTGCACAGGAACTCCAGTGTGTCGCGCTTGTGGGCTGGCACGGCGTTGATGCCCTTGTAGCTCGAGGCGTGCTGCACCAGGATGCCGGTGGGGTTGCGGATCACCTCGTTGTCGGCCATGCGGCCACCATACGCAACTGCGCCGCACTCCCCGCTGCCAATAACACGGTTCTTGCTCACGTCGGTGCGGTTGAACGGCGCCAGAAAGAAGCCAGTCACACACTGCACGACGCGGTTGCCGCGGGCGATGCCCTCCGCACCTGGCATGCACTTCACGCCGATGAGACGACGCACAATCGTGTTGCGGTCTGCAACGATGCGGCCGCCTTCTTCGATCACGATAGCCACGACGCTGGTGTGCTTCGCGTCTACCGGCACGACGTCGTCGTCCTCGTCGTCCTCGAGCACGGGGCCAATGAATCGGTTCTGCGTGAAGAGCGCGACCGCGCCGGACTGGCCAAGGACGGTGCCGCTAAAAATGTTGTTGCGGAAGGCGGCGTAGCCGTCGTTCATCGCCACCACGTCCCCGCACCCCTCCGCCGTGGCGTTGTCGGCGAAGACGCACTGCTCAAAGATCGTCGTCTCTACACCGCTGCCCCGACTCGCTGCATCGTTGTCGTACGCCCTCGCGGCCGCGCTGGAGGGAAGCGCACCGGCTGACGATCGACCGCCGACGCCGCCGCCGCCACTGCCAACACCGCCGCGACCACCTTTTGCACTCGCATCACCGCCATCACCCGCAGCGCTCGCCGGCGCACCACGCACCAGCACACCGCAGACGGCGTGGTTGGAGAAGACGCACGCCCTGAAGGTGGCGCTGAAGCCCGTCACGGCGAGCGACGGGGCCGCCGCGTTGCGCACGGCGTCGACGCCGACGTCGTTGTTCACAAAGCCGCAGTTCTCGATGACCGGCTCGGCAAATGGGCCGACGAGAAGGCCGGCAGGGAGACGGGCGAGGCTGGTCGCACCCAGCACGTGTGTGTTCTCGGGCAGCAGGGACGCCGAGAAGTGGCGACACTGCAGCGTGAGTGTGCCACGCTCGGGGTACCGACGGCCAGCTATCGGGCTCCCGCCGTCGCTGTCGCTCTCCGTGCGTTTGTGCTGCCGGAAGATGCAGCGACGCACCTGTGGCCGCGTGCCGTTGCCCAATATCTCCAGCCCGGCCCGCACATTCGTGTCGAAGAGATTGCGCTCCAGGACTGGGAAGGCACCGTTGCAGACCAACGCGCCGATGTAGTTGTTCGTGAAGCGGTTCTCCAGCAGGAGGATGCGAGACGTAGACAGCGCGCTCTCCACACCAGACCCGCTGCGGCCAACAATGAGCACAGGCACGTAGCTATCTGCAAAGACGTTGGCCTGCACCACGGCGGCACCAGCGCTGCTGTCGCTCTGCAGATAGAGGGCAGCGGTGCCTTGTGGCTGGCCGGTGAACTCGTTGCGGTAGAGCAGCGGGCCCTCCACGCCAGAGCAGTCCAGCAGCAGCGAGGAGTCCTTGGCCCCCTTGAAGAGGTTCTGAAAGACACGCGTGCGGTGTGTCGCGGCACGCGACGGAGTAGAGACGAGGCGGATCAGCTGCTGCACCGACACACGCAGGCTCACGCCGTTCTTGTCAAAGAGGTTCGACTTGCCCACCGTCGCGCAGGCGAGGTGACCTTCCACCAGAAAAGCATCCTCGGAAAGGTTCGTGAAGGTGTTGCGCTGAAACCGCGCGCTGTGGGGGCCGAGGTGGCCGCAGAGCCGCACGCCGCACCGCGCGTCGTGGAAGCGGTTCTCCTCCCACAGGAGGACGCCCGGCGGGGGCAGCTGCAGCAGCGCCGAGTAGAGCGGCACGCCAACGAGCACCTGGGAGGCGTAGAAGGAGGCTGAGGGAGCCGCATTGGTGTCCATCTGAAGCAGCGTGCGGTCCCCGTCCTGCGTAAGGGCAACCTGGCGCGCCGTCACGGCGGCCTGTGCCTCCTCGTTGCCGAAGATGTCGTTCTTGCGCAGCAGCGCGTGGCCCACCTTCAGCTTCAGGGCGTGCACCTCAAAAGGCAGCCGCACCTCGACGCGGACGTTCTGCTTGCCGAGGATGAGCTGCGCTCGCACCTTTTCATACTGCGTCTCCACCGCGTCCTTCAGGACACCGCGGTTGGCGAGCCAGCGGCCGCAGTTGATGGTCGACACGTGCATCGCGTACACGCCGTAGCGGCGGTTCTGCGAGATGTGGTTGCCCTCGATGACAAAGGCGAAGTCAAGCCCGCCGAAGCTGCGGTCCATCACCTGAAAGTCGTCCACCGCGGCAGGGGAGCACTCCAGTGCACCCGCATCCGCAGCACCGTTAGTGCCACCGCTGTTGGTGTTGCTCCCCGGCGCAGCCGCTCCAGGCGAGACCGACAGCGACGACGACGCGCTCGCACCGCTGCTGGCCGAGATGGCAGGAATGTTGCCGCGACGGTACGCCGGCTGCAGCCGCGCTGACGGCGGTGTTGGTGGCGGGTACGGAGTGCCGCTGCCAGGCTTCATGCCGGTCGGCAGCGGGGAACCGGCCGCCGCGGCCGCCGCGACGATGGTGGACGCCGACGCCTGCAGCGTGTGGAACACCTCCAGCCAGATGCCGTCCTTGTTGCCCGTGATGACGTTGTCTGCAATGAGAGCGTGATGAATCGAGTCGAGGCGCTGCTCCCGCTCCTCGTTCTCCTTTGGGCTGTGGACGAGCGAGAGCGACATGCTCTGCGGGGCGAAGGAGGCGAAGCTGTTGTCCATGCTTTCAAAGGTGATCGACGCGGCCACCTGCACGGCGGCGAGAATGCCCGTGGCGCAGAGCTTCTGTGGGGTGAAGAGGCAACCAGGCTCTGCGGTGGCCAGCGGCGGGGCGTACTGCTCGACGGCGAAGATGTCCGTCACGTGGAGCTCCGCATCGGTGCGCTGGATCACCTTCGTGTTACCCGGCATCGTCGCCAGCATCTCCAGCTTGTTGTTCACCACCTTCTTCGGCTCCTCCATGTGGAACGCCTTGTGGAGCACGCGGTGGTGCTGCATCACGCCGCGAGAGACGAGCACGCCGGCGTTGCGGTGACCAGTGATGCGGTTGGCGCAGATGCTGACACGGCTGCCGTTCTGCACCCACACACCAATGCCGCCATCCGCCGAGCACACCTCCACGTACTCCGGCAGCTCCACGCCGCCGAGCTTGCGGGAGGCCGCAACGTTGTTCGTGGGCAGCGCGGAATCAGCCCCCAAGGCAGCTGGCACGCAGCCCGTTGCGAGGGTCATCCCGGTAGAAGAGGCCGCCACGAGTTCGGCAAGAAATCGCAGGGCATCCGTCATGGAGAACGAGAGGACGACAGCGAGATTTGCCATTTGCTCGTAGGCGCGACGAGCCGTGTCGACAGCGGCGGCGGCGGATGGGCGGCTGCTCAGCGTCACCTCGACCGACTTCACTGAGGGGACGGCGAAGAAGGAGCGGGAAAAGATGCAGTCCGTGAAGGAGCGCGGCACGTTCGGCGTCGCCTCTGGCCTGCACCAGCCGTTGTTCGCACTGATCGTGTTGTTCGTAATGTAGCCCTTCGCCCCGCTCGCCGCGTACACACCCGCCAAGCCGTTGTCATGAAGCTCGTTGCCTGTCGCCGACACCGCCGAGCCGAAGCGCAGCAGCAGGCCAAAGAAGGTGTTGTGGTGGATGCGGTTGCGCTGGAGGTACGGATGGCAGCCGTAGCCCGCGCCAAGCCCGATGCTGCACTCTGTAATGGTATTCTCAATGAAGCTGGCCTGCTTCAGCTGACGCTGCCGCTGGTGCTCGGCGTTGTCAAGGACCTGCGACGTCCCCAGCAGAATCTCGTAGCCGCCGTACGCGTTCTTTACCGCGGTGACCGACGGCGTGCGGCTCTCGGCGTGTGCCTTGTCCAGCGCGGCCAAGTCCCAGTGCTCGAAGCGATCGTGGTAGACGCCCATCACCGGTTGCGGCGGATCGTGTTCTTTTCGAAGAGAGCGCAGATACGCCCGCCACGGGCACCAGCGGTGGCGCTGTCCACACCGGTGTAGGGCTGTGGCGTGTCGTGCGCTGGTGAGGTGACGGTGCTGCCGCTATCCGAGACTTGGGAGGTCGATACAATAGAAGAGCGACGGTGACTGCTGCTGCCGGGCAGGTGCAGTGGCGTGCGGAGAGGGCAGCCGGAGATGACGCTCAGCAGCAGCACGCCGTGCATCTCGTTCTCCTCGATGACGTTCTCCGTGAAGGTCGGCGCAGACCCGACAAGGCGCGCCTTCACCACCTCGTCGTAGGACACCTGAAATGGCGTTGTTGGCCCGCAGAACACGACGGCCCCGTTGCTGCAGTGGGTGATGGTGCTCTTGCAAAAAGTCCCCTGGCCGCCCACATCCACCAGCACACCAGCAAAGCCGCACCGCGCGATCTGGTTCGTCTCTTCAAAAGCCGGGCTGCCAAAGTCTGCGACGTAGACACCAGTGTAGGCGCAGTCGTGGATGGTGTTGGCGGTGAAGTGGCCGTGGCCGCCGCTGACGCAGCAGACGCCGTCGATGCAGTTGTGGATGTCATTCTCCTTCACCTGCTGCACGGTCGAGTTGTTCACAATGCAGAGGCCGTAGGGGGCGTCGTGAATGTCGTTCTGTACCAGCCACGTCTCGTGCGTCTCGCCGTCGAAGCGGTCAAGCAGGATGTTCGCCTCGCCGTGGGCGTGGATGCGGTTGGTGCGCACCACCGTCAGCGTGTGGAGCTGCGCGAAGAGGGAGTGCTGCTGCTGCGGGGGCTGCACCACGTAAGAAGCGGAGGCCACCCCAAGCTTCTTCTGGAGAATGGTCTGCGCTCGCGCTGCTGCGTAGGTGCAGTCACCGCGGATGCCGTAGGCGCAGTTGTCAAAGATGTCGTTGTTCTCCACCGTTGCGTTGGGGAAGGAGTCGAGCAAGACGCCGCCGTTGATGTTGCCGGATATGGTGTTGTCGGCCACGACGCTCAGCGCCGCCCGTGCCGCACTGGCCTGTCGCTGCTCGGAGTTCGTGGCGATGCTCTGCAGGACGCTGCGGTCCGTCTGCGACGGAAAGACGCTGGGGCGGCGCGAGGCAGCCTTGGAGGGGCCGCGCGACGGACGCAAGCTGTCACCGAGGCCAACGGCCTCATCCGCCTCGTCGAGAAAGGCCGAGTTCAGCTCAATCACGGCCGACTCCAGCGAGGAGCCGACGTGCACGCCGATGTCGTTCTTCGTCACCTCGTTCGCCGTAAAGACACCATACGAGTCCGGCGCAATCTGCAGCCCACTCATCTCGCACCGCGTGATCGTGTTGCGGGTGAGGGTCGGGTGCGCGCGGCGCTGCGACAGCACACCGCAGCCGTAACAGCCCTCGATCACGTTCGCGGTCAGCGTGCCCTTGCCGCCGTCCGAGACAAGCACGCCGACGGCCTCGCGGGAGATGTGGTTGTCCGTGAAGGTCGGGTCCGCCGCCTCCGAGATGAAGATGCCGCACTGCGCGTTCTCGTAGATGCGGTTGCGTGTAAAGGTTCCACCGGCGTTGCGAGCGCAGACGATACCGCAGCCAGACCGGGAGCCGTACATGGCATTGTCAACGAAGCGGGGCTCGCTATAGGAGCCGACTACCAGCACGTTGGCCACGCCATTCTCCGCCATCGTGTTCTGCTCAAAGAAGCCGTGTCCCTCGTTCAGCACCACGACACCGCCCTGCGGACTGCCGGCGATGTGGTTGCTGCGGAACACCGGCGAAGCGCCTTCCGAGACGACAACGTTTGGCCCGGAGTTCTCGTAGAGGCGGTTGCTGAGGAAGGAGCCGAGGGCGTTGTTGCCGGCGCGGATGCCAGCGCGAATGTTGCCAACAACGTCGTTCCCTTGCACGAAGGGGTCCGCGTCGAGCTCTACCAGGATGCCCTCGCCGTTGGCGCGGATGTTGTTCTGCACTACCGTGCAGCGGCTGCAGGCGTCGATGTGGACGCCGGCGTCGGCCGAGGCGGTGATGCGGTTGCGGCAGATGAAGGCGTCAGCGCCACCCGTGCAGTAGATCTGTGCCGACAAGTTTGCCGCGAGGCTGTTGAGCAGGATTGTGGGTCGGCTGCCGTCCGCCACCGCGATGCCGCCCTTGCGGTTCTGCGAGATGGCGTTGGCGCAGATGAAGGGCTGGCTGTGCTCACCAACTTGGATGCCGACGCCGACGTGCGTGGCGATGATGTTGCCCACGATGAGACCACGGCTCATGTTGGAGAGCTGAATGCCGTCGCGCTTGCCACTTGCCATCTCGTTGCCGATGATGAGCGGGTTTGCGAAGTTGCTGACCAGGATGCTGGCGCCGCGGGAGCGCAGGAAGCGGCAGCCGGTGATGAGGGGGTGGGCGGCGCAGTCCACGACGATGGCGTACGTCCCGCAGTCCTCGAAGACGCACTCCTCGACCAACCCGTAGCCCTGGCGACCGAAGCGAATCGCACACACGTCGCAATTCGAGAACTTGGTGTTGATGATGTCGATGCCTTTGTTGCCGCGCAGCTGCAGCATCTCGCGGAGCGGCGGCGCCGCCTCCTTCTTGGAGGAGAGCTGCGTGCCGAGCATGTCGTTCAGCACATCCGCAAACGGGTTGGCCGACGTGGCGGACATGCCTTCGCTGATGGCGAGGGCGGTGCCGGCGACGATGCCAAACGAGGGCTGCAGGCAGGTCGGGTACGTCTGCAGCGTGAGGCGCACCAGCTGCTGCAAGTTCGAGCGCAGCTTCTCCAGTGGATACCACTCGCCCTCTACACACACGAGCGACGTCTCCGCTGCTGGGGAGGAGGTGCCGGTGCTCGATCCCGTGCTCGCCGCGGCAGCGGGAAAGCGCGCCGCCTCGACGCTGCACCGCGGCGGGGCCCCGCCCTGCACGGGAGCCCACGAGAAGGCTCGCTTGGGGTTTGGCAGCTCGTCCGTGAGCACGCGGTCCGCCGCACCCTGCGCGCCGTGCAGGCCGTAAAGCTGCGTGGCGTCCATGGCCGCGTTGCTGTTCGTCACGGCGGAGGCGGTCATTTGGGCGTAGGAGGAGCGGCTCGCGGCGCACTGCACGTCGATGCCGATGCAGCAGCGGTCCAACACGTTGTCACCCGTGATGCGCAGAGTCTGGTGGTCCTGCGCGTAGCCGAAGCCCTCCTCGACCAGCGCCAAGATGCCGCAGCGTCGCTGGCAGCGCACCACGTTGCCTTTCAGCTGCGCGGTGCCCGGACCCTCGATGAGGATGCCGATCTCACCCTCGATGAGTTCATTGGACGCGATGGTGGGAGCCGCACCCTGCGTCAGGACAATGCAGCATGCGTCTCCGGTCGTGTTCAGCGGCGACCCACCAGGCACCCCGACAACGGCTACACTCCCCGCGTCACCGAGAACGGAGAAGTGGCAATGGGAGACCTCGACGTGGCTGCAGGACGTGTACGGCGCGCTGCCCTCGCGGCCTACGGAGCTCATCGCACCCGAGATGACGAGCGCATCGCCGCCGAAGTTGTTGTCGATGGTGCACTCGGTAATCGCCAACTCCCCGCGGGTGTCCACCTCGACGCAGCTGTGGCGGTGTGAGCGGATGGTTGTCGCCTTAATCAGGCCACCGCCGCTGTCCTGCACCACCACGCCGACGCCGCTGCTGCTCTCCTTGATCGTGCACTCATCGACGTGCACGAGGGCGTTGCCGCCGATGAGCATCGAGGTGCACTGGCAGCGGTAGAGAATCGGGTTGCCGTTGATGGCGACGACGGCGGCGTCCAGCTTGCTGGTGCTGCGCGACGAGATGAGAAGGCGCTCCATGTACACGTCCACGCCAGTGGTGGTGAGGGTGACGGTGGAGGAGCGGGAGAGCAGGTGTGGGTCCTCGCCTTCCGCGGCGACAAGCTCGAGCGGCATCTGGATAGATACCGCCTCATTGTACTCCCCGCCCGTCAGCTCGACGCGGTCGTACGGCTTGGCGAGGGCGATGGCGCCGGCGATGGACTTCTGCGACGGGTTCTTGGCGTGCGCATTCACCACGATGGTGCGCACCTTCTTCTTCTGCCAGTTGCTGTACCGCTGCACCACGACATAGCCGGCCTCTTCATACATGCTGACTGGTTTAGAGCGAATCTCGCAGCTACAAGGTGAGACGAAGAAAAAGGGAGAAGCAACGAAAGTGAAAAGGAAAAAGAAAACCCGCAAATCCGACTAGGCTACAATTTTTCCTCCTCTTTGACGCCGAGAAGGAGATAGAGGGAAAGCTGAAAGTAGATCAGAAAGACAGACGTACACGCCTCTTTACATCAAAACTGTTGGAAGAATGAATCAGAATACACAAAAAAAGAGAAGGAGAGTAGATTCTATAGAATAAACCAGAGAAGGGAAAAAGGTGAACAGAAAAAAAGACAAAGAGTAAGAAGAAAAGAAAATGAAAGGAAAATAGAGAGAAGAGAGGGGTGACTCTCTGTTCAACTTTCGTATGACCCGGAGCACTACGCAGAGGAGACGGTGAAAAGAAGAGCTTTTATTGATAAAAAGAGAAAAAAAAGACTCGAAACGAAAGCGTCTCTGGAAAAGAGAAATATATATAGTTATATATATATCCCTGCGAAGGAACAAGGCAGCACGACACTGCTTTGAGAGGTGTGCCTCTCTGTGTAAAAAAAAAAAAAAAAATACCGTCACAGCGGATCGTGCTGGTGTCAACTCGCCCTGTAAGAGAGCGCTACAATACAATAAAAGATATGGCAAGAGAGAGGGAAAAGAGGGCAGCTACATAGATGGCGAGGAAGCGAAGAATTAAGAGGAACTTTTTTTTTTAGCGCAAAATTCCTCCGCTCTTCATTCTTTGAGTTGACACAGGACAGAGGTAAGAGATGGAGAGAGAGAGAGAGAGGAGGGAAAGAAGATGACAGTGGTAAATCAAAGGGAGAGAAGGATCTATTATTGTGTTTTCTGTTCTTCTTTGGTTCGCTTTTCTGCTTTTCGCTAATGAAAGAGGTGATGCTCCGTACTGCGCTTAAATAAATGCAAGAGGCAACCGTGTTTAGTGCGAAGATGAGATATACTCTTCTTACAAGCTGCAACACTCGCGACAATCGCCTCACTCCGTTGGAGAGGAAAAAAAGAGAGGAGTCACTTCAGCACCTACTCTCTTTCTTTCTATCCTTTTTATTTAAAATTGCACCTCGTTACGGTATATTTTTCGAATTTATTTCCCGATGAATAATGCTCTCACTGATGTGTGTTCCACTCGTGAGGAGGGGGCTAAGTGAAACAGAGTGTATAATAGGAGGAAAACTCATTTAAAAGAGAAAACCAAGAGAAAAGAAACACACACACAGCGAAATAGGGGGTTGAGAAGAGGCACTCACATAAAAGCAAGCAAAAAAAAAAAAAAGAGAAGAGAGAGAGAGAGCATTCGTTACACCTTGAAAAAAGGGGTACGGAGAAAAAGAGGTGCGCGCAACCACTCATCGATAAAGGGAAACGTGGGGAAAGAAAAGAAAAAAAGAGGTCAACAAAAAAGAGGTCAGCACCACCAAAGATGCATCGACGCACCTAAGAGAGGGCAAAGCTGATGCCTTTGTTGTTGTCTTCACCTTCTCTTAAATTTCTCGTCCGCCTTTAACCCTGCTGCGGTACACGACGCAAGAGACAAAGGTAACGCAACAAAAGAGTGCTTCTTTTATTCACGCTGCGTGTCGGTTCGTTGCTGCTCGCGCTCTCTCATCTTGCCATCTCCTCTCTACGCAAGCTTCTTGGCCAGCTCGCCGCTCTTCTGGAGGGCCTGGAGGTCGCTGCAGCCGCCAATGAACTCGCCGTTGATGAAGATGGCCGGGACCGTCTCGTGCTGGTACGTCTTGTACAGCTGCGCGCGCAGCTCCTCGCCGTTTTCCATCTCCTCCACCTCGTAGACCTTCATATCGGTCGCGATCGGCTTCAGAATTTCCTTGGCACGCACGCAGAAGGGGCAGTGCACCCACGAGAACATCACCACCTTGTTCTGGGGGATGAGATCGGCGACGGTGGCGGCAGACATGGCGGAAGGGGCACGAAAGAGAAGACGGGTAAAATTCATAAAAAAGATGGGGATTCGCTAGAAGGCTGATAAATAGAGGCAGGTCGTTGTCGACAGCGACAGTTTGTGTAGCATACAGACGCAGAGATTCAGCGGAATAAAAGAGGAATAGAGACGCATAGAGAGAGAGAGAGAGAGAGAGAGAGAGAGTATGTAGAGAATGTTGAAAGGAGGCAGTTCACTCTTCCTCTTCTTCATCAAGACGCCATCGCAGCTCGACATTTATTATGACGTGTGAGGCAAAAAGTTGCGCACACGAATTCTGCACGTACATGCAGCACAGAACACATTCATTGTCTCCGCCTTGACACATGATTTTTCCTTTCCTTTATATTGTTCTCGCGGGGTAGCAGACAGGTGAGGATGAAACGCACAACAACAACAACAAACTTAAACAGTAGCTGCAAACACCAGCATCCAGTTGCTCGGGCCTCCGTTACCAGGACACGTGCTTCGACACAAACGCGGTCACCCTGTCAGCGCTCGGGACTGCCTTGCAAAGTGCCGCCATTACCTCGTCTTTTGACAGCTGCTTGTTTTCGCGCAGGTACACAAGGTCGAAAACACCTACGTCCGCTTCAGTGCCGGTGTAGCGGAGAAGCACTTCTATCAGCACCGCCGCGTCTCGACTGGAGAGTTCTGCGTGGTTCAGGTGCACACGTCGCAGCGTGGAAGCCTGAGTCTCCGCGAAGTGTCGCACAGCATTCACCCATGCGTCGAACTCCGAAGCAGCGCAGCCGCCGCCAACGGCATTGTTGGTCAGTCCCAACACCTCCAGCGGCACCGCCTTCGCAGCAGAGGTGCCGGGAAGACTCAGCGCACGCAGAAGCGCAACGAAGCCGGCAGCAGTCACGCCGGTGGAGGCGAGCAGCAGTCGCTGCAGCTGCGGGAGAAAGGGAAGGGCGTTGGCGCACAGCTGAGCAACTCCATCGTCCCGCAACGCGTTGCACTCTAAATCCAGCGTTGTGAGAGACGGGCACATAAGAGAGGCGGCAGCGGCGGCATTGGCTATTGTTCTGTTCCACAAGCGCAAAGACGACAGCAGCCACGGCGTCAAGCAAACCTCTCTTTCGTCTTCTGGTGCGCAGATGTGGCGCGCTTGAAGATTACCGTGGCGCACCTCGATCCCAGTGAGGGACGTCAGCGCTGAGGCGGTCAACGCAGATGACGAAGCACCGAGGCTGTCATTCTTCGCCCTCGCGCTGCTCTCTTCCCGCTCCACATCCGCGACTACCTGCACAAGAGCGCCGAGCAAAACGTGCGGCCAATCATCATCTCGGACCTCTGCCTCGGTGCTCACGGATGCGGACTCCCCGGCTGCCACGCTGCCGCTGTCTTCTCGTGAACGCTTTCGCAGTTTTGCCGCGGCTGCCGCCCTTAGCTGCGTGCCGTTCACCTTAAAAAGGAACCCTTGTGAAGGCCGGGACTGGCGCTCGGCTTGCTTGTGGTGCTGCAGCGCTTGCCTCCGCAAGGACTCAGCGAGTTGTCTTTCGACGCTCTCCTGCATGGCAGTGCATAAAGGAAAAGATAAACGACGTGTAGAGTGCTGCCTGCGATGACGGCCGTAATGTGAAGAGAAAAGGATTTGGTACGCTGCTGCCCGTCGCGCCTCTCGTTCTTCCGTCCTCTTTTTTTTTTTAGTTTTATATTTAAAAAAAAACATTAAGAAGATTTTGTGACATGTGAGACGTAGAGACGGAACATGAAACGTTGGGAGGCGAGAAAAAAAAAGCCGTGCAACAACATCATCAAAGGACCAGCGAAGTGAAGCAAGTTGCGTCGATCCACGGCGCGTATTGTTCCGCAACGGCGCCTATTCGAACAGAAGCAATTTTACTCTCAAGTCGACTTTCCCGTGGCGCAATCGGCAAGAGTGAAGTGGAGCGAGGAGGAGGTCGCCAATCTCAACGCAGTAGCACCAGGTGGCGTGGCAAACAGAACCCAGGCTTTTTTAGCAAACTATTCCATTCTTTTTTCCTTGTATTCCATCTGTTACGTGATGAAGATTAGCAAAGCTCAACAGCGATATGAACGAGGGACTCAGACAGCTTCCTGCTCTCTATTTGCTTTTTTTTTCAAGAAAGGGGAGAAACATAAAATACAGACAACAACAACAACCACAACAACAACAACAACAACACCATTATGCAAGTCAACGAACAAATAAACCACAAAGACTGCGGCCCAGTTAAGTCAACGAGCGTCGATCTCCAAAAAGGGATCGCGGCAATCTAAATTGAGTTCACAGCAGTCTCCTCCATTAAAGGAGGTAATGCAGAGGAGCGACTACGCTAACACACCCACACCCCTCAAAAAAAAAAAATATAGTCACTTACTTTACAATAATAATAATAAAAGCAAAGCCGCAGTACAACGCCACACCACCGAACTTCTTCTTGTTACTCGTCCTCGTCGTGGTACTCCACCGTCGTCCGCGGGCGGCCACGGCGACGCGGCGGCAGCAGCTTGCGGTAGTGCTTCGCGTTGCCCTCTGACGCCTCGCTGCTGCTGGCGATCGAGATGCCGGAGCGGCGCATCACCTCCTCCATGTAGCCCTCGTCGTACTCCTCGCTCTCCTCCGTCTCCTCCGACTCTTCCGTCTCCTCGTCCTCCTCGTCCTCGACGAACTTCTCGCACACCTCAACGTAGTTCATCGTGGACGCGGCGTACACCATCGCCGGCGCCTCGATGCAGAGACCCACGGTGATGCCGACGCAGACGCCGAACATGCGGTAGCCGAGGTAGTGGCCGAGGATGAAGGAAAGGGGGATGCCGATGCCCCAGAGACTCGTCAGCAGAATCACAGCACCGAGGTGGTTCTTGCCCATCCCGCTGAAGATGCCCTGGAAGGTGAACTGCACCGAGTCGCTGATGTGGAAGATGGGCAGCATGAAGAGCACCTCTCGCGCCAACCCGAGCGTCTTGCCACGCGTGCCAAAGAGCGACATGAGGAAGTCGAAGAAGGCGACGAGGACGACGGAGTCGATGATGCCCAGCAGGAAGGAAAGGAAGATGGAGACGAGCACGAATCGTTTCGCACTGACGGGCTCGAAGGCGCCGATGCATCGGCCGATGTTTGCACACGCACTCGCGCTCAGCCCACCAGAGAAGGAGGCGAAGATGAAGAGGGAGTTCATGATGCCCGACCACGCCGCCCCGTCCACCTCGCCGAAGCGGGCACAGAGGAGCACCGTGACGTCGAAGGATGACGCCTCGGCGGCGACGAAGATGGCGCTCGGGATGGCGAGCTTCATGTACTCCTTCACATCGGCCCAGTCGAGCGCCTCGGCGATGCGCCACTTCCCCAGCGTGATGCGCGTCTCGGGCTTGAAGATGGTGATGACGACCACCACGACGAGCTGGAACCACGCCGTGATGGCCATGCCAAGCATCGTGTAGCGCACCCCCATCGGCGTCAGCTTCAGCTGCAGGAACGGCGTCAGGATGACACCGGCGGTGAGGGCGATCATCGGAATGTGCGGCTGCATCTGGTTGTTGAGGAACTTGTTGAAGGCAATGAAGAGCACCATCGGCACTAGGTAAAAAGGGGAGTAGGTGAGAAACTCCATGGCCTCCGTCGCGAGCACTTGGCCATAGATCGGCACGAGGATGTTGTCCAGAAAGTAGATGAGCACACACATGGGCAGCAGGAAGATCATGTTGATGAGCGCGCCGCGCTGCAGCACCAGACCCATCTCAGGGCTCAGTGGATCGCGGCCGTACTCGTGGGAGCACAGCGTGTCCAGTGCAAAGGTCAGGCCAATCATTGGGTAGGTGATGAGGATACTGATGAGAAAGTAGCCAACAGAGGCGCCGGTCAGCTCCCGTGGGCCGAGGTAGCTGCCCACGAAGGCCAGAGGAACCACCGACATGGAGAAGGTGAAGCAGATGGACACGGCGGCAGGGGCGGCCAGGTATAGCAGATCCATCGTCGCCTCGCACCAGGAAAGGTTGTCCTGCGACTCGTAGCTGCCGCGGTCTGTTTCCTCGAAGTCCGTCGCCTCCTCCTCCACAACGTTCTCCTCGGCGTCGGAGTTGATGTGCACCCGCCGCAGCGGCGACGCGGCTGTTGGCACGTCCACCGACGCCTCCTGCGGCTTCGGCGTCGCCAGCACCAGCGGCGTGTGCTCGGGGACAGCCATCGTGCCGCCAGCGTAGCCGACCTCCTTTGCATTCGAGAAGGAGTTGCTGGGCATGCGCACCTTGCGCTCCTCAAAGGCACGCAGCGCTCGCGAGGCTCGTGCGAGCGTCGTCGGCGAGAGCGGCTGCCGCTCCTGCCCCGTCGCGCTGTGGTCGCGCATGAGCTGCACCGCCAGCAGGTCCGGCGAGGAGTCGCGGAACTGCATCTTGGCCAGCTGCGGGGCCGCCGCATCGCCCATCGGCGTCGACTTGGTCTTCTGGAACGAGTTCTGCAGCTCGTGGAGGTGGGGGGCGTCGCCGAGGCGGGCATCAGCGCTCCAGGCCCGGCGCGGCAGCACGATGGGCTCCTCGGGGAAGCGGCCGGGGCCGGCCTTGGGCGACACAGCGAAGCTGCCTTCCCGCGAGCTCGCCGCCTTCTTCATTGCCGAGGCGGTGGGGGTGACGTCAAGGGCGATGGGCTGCGGCCGCCGCGACACCATCGATGCGTTGCGCGAGGTGGCCGCGCGTGGTGCCATGGACGGCGCGCGGGACGGGCGATTCGTCGCCATCAGCTGGGCTCGGTTCGGCACGGTGAAGACGGCGCCGTGCGCTGAGGTGAAGCTGCCGTGGAAGTAGTTCTTCTTCGCCTTCTCGGCCAGGCGGGCGGACTGCTGCCCCACCGTGAGCTGCCGCGGGAGACGGCGGACGTACACCATGCGGGAAAAGTGCACCGGCATCGAGGAGGAGCGGAACATGGCGTTGCTGGCCTCCGACTGCATCGTGCCGTAGGAGCGATTTTTGTGGTGCGCCGCAGCAGCGTTCGCGGCGGCAGCTGCGGCCTGCTTGCGCCGCACGGAGCCCTCGCGAACCGGCGGGACAGCTGGGATGAAGACGGGAGCGCCACCGACGCGGCCGATGGAGGAGGTGCGGAGGGCGGCATCGGCACGCTCGCGCGCGTTGCGGCGTGTGTTGGGCGATGCCTGCCCCGAGGCGCTGGAGTTGGAACTCATCGACGGGGATGTGTGTATGTGTGCGTGCGTGTGTACGTCTCAGTGCCCTCAGTGGTGTGCTTCGCGGACGTTCCGATTGCGAAACGGGGAGCTAAAACAGACAAAAAAAGTAACGGGAAAAGAGAAGCGAAAACAGCGTCAGGTACCGCTATCAGCTCGGGCAATGCCAAATCACAGCCACTTTGAAGCTCAGCTTACGCGTGTGTTTTGGGTGGTATGTGTTGGTACGTTGGTATAGATGTATTGCGTCGTTGACAAACCCAATTTGATAAGAGCAACAAGTGCCTGATAAAAGACACACAAACAACAAAGAGAACCTAAAAAGCGAACGCGAAACGTTGAAAGGAAAGATGTGCGTTGGCCGAAAACCAGAACCGGGCGTACTAACGAGTGACAGGGAAGTCGAAGTCCATTCACAGTTTCCTGTTGTCGATCTTAATTTTTCCTTTTTGCACTTGAAGGGCAAGAGAGGGGAAGAGAAAGACACTAGAAAATTTCAAATGTGTGCGAGAGTGCGTATTGTTGGGTATAAGTCAGCGTAGCAGAAGGATTGGTACCACTAAAGCTGCGAGGGACGCAAGAGCTGCAAAAAAGGGAGCTGGAAAAAAGAATTGAAGGCGACTGAGGTGAAGACGTCTAGCTCTTCGACGTGCGAGGCGAATTTAAACAGGAAGGGGCGGGCGGCAACACAAAACACACAAACCGAAAAAAAAAAAATAGCTATGATAGGCTTCGCTACGGGAAATGCGAAAGGAAGAAGGGAGAAAAAAAGTAGATTGGTCAGCGGGCCTCGTCGTGCCTCACAGGATAAAAGGCTGCTCTACGTCACGCCTCAACCACTAACAAGAAATAGTTCGTAAAGGCACTGGGAAGAGAGAACGAGATAATGCGGAACAGACGAGAACCACCGCGAGATTTGATCAAAGAAGGAACGCAAAAACAGTGAGAGAATGACTTTAGCGGTCGTTTGAACCTCAAGAACCAATAAAAAGGCTTCGTGAAAAAAAGACTGAGTAGCACAGCGGAGGGTGCTGAAACACATGCACGTGAGTGCAAGCACAAGTTGTGTGGAAAGGGAAAAAGAGCGGAAGGCGAAGAAGGGCGGAGAGAGAATGTCAAGTTGAAAGCCGTCAGGAAGTACTGCCATCATTGCATAAACAGACGAAGCAAGTCCAGCAGCGCAGTGGAGGTTGTCGGACGGCGGCGTCTACGAGAGTGCAAAAGCTACTGTTGTCGTACACCTCGTCAAATAAAAAAAACAAAAACATTTTTTTTTTTGCAACAGCGGATTGCACCACACGAGTTTGA
Organism: Crithidia fasciculata; assembly: GCA_000331325.2. Lineage (NCBI taxonomy): Eukaryota > Euglenozoa > Kinetoplastea > Trypanosomatida > Trypanosomatidae > Crithidia > Crithidia fasciculata. The sequence continues at coordinate 1,117,686 of CM003430.1, forward strand.
GCACCGCAATGCCCAGCTGCGGCGCGTCCTCTGCTACATAGTTTTTTTTTTTTTTCACAAGAGCGATTCTATTGCGCCGTACCAAGACAATCATGGAATTGGGCATGTACATCTCTTCGATACCGCATCAGATACCCCGCACGTGAAGGCGTGTCCTTTGGCAAAGGAGGACGGCGCAGTCGTCCCCCGCGCTGACAACAACACTTGACAGCCGCCTATCCGCTTCTTCTTTCAGTGTCGCTCAGCCCACCTGCGGATGCGCTCTCGCATCGCCTCCTCCTCCACCAGCTGCTTGCAGACCCGCTCATACGCGGTCCAGTCAAAGTCCTTCGGCGCGTACTGCCGCACCTTCTTGGGAAGAAAGCGCTGGTCAAACGCCGGGTAGGTGTGCTCCTCGTTGTACACGAGGTAGTAGACGTAGAAGGCAAGAGCAGTGCCAATCGTTACGCAGTACGACACCGGCTCCATGATATCCCAATCTAAATCAAAGTACGTGAGGCGCGAGATGACGGCGAGTTGCGTGCCGGCGAAAAGAAGAGCGCCGCCCCAGATACTGCGTCGCCACTTTGCGGCTCGTGCAATGGCCGGTCGCAGTCGTTCTGACATGGCCTGCTCCTGCGCTGCGAGGTCAGCGATGCGACGGTCCGCTTCCTCCAACATAAATGCACCAACAGGCACCGACGCGCTCGCCTCGTTACCGCTGCCGCCGTTCTTTTCATTTTCTTCGCTTGGTGAAGCAGAAAGCAGCTCCAGCGTCTCGAGGTACAGCACCGGCCGCAGGTGCACGAGACGGCCACCATCAAGCGACACCACCACGCCCGCGGCATCGAGTTCTGCCAAGGCAGCATCGGGGTCGTCGACGTGCGCTTGTGCGCAGAAGCGACGGAAGGTGTCGCGTGTAATGAGGACATGGTTCTGACCGGGGTGGAGGTCAGCGCCGAGGTGCGTGCCGTCCAGCTCCGTGTACTGCTGCAGTGCTTGACGGAGCAGCAGACGAGGGGTGATGGCGGCAAAGTCCGTGGCGGAGAGGGCGGGCGATGTCGAAGGTGTCGCTGCTGCTGCTGTGGAGCTGGTCCGTGGTTTAGTACCCGCAAAGCGCATCGCTGAGCGCAGTGTGGGGAGCAGGGTTGTGCTGCTGCTGCTGCTGTTGTTGGGAAAGCCACCAACAGAAGCGCTACGGAAGAGATCTCTGCGGAGTGAATTGTGTGCACATCCGGGGCGAAGTAGTGGCATTGCTGCCCAGCGCTGAGAAGACCGCATTTCTTTTTTTGTGTGCCGCAGCTGGAAAAAAGTACGCCCGCGAGACACAGCAAAGGGGGCAGGAGAAGATGGATATCTGCAACACAGGAATCACAGGTGCAGTGCGGTGATGCGAGGGCAGAAGAAAGAAAGAGCAACAAAGTGCCACAAGGTGTAGCTTGAGATAAAAGGAACGAACAGAGAGAGAGAGAGGGAGAGAGAGCTTGTGAGAGTGAGCACGCAGCAAGGAAGAACAAATAGTAAGAAGCGCTTGCAAGAAAGAGATAAAGAGATGACAACAAGAGAAATTTCAACAACAAAGCACGGCCTTCGAGATAGACAATTCCCTTTAACTCTCACGTCGCTGGTAGTAAGATGCAGCCAGGAACGTCGACGAACAACGCCGCGCAGATCAACGAGAGAGAAGGGTGCAGCATACGGATGCCTCTTTTTTTTTTTTTCATTCGCCAAAATTAAGAGAGTTTTCGTTGTATTATTCATTTGCAGCACGTTGTCTGCATTGCTCCGGTTCTTTCGTGCTATAGAAGCTTCAAAAATTAAGCGACATCGCGGAGTAGACCATTCGTGCCTACTCTCACATCGAGCAGCATTAGCGGGGAAAAATTGTTCTAGTGGGAGGAAAGGAAAAAAAAACGTGTTGCGAAGGGGCAACTAAAAAGGTGGAAGCGCAAACTGCTGCTTGAGCGACGGGTGCATTGTCACCATCACCTCTCGCAGCTACCATCCCCATCTTAAAGTGCGAAAAGAGCGTCTGCGCTGTGGTCGCAGACAGCAGCGCGTGACAACAGGACCACGCTTCAACAAAATGCTCAGCCGCCGATGCCGTACGGCACCCACACCGACTGCGCCACGTCGGCAAAGAGCAGCAAGCCTGACGCACCATCAAACCCCATCCAACACGCCGGCAGCACGTTCGACGCCGCCGCGTTGGTGTCGAGCTCGTCGTTCTCGTGCTCGTGCGGCGTGAACTCGCCAACAAGACGGCGCGCACTCGTGAAGGTGAGCGTCTGCGCCTCGGACGGCGAGTTCCACAGGTTGCGGCTGTCCATCCCTGCCTGCGTGCACGACGGCGTGTGGCGCAGCTGAGCGGCCTGGCCGACGTCGCTGCTGGCACGCGCACGCAGCAGCATCGCCGCTTCGTCCCCGACGCTGTTGCTGAGATACGACGCGTAAATGCCGCGAGCCGACACCTGCGTCCCGTGACACGCATCGCGTACATGGGTGTCGATCCGGAACTCTCCATGGGCGGCAGCCGCATCGCTCACGGTGCTGCAGCGCAGAGACAAGACACCGAGGAGTTGGCCATCTGCAGCGTAGCACGCAAAGCCGTGGTGCGGCAGTGACTGGGAAAACACCGCCACGTCCATGCGGGGGTGGTTGCGGCGGAAGAGCGGCACCTGATTCGACAAGAAGGCGACGAAGGCAGAGGCGGGTGGAGTGCGCAGTGCGTAGCTCATGTGTGGCGAAAGGCGTACCGGCGGGTGCATGTCGCCGTGCTCGCCCGTGGCGAAGACCCAAAAGGTGAGGCCTTTGAATGCGGCATCAACCGAGTCAGCCGGCAGCCACCGCCCTATGAGCTGCAGCGAGGCGAGGGCAGCCACGTTGCTACTGCCGTTGAAAGAAAGCGGCGCGAGTTTCGGCGTGGCGTAGGTCGGGGTGGCGAGCTCGCCGTAGGGCTGTCGACCAGAGTGAAGCCCCGATCCCTGCGAGGAGGTGGGGCGGTGGGCGTTGTGAGAAGAGAGCGCCTGCGTGGCAACACCAGCGGCCGCACTGCTCTTCAAGGGTAAGCGGCATGCATCCACCTCTTGCGGCAGCGGTGTTGGGGTGTGCTTGGGTTGCTCCGTTGCCGCTGCTGCCATCCGTGGTGCCTCGGCCGCCATCATGACGCGAGACCTCCGCGTTTTCTTCCCCTCCTTCGCCGTGTACTCTCTTGGAGAGCGGAGGCCCTCAGCGTTGATGGCGAGGGGGGCCAGCGCGCGTACGTTTCTCGCGCTCGTGTCACGGTGCGAGGGCGGCTGCGTTCCGTCACGAGGCGCGTTGGGGCCGCACGACGTTGGCGTGGGACACGTGGGCGGTGGGCTCGCAGAGAAGAGCGGTTGTGGTGTTTGCTGCAGCTGCTGCGGAGAGCGGCTATCATGGTGGGTAGGCGGCGCTGCCGGGGCCGCTGTCTTTTCTTCGGAGCCTCCGCGACTGCCCGCGTCCGCCTCCTTCACTCTCTCCCTCACCGCCGCAGCTGCCGTAGACGCACCGGCAGCGGCAACAACGGCGACGTGACACGACAGCGACCGGCGTGGACGCGTGGCGCTGCTGCGACGCCGCCGTCCACTCCGCGGCGATGCAGCGGGCGACTCCTCCTCCGCCGCCGCCCCCGTCACCCGTTTTACTCACCCCGTCAGCGGTGGCATTCATAAGACGGTTGCCTTTTGCCCCCGCCGCCTCCTCCTCTACGATCTCATGCGTGGCGCAGGGCAGGTGTACGTCCGTGACGCTCTGCGTGGAGCGGCGCCGTGCCGCACTCGCAGCCGGAGAGCGCACCGAATAACCCGCGACGGACTCAAAGTTGCCAATCGTGACACTGCGATGCAGCAGCGTGCTGGCCTGGGATTCATCACCGAGGCGCTGGCGGAAGAGGGAGTCGGGGAGAAGAGTGCGCGACACACGCGCCGGCAGCGTGGCTGAGCGTGCACCCGTGAGAGCGTAGTAGCGGTCCCGATCGGTGGGCTGGAGATCGGGGCTGAACCAAAACACAAAAGCGCCGTCGATCGGCGCCGTCCAGTGCGACCCGTTCGGCAAGGCAAAGCGCTCACCGGGCAGCACCCACCCAAACCACTCCACGTCGTGATGTGCGCCGACGAGAGCGAAAGGGACGTTGCGGGAAACGCGGCCGCCGCGCTGCAGCGTCTCGGTACAACACGACGGCCACGGCAGCGCAGCGCTGAAGTGGAGCGTCGTCTTGGCCAGCTGACGCTCGCTGCGGCGCAGTCCTTGCGTTGGATAGGGGATCAGCACCTCGCGCACCACAACAGCGTGCCCCACCTGCCCCTTCGCGTTTGTTTCCTGCCGGCGCTCGTATACGGCAAAGCCGCCAAACACCTGAAAAAGGAGCGTGCAATCGAGCGGGGCAACATCGTGTGTTGTGTTGCAGCTCGCCATTAGACTCATGCTCGCATGGGCACTCTGCAAGGCGCGGGCGGCATTCTTGCGCCGCTGCCGTGCACCCAGTGCTGCGCAGAGCGGGTGAAGAAAAGTCATGTACGTGCTCTCCGACACGGCAGCAACGTTGGGAAGCAGCTCACCCTCGTCGCTCCAGGAAGGCGAGGTGGTGCCGGCTGTCTGGTGATCGCCGCCCTTTGAGCACACTGCCGTGCTGCTGCGCGACTTCTTGCACAGCACGCACAGCTCTGCGAAGGCGTAGCGACGGGCACCGGGGTTCAACGACACCGTCTCGGCCGCGTTGGGCAGGCGAAGCAGATCGTAGTCACCGAGAACAAAGGGAAAGCGGTGGATCGGCGTGGGGCGGTGCAAATCCTGTAACGTGCGGTCCACCGTCGTGAGCGACGGACGCGTCAGCGGATCGAGAGAGAGCAGCTGCGCCGTGAAACTAACAAGGGTGCCGGTGTAGCCGCGGCGCTCCAAGTCGCGGCGCAGGCGCTTCCACACCGCATCGGGCGTCATGGCTGCAGCGTTGAAGGGCACTTCTTCCACGACACGCATGCGACGTGGACTCTGCAGCGAGGGTGAGGCTTTGGGACCGGCGTCGGTTGCGGGCAGCGGCGGGCTGACACGGCCAGCAGCCGAAAGGTAGACAAGAACGCCCATCGCCCAAACCGCGCGCTTAGCGGTGCCTGCGACGGTAGAAGGGTGCAGGTGCGGCGCACACACCTCCGGCGCACGGTGAAGCGCACGCTGCAGCTGCAGGGCGGAGGAACGAGCAGCCGAGCTGCCACGTCTCACACCACCGGCGTGGCAATCCCCTTCTGCGTTGTCGTCTTCACCTTTCGCTGCGTGCTCCTCACTGGCGGAGGCACAGAGGAGGAAAAGCGGCGCGTCTTTCCCTTCCCCTGCTGCCGCTGCTGTCCGGCTCTCCCGATCTCCCTCACCCTCGAAGACAACGACCGAGTCGAGATGGGGTGCCGAAATAGCGGCGATGGCCTCCGACCGCTCGGCAATCGCGCTGCCGCTGCGCACGGTGAGCTGCGCTGCCGTCATGTGGTGCAACAGCGTCAGCAGAAGACTCTCTGGGATCGTTTGTCCGGCCTTCTCCCACGTAGCCGCCCACTGCCGGAGACTTAGCGGGTAGTAGGGCATCCACAGCACCGCCAAACTCAGCTGCACTCCAGGGCGTTGGTAGACGTACTCCTGGAGGGAGAGAATCGGCACACAGAAGGCTGACGTGTTCACTGCTGCGCAGGCGGCGCGCGCAGTGGCGTGCTGTACCACACACCTGAATTGCGAGTCCGTCAGGCAGGGCCAAGGTGTGGCGCGGAGGTGGTCAGGAAGACGGAGCGCGGCATCCTTGTCGCGCAGCAGCCCTGCGTAGGTCAGGGCACTGCGCCACAGATCTTGCCGTCCACTTGTCGAGAGCGCGTCCTTTTTCAGGGCTGCAAGTTCGCTATCCTCGTTGGTACCAGCGCCAGCAACGAGAGAAACCACAGGCTCCCCCCCATCTATCTCTGTGTCATTGGTGAAGGAAACTGCGGCGTACACCTTCGCAATGAGACCGTTGCGCTGCAGCGCCGCTCGGTGGCATGGCGGTGCAGCACTGAGGGTGCGCAGGTCGAGACTGGTCTGCGCTGCTGGGCGAAAGAAGATGCTGTGCTCGCTGATGTGGTGGATGGCATCAAGGAGCGTGCGCGTTGTCGTCATTGCAAAGTATTTGTGTGCTGTTGACGGTGTAAACGGTAGTGAAGGTTAGGTCGAAGAAAGAGGCAAGCTACGGTATCGTTTACGCGATGGAAGTACCGAACCTCTACGGCAAGCCACACACAGAAAAAAAAAAAGATGTAGTGAAACAGAGGAAGAATCTAGGAAAAAAAAATGACTCTCAAGAAAAAAAATCTATTTTCAGCTAGAATCTAAAAGCGCAATGTAGGCGTTACTGTATGAAGGTGTGCAGGAAAGAGAAAAAAAACACGAAAAAAAACATCAAAGTGCGATCTGCAAATTTATAAAAGGGATTGCTGCTGTGAGCGCTTGCATGCGCTGTAAAGCAAACAAAAAAAGAAGTGAGAGAGAGAGAGAGAGAGAAGAAAGGGGAGAAATAAAGGTCGAAGTAGAGGCGCCGGATGTAACCCAGTAACGTACACAGGAAGGATCCAGGCAGCTGTGCGAGGCTACAAAGATTCCAGCCTTCGCATCACGCAAAACAGCTTCATTTTCCCGGTGCGTCTTTCCCTCCTTGCCGCAAGCAAAAAAGGCAGAGAGACAACACATTGAGACGGAGGGGTAAAAATGGGCATCCTTCCTACTCAAAATACGAGAGTCAGCGGGCGGTGTTCGACACCCGCTAGACAACCCGCGTCGAAGGCCTTTGGCGACGAAAACACAGAAGCGGCAGCACGACACAAAACTGTGCTGCTCGCCCGACTCGCTTCTTCGCTGCTGCAGAGAGAACAGAAGGAGGCAGGGGCATAGTACGCATGAGAACGCATCGAAGCGGCTGAGAAGCGTGCATCATCTCAGCACTCTCTCATACTGCCAGTCGTCAGCACTTTGCGACTCACCAAATCGCTATTTATTTGTTGATCTTTTCTTTTTTTTTTTGTTTGTATCCGACACATCAGTCTTACTCTGTTGCCGTCCCTCCTCAAATTTCGTTTCCTCTTCTCCATGTACCTCAACGAAGAGGCAGTGGATTGTCCAACCAAAGAGGAGAAACGAAAGAAAAAAAAATGAGGACGTCACAACCTCAGCGCGAGGATGAAGGAGCGAGTAAACGGCAAAGCGAGAGGGACACAGAAAAAAGAAACAGAGAGTTTAGAATAAAAAACCAGATCACAACTCGAAGAAACAAAAGAAGGGAACACAACAAAGTGGAAGGAAAAAGAAAAAACAAATGAGAAGAAGGCTGCATCATCTCAAGCCCATGCAGTGCCTTCACAAACCTTTCATCATAACAAGCAAAGAAAAGAAAAGATAACAGCACAAAAAAGCACAGCGACAACAGCACAGAAAGAGGGAAAAAACAAAAGCGCCGCTGAGCTCATTGAGCACATAAAATAAAATAAAACAATCGGGAGAGGAACAAAGAGATATACACACACACACACAATCAAAGTGTTTTTGACGTGCCGACTTCTTCACTTTTTTTTTCCTTTTGGCACTGCGGTGTGTTGTCCTTCTTTTGAACTCATAAGCAACACTCCACTTTCTCTATTCTTGCTTTTTCTTTCAATTTTAACAACTCGCTCTTCGAATGTCTCATCAAACAACAAGCATAAGTCTCCGTTTTTCTATTCATCTTTTTAGGGGCATCTTCACTCGCATCCGCCTCACTCTTCTCTTCTCTTCTTTTCTCTTCTCTCTCCCGCAATGCGGGCTTTCGCCAACTTCTAATCACCGCATAGCACGCAAAAAAAGTTCTTTCCATTTCGTTGAGGTGAAGACTCAGATAAAGACGTTCGTGAACAACAGTCGGTGCGAACCTTCAATTGCTTGACGGTTCATCGGGAACAACAACAACTACAAAAAGAACAGTTCACGGTACCAGCAGCACCGTAGTGCACAAACAGAGTACCTGTTTCCTGTGGATGCATTTCCATTCTGTGGAAAAAAACTGCTCGTTTTCGAATTTTCCTTACGCCTTCAAAACGAGAAATTTCCCCTCTTTATTTATTGACGATGCACAGGATGAATCAGAGAGGAGGAGAGAGAAGAATAGGCGTGGAGGTGACATCAGCGGCGGCGCAACCTAAACGGCAGACGCAACGACAGTATAAGAACAGAAAAAGAAGAAAAAAAAGGAGAAAAACAGAGTGAAACCAGAAAAAGAAAAAAACTCGATGAGAAGTCTTTGAAAGAAAAGCAAATGGGATGCTATCCCGTCTCCCACGTACGGTGCGGCGCCACAGAAGACGCCACAGGGTAGTTTGGCATGTATATAAATGGGAAGGCAACGCGTACCCTCTCGAGTCCCACTTTTTTTGTTGTGGGGTGGAAGGGGGGTTGATTTGTCAGCATCACAAAAAACGGAGCGCATAACAGCGGCAAGCAAGGACTCGTGCAAAAACAGACGCACACACACAAGCACTCAGCTCAGCGCTTCTGATCAACCGGTGAGATAAAAGGGCTTGATAGTGCTTTACATTTCAGCTCAGCATCAAATCAGAAAAAGCAACGAAACGGAGTCGACACGCGTGGCGTAACTGTTCGTCGGTGTGTGCATCTGCGCACGGTCATCATCTTCCTTGTCCGCTTAGCAGCACCCGTCGTCCTTCTTCTGCGGCTGTGGGTTGCCCACGTTCGGCCGCGGAGCCCCCTTCGCCTGCTCACCGCTGACGGCGAGGCGTGCCTTGATGTCCGACGCCATGCGAATGAAGGCCTCCTCGACGTTCGTGGAATTCTTCGCACTCGTCTCGAGGAACGGGATGCCGAGAGAGTCGGCGAAGTCCTGCGCCATCTGCGTGTCCACCGCCTTCTTGGTCACCAAGTCGCACTTGTTGCCGACGAGAATCTTGTTCACGTTCTCGCTCGCGTACTTCTCAATCTCGCTCAGCCACGTCTTGACGTTGTTGAAGCTCTCCATGTCGGTCGTGTCGTACACGATGATGATGCCATGAGCACCGCGGTAGTAGCTACTCGTGATGGTGCGGAAGCGCTCCTGACCCGCGGTATCCCAAATCTGCAGCTTGATCACCTTGCTGTCGAGGTTCAGCGTGCGGATCTTGAAGTCGACGCCGATGGTGGAGATGTAGCTATCCGTGTAGCTGTCATCGGCAAAGCGGAGCAGCAGGCAGGACTTACCCACACCGCTGTCGCCGATGAGCAGCAGCTTGAAGAGGTAGTCGTACTCGGCGGTCATCTTTCTTGTTGGTTTCTGCTTGTTGAAGGAGTGATGCGAAGGCGAAAATTGCGGTTGAAGTATAACTAAGAGAAATGATGGACGTCACGAAAGGAAAGAAAAGCTGTCAGCGCACAGAGAGACACACACACTCGCGGAGAGACAGGAGAGCTTGTATAAAGGCTGCAGTACAACACGTACAGAAAAACTATAATAAAATAAGAGAAGCGAGTCTGAAATACGAGAGTGAGGGACTCGAATAATGACGGTGAATAACAGCAAATTTGGAAGCAAAATAGTAATAGAAGAGAGGAAGCTGAGCGATACAAAACTGATAGTTGGCACATGTGAAAGTGGTCAAGTATGAATAGAAGATGGAAAGGACATATAAGAGAAATAAACGAAGAAGAACATACGGAGAAAGAGAAGTGGACGACATCCTCAACAAAATAGCAAGACAAGTGTACTGCATCCGCAACGTCGAGCAAACTCAAGCCGCGAGAAGACTCAGTAGTCCTCTCAACAACATGCACAGCATATCCCCAATCCTCATCTCGAATGTGTATTTGCAAAGGGGTCGTATAGATGCGGTGAGCGACTTTATATCAAACTGATCTTAGCGTTTGTTCAAAAAAAAAAAAACAGTTATCACAATTTTTCCCTTTGAATTTCTTCCCTTTCTTTCGTCGTGCATGATACCCCTGAAAAGGCTCATCGGCCGCAAAGAAGAACGGTAGGGAAATAGAATGGTGAAGGAAAAAAAAAAAGTCTCAAAGGAGAAAGAAAAGAGAGATAATCAGGAACGAAGAGAAGTGTGCGTAGTCCACGGATATAAGAAACTCATCTTTCGTTGTATAATTTGACGTTTTAACACAGTCTGTCTTTTCTTTCTATCAACGTGAATATAAAGACGAGGAAAGGGAAACCGGAGTCAAGAGTAGGAGAGACAACGCTTTCTCATCGTACGGTCATGTCTTCGAAAAAGAAAAGCAACTGATCTCTCTGCCAAAGTGGCTGAGTAACACACACAAACACACACACACGCCTGCGTACTGCATTGGCACCGCAAACGAGTGGGCTACAAACTCTTTTTCCTTCTCACAGCTGTGACTTGATGTTCACGAAGTCCACCACCGTCGGCGGACGCTCCGCCTTGCTGAGGAGAAAGTTCGCGAGGGCGAGGTGTGACGGGTGCGTCTGGTAGACCTTCAGGTAGTTCCCGTTCTGGTGGCGGCTGAAGAGGGCGTGTGTGTTGCCGTCCGGCGACTCCGTCTTCTTTGGGTAGGCGTTCATATCGTTGGCGCCGAAGTGCAGCTCAATGAGCCCGGGCACGTCAAGACGCACGCGCTTTAGCAGCGTCTCCAGCTGTGCCTTGTCAAGGGGGCCCTTCAGCTTCATGTGAACGCAGTGGCAAACGGAGTTGATGGACGGGTCAACCGACTGCTGGCGCTCCTCGGGGACAGCGCTGACGGCATCAATTTCCATCTTGTATATCGTTTTTTTTTTCTGATTTAGTGTTGTGTTATAGTTTACGGAGTGTGGAATAGAACTCGACGAGTAACGGTGTTACTAAAGCGAGTGGTAGTGAAAGTCTTCGCAGCGTCTAACGACGAAAGTTGTAGCGTGACTGTGTAGGGTAGTGTGTGCGGAGAACACGTGTTTCGTTCTGCGGGTGTGCGGGTGGGGAAGAGGATAAGATAAAAGGAGAGCGAGAGCGACTTCCGTGAAGCGGCGTCGAAGGAGCATTTACGACTTCATACTTTTGCGTGTCCGAAAAACAACCTTTTTTTTCTGGCTTGGCACCTAATCGGCAATTGCGTCCGTGCACTGCCTGAGATCCCGTTAACATCATCCTCCTCTCAACCAACAACACTCTACGTCACCAGCGGCGCACCTCTGCGTTCATTGTACCGCACGTATCTTCTCATCCTTTTTTTGTTGTTGTTGGTGTGCGACAGCTGACGCACGCGGACGCACCAAAGTCACACACGCACATCAAGAGACAGAGAGCAAAATGAAAAATCTCACAAGACCAAATATAAAAAAAGGCGGTAATGTGGTCCGTAGTTCTTTTGTGTTTTTTCCTGCAAAAAGCGGGTAACAAGAGGCGAAGAGAAAAAAAGACGGAGGGAAAAGAATACAAGAGAGCAAGACGGCATGACACACATTGACCACACGCTCATGTGAGAGCTGGCAATCAACGCCTCCTCCCTCGTCTTCCACGCATCTTTTTTTTTCCTCTGCCCTGTTTCCTTTGCCCACGTTTCCGTTGTCTTCACTGACATTTGTCTCTCTTCAGTATTTGTTTTTGATGTTTCAGATGCCCATGAAGTGTTCAATGAAGACATCTTAGCGCCACTGCCAACAGCGACCAACAGAAAAGCGCTGCTGTACTCCTGCCGCAGCTCGACACCGTTACAACTGGGAGTTGTAGATGTCGATCTCCATACGCAGCGGCGGTGCCGCGATGCACTTGAGGAAGCGCGCCTGCACCGCCTTGTGCGCCGGGTGATCGGCATAGATGTGCAACGACGCGGCATCCTTGTGCGTCGACACAAGCGCGTGGGTGTAGCCGCGCGTGGCGTCCTGGTAGCCCTCCCACGCCGTGATGTTTTTGGCGTTCATGTTCACCGACAACAAGCCAGGAATGTTGGCCTGGCGCATCGCCTCGATGCCCTCCTGCAGCGCGTTGCCAGGAAACTCGGCGGCAAGCTTCTCGGCATCGAAGTTGAAGATGACGATGTGCTGCATGTTTTTTTTTTTTTTCCTGACGCGAAGAGCCAACAGATGAACAGGAAAGATGAGCGAGAGCGGAGACCGGGAAGGACAGATGGCGATGCTAGTGCGATAACAAAGCGAGTGTGGTCTTTTGAGAGAAAAGAAAGATTTAGGCGACAGAGAAAATAGCAGTGAATCAGAAATTGTGTGATCTGCGCAACAGCAGCGATGAAGCACGTCTCTATCGCTCTACTGCACCCATAAAGGGGAGGAAGAAGAAAAAGTCAACGTGGAAAAAGCGCTTCGCACTCCACTCCCCAACGGTAGTGCACACAGACGTTATTCGCCTCTCTTCACACCAGCGACAGTTCACCGGCCAACAAGGAGTGAGCCGTAGCGCTGCCGTCGACAAACCGCCGACGGCCGTCTTCCACGTATAACAGTAATTCACGTACGGCGTCGCTGCGGACGCTACAGCTCGAGGAAAAATCAGATGCGAAACATTAACGTTAGTTAAAAAGAAAAGAAAAGGGGTAGCGAATTGAACGAGGAGATACTTGTGTTGGCGCAACGCGGGTCCACTCGCTGCGTCGGCGACACGAAGGAGCGATAGAACACAATAATAAAACAGAAAAAAATGAGACAACTTCTGCACTTAAGCAATAAAAGTGCGTCAACAACAAAAGCATCGCGTCGTAAAATGAATTAGAGGCTACCCAACTGGATACAGCACCGCGTCTAGTTCTTCCTTTCACTCTTTCCTACAACCGCGATGGCATCCAGTTGAGCTCCATCCGCAGCGGCGGTGCCGCCAAGCACTTGAAGACGCGCACCTGCAGCACGCGGTGGTCGGGGTGCACGGCAAAGACCTGCAGCGCCTTCGCATCGGTGTGGCGCGAGACAATGGCGTGGGTGTAGCCCTGCGTGGCGTCCTGGTAGCCCTCCCACGGGGTGATGTTGCGCTCGCTCACGTTGAAGTCGATGAGACCAGGGATCTTGGCCTTGCGCATCGTTTCGAAGGCCTCATGAAGACTGTTGCCGGGGAACTCCTCGGCCAGCTTCTTGCGGTCAAATTTAAAGAAGACAACGTGCTGCATCATCTTTGCGAGGTTAAATGGAGAGGTGCAACAAAAATGAGGATATAAGTAGGTTAAGTCACAGCGCGACAAACGAAGACGATAAAGAAAACAAAAGCTTGTTGCGAAAAAGAGGGAAGCAGTGTCTGCGCCGCGATGTGGTGAAGCCATTAAGAGGCAGGTGTTTGTGAATTGGCGCGACAGCAGCACAGAATTCGCCAAAAGACGCAAGCGGGAAAGAGGAAGAAGGGAAGAGAGAGAGACAGTAATGGTTACTGAATAGGAAGGCCAGATATACCTTCACAAGATGGATGACACTCGGGGCAGTTGCTCCTTGGCACCGTGGCCTCGTACCGGTAGAGGAGTGCGTTGGCACATGCAAATTAGTGTCTCAAGGGATACCACTTCACTCAACAGCGGAACTTCATTGCTTGACGTTCCAAGTTTGAAAGAGAAATAAAGAAGGAATAGAGCATGAAAGCTCGAAAAGAGGCACAAAAATGCGCGGAAACAAGGAGAACAAAAAGAGGAAAGAACAGAATGCACTACAAGATTCACAACACAGATGTTAAAATTGTTTAAAAAAATGAAAAAAGGGGTGGAAGGGGGAGTGCAAGGACGCCCATTGCGCGGGTTGGCTGGCTGGGAGAAAAAAAAAACCTTTATGCGCTCACTTTCCCCCCAATGTGAAGTTCCATGCGCAGCGGTGGTGCCTCGACGCACGGCGCCATGCGCGTCTGCAGCGCCTTGTGCTTTGGGTGATCGGCGTAGAGTCGCAGCGCCTCCACACTTTCGTGGCGCGAGACGAGGGCGTGAGTGTACCCGCGCGAGGCGTCGACGTAGCCGGTCCACGGGGAGTTGTCGGCGGGCTCGAGAAGGATGTCGACCAGCCCTGGTACGGCGCCGTGCCGCAGCGTGTCGACGTCTTCCTCCAGGGCGTTGCCTGGGTACTCCGCCGCCATCTTAACTGGGTTGAGTTTAAAGAGGACGATGTGCAGCATGGTTCTTTTCCGGGGAAAAAGAGTAGATGATGCTTGATAAGGAAGGCTTTAAGAAAACTAACGTAGACGAGAATGGAAAAGAAAAGTGGTTCGATACACAACAGCGCCTGCAAAGGAGAAAAGAAACGGGGTAAAGTTAAAGGTGTCGCTGCTGTTCAAGTGGGAGAAAAAGTAAAAATGACCAGTGGGGAGGGCTGCGACGTCTCTACAGCTGCGAAATGAAGGGAAAGAGAGAAGAAAAAGAGAGAGCGAGGGATGGGGATGAACGCGGTAACAGCGAAGCATAACTCTTTCTGTCTGAGAAGCTTAAGACCCTCTTCTGTTATAAAAGGAGAGTATGCGTGTTGTGAAGCATTGCAGCCGCTTACTTTGGCATAAGTTGAGTCTTTGAACGAGGTCCACATAACGCACAACTTGCCGTAAAGATGGAACTGACTCGCCAGGCACAACAACATCAGAGAAGTCTACGCCGCAGTTCGCAGATGATTCACGCAGCTTTATTAATTTCAGCCACTACGAGAGAGCAGGAGAAAAAGGCCACACGAAGCGCAACTAACCTTCCACAGAAAGGAGATGTCGCGTTGCACTCTCTCTTTCTCTCTTTCTTTTTTCTTATTTTTCTTTCCTGTTCATAAAAGACGCTCCACAGGCGTCCTAGAAGTACCTAAGGTATATACGCATACGTAAGCCAGCTAGAGGAAGAAAGAAGAGAGAAAAGCGAGCAAAGGAAAGCACTCATCAACACCGATACAAACAAAATAAGAAGCAAGCCGAGGTCAGCTGGTGCACTTCACAGCAGTACGCACACGAACACACGCCCCGGTGCATCAGCACAGGCATGCGCACGAAGCAGATGCGTCCCAGCAAACAGCGTCGCAATCAACCTCCGGCAGCTACATCCCTGAGAAAGAACTGAAAAGAGGCGCACACATGAAGCGTGCAACACAAAAATCATAGCGGAGCGAGTCTTGTCGTGGCAAAACACACAAAAAGGAAAAAATCAGTAAAGAGAGCGTCGTAAATTGCGGTTTCGCTTCACTCAAGGGTTTAGCAGCAGAGTCGTGGGAGTGAGAGGCAAAGAACACGAGCACTTGGCGGTCAGGCAACGAAAGAAAAGGCAGTGCATCAAGCACGCTCGACAAAGTCAGACAGTAACTATATCTGTTTCTCTCTCTCTTTCGGTAAAACACATGCCAGAAAAAAACAATACTCTTCCTCCTTTATCTTGTCGCCTTGTTGCTAAAATTCCTGCTCACTGTCTTTCCCCCCTGCCGCTCTCACTTCACAACTCACTCTTTCTTTGCTCGACACCAGAGCGCAAAAGAGTCGACGTTACCGCACCGAGTACTTCTGGATCTCGTGCCAGCGGATCTTCTTCTGCAGGTTGTGCAGGCAGAACACCAGACTCTCTGCCGATGGCGGGCAGCCAGGAATCCAGAAGTCGACAGGGATCGACCGCTCGCACCCACGCAGCACGGCGTAGGAGAAGTGGTAGTAGCCGCCGCCGTTCGCGCAGCTACCCATCGAGATGACCCACTTCGGGTTCACCATCTGCACGTAAATGTTGCGCAGCAGCGGCGCCATCTTGTTCGTCACGGTGCCAGACACAATAATAATTTCTGCCTGACGCGGTGACGGGCGGGGCACAATACCGAAGCGGTCCAGATCGTACCGCGAGGAGTAGCTGTGCATCATCTCGACAGCGCAGCAGGCGAGGCCGAAGGTGAGGGGCCAAGGCGAGTACGCCACCACCCACTCCGTCAAGTCGTGCAGCGTCATCTGCGCGTACTGCAGGGCGTTGTTCGGCTTGCTTGTACCGAGCTTGTGCGCCATCGTTGTCTTCTTGCCTTTCTTGAGGTCAAGGCGGTGGGACCACTCGGGGCTGCCACGGGAGATCATCGCGCGGCCCGTGAAGGAGGTTCGGGTAAAGCGGAGCATAATGGACTAAGGGACGTAAGATCTAAAATAAAAAAAAGCGGGAAGTACTAATGAGGTGTGTCGTGTGAACGAAAGCGCACAGGCACGCAAACACACAGAGAGAGCGTTAAAAGAAAAAACAAACGAGCAGCACACGGTTCAGCGCCGAAAGGAGGCAGAGCACACCTAAACGCACAAAGATACACGTACAGGTGTTCGTAGCCACACCACGCAGACTAAGAAGTGGAGCAACGCGTGGTTTGCGGTCTAGTATGTGTAGTCCAAGACGTGCGTCGCTCCAGGCTACTATTTCCTATTAAATACAGCTTTATTCTAGTGTTTTTCTTTTCTGCTGTTACTGCTACCAGATATGTTCGATTGCCACTTTGTTGATAGCGCTGAGGCACAGCAGCGACGATGCGAAGGAGAGAGAGAGAGAGAGAGAGAGAGCGAGAGCAAAGAGCTGCAGAGGCACGTTAAAAAAAAATAAGGCCTGTGGAGCTTCACACGTAGAGTGAAAGCTTTATCATATGAAAGAAGGAAAAAGAAATGCGGAAGAAGGAGAGAGAGAGACGAAATGGAAAGAAAAAACGATGCGGATCAAAAATCTGAGGCGTTGCGTCGTCTTTAGCTTCGCACTTTCACTCGCCACTACACAGCAGCAAGAAGAAGAGAGACGTTCTCTGTAATTGCCAACCAGAAGTGCTCCCCTCCTCTGTCTTCTTCAATACATGACGTTTTAACTCCAGTAGATACACAGAAGAAAGTAGTTTGTGATCGTCGGACAGTAGAGTCGCACTCCGGCTGAGATAAAGCTGCCCAAACAAATAAAGAAAACAATAAAAGGAAATTTGTCGGCGCTTTCCCTTACCCCTTTCTCTCTCTACAAACCGGTACACCCCAAACACACATTAGCGCTGACAAGCTGCGAGTTTTCCGTGCAACGCGCAGCCTGCTTGCTGTGTCGCAGCACCGGCATCGACGAGTGGGATATACACCTTCCAAAAAGAAAGAACATTATCATGCCCACGACAGCAGCATTATTGAGAACTGCACGGATCTGTGAGTACCTAGAGAGAAGATGATGCACAGCAGCTGGCACGCTAGAAGAAGACGTGTCGGCGTCGCTTGCGGGCGAAAAGGCACTAGAGGAGAAGATCGGGGAGAGTGAGGGACGAGCACGGTGCAGAAAGCGGGCCTAGAAGCGGTAGACGTCGTTGTTGTCATAGCCGAGCTGCTCCAGAATGCCACCGAGACTCACCAAGTTGTTAATATCCGTCGCCATCGGCTGAATGTTGAGGCTGCCAGACATGGACGACATGATGGACAGCGGCGTGCCGGCGACGTGCGTGAGAAGGGGGTCGGGGCCGCAGAGCATGATAATCTTGTTTTTCTCCTCCGGTGCCGGCATGCTCTCCCGTACCATTTCAGGCGTGACGAGGCCGAGGAAGTGGTTCGGCTGCTTCAGCCACGCCTCCTTGTCCACCGCGAGATCCACCGTGTAAAAGACGCGAAAGCGGTGCGGAAAGCGCGCGGCGAGGTCGTCAAACACGCCGCCCAGCAGGATGTGCCGCTCTGTGCGGTTGCAGAAAAGAAACGACAGCTTTGTCTTGTCCACCTCCCCGCTGTCCCACTTCTCAGTGAGGGCGTGACGAATAATCTGCAAGAACGGCGTGAAGCCCGTGCCACCGCCGATCATCCCGACGTGCTTCCATCGGTTCGGGCGGTACTGGATCTTGAAGGCGACGCTGCGGAAGAGAAGGGTGTCGCCGATGTGCATGCCGAAGAGGTGGTTCGTCATGAGACCGTCCGTCTTGCGCTTCACGATCAGGTCGAAGTAGCCTTTCGTGTGGTTGGCCGTCACAGGGGTGTAGAAGCGTTGGCACTGGTCGGTCGGCTGCACGCCGTACTTATAGCACGCCTGCAGCGTCGAGCACGGCTTCAGGTTGAACTCGTCGTTCGTGTCGTGCAGGAGAAAGCGAAAGAGGGCCACGTCGGAGGTGATGGGGATGACGTCGCCGAGCTGATAGCGCTCGTAGCGCTGACTAAAGACTTGACCGGGCCGCTGCTTGTTGCGGAAGGTAAGCGCGTTCTGCACGCCCTGGTAGCACTCGGCGCCGTCGCGCTGCTGCAGTGGCCGCCACAGCCACGCGCCGACCGCTCCGACGAGGCATGACGCTGCAAAGCGCATCGCTTTTCTAGGTGTTTTCTTGCCTTGTAAAGCTACCTCTAAGTTTTTGTGTGTGTTTGTTGTTGTGGGGTGCGAGTAAGAAAAGTGACTTGAGCTTGCGGCAAATGACGTGTAGTTCTCTCAGTGTCCGCGGTGTGAACGCTGAAGGGGAAGGCGAAGCGGATGTCCTTTCAGGTTTCAGCGCCGCTTATCCACGTGCCGGTCTGTTCTGCAGAGCGCGAATTATACAATTACGCACGGCGACGATAGAAACACCAAAAGTCAAGGAGATTATGAGAAATGGTGAGTGAAAAGACTTGAGAAGCAGCTATGGTCGAAGCATGGCAGCATGGAGATCAGAACGTCAACACCTGAATAGGCTCTGCACTTCTCAGCGCCGCCGCTGTGATCCCTCTCTCTCTTTTCAAGACTTCGACACGGTTTGCTCATACACTGCACGAAGAACGCACTTTTTCTTAGTGCGCTTCGAAAAGCTAAGTAGAACAAGCGTACCACACCTAAAACATAAAGATGTGCTGCGTTGTTTTCCTTAGTCGTGCTATTTGTCTTAAAGATGTTTCCGCTTTTTAGCGAGGAGAGTGCTTCAATCAATTCAGGCATACGTGAATGTGTGTGAAGGCGAGCGTGCAGGAGAGAGAAAAAAACCCGTTGATGCCGAGTGCATCTCTGTCTGCCTCTGTCTCTCGATCTGTGTAGCCATGTCACCACGCGTACTGAAGTTGAATAAGCACAAAGGCACACTCAACAGTAGCACACCCACTAGTCATCTTGGTGTTCTGCGATGTAGTCCACCGCGGCGTCGACGTCACCGTGCACCGCCCGCAGAGCCCGCCGGCACAGCTCCTCGTCCTCGAACCCCATCGCCTGCAACGATGCAACGCCACTCCGCAGCGCCTCGTCAGACAGTTCGGCTGAGGTCTCCGTCAGCTCCTCTACCACGGCAGGGGACGCAGCAGCGCCAGCAACCGGCTGCGCAGAGGGACTCGTCATTGACTGGAGCATCATGCGCCACATCGCATCCATTGCTTGGGGGTCCTGCGCGCCGAACATCGACGAGGCACCTCCCGATGCTGCTGCTGCTGCTGCTGCTCCCGGCGACGCCGCTGGTGCCGCTGCGGAACTGGCATTTGGAGGAGCGAAGAAGCCGAAGGGGTTCCCGGAGGGCATAGCGCCACCAGCACCACCGAAGGGAGAGGGAAAGGGGAAAGAGGGATGGTTCGCTGCAGCAGCTGTGGTAGTAAGCTCAGGCGCAGTGCTTGCAGCCCACGGGTTCGGCAAGGGGTCGTTGTTGGCGTCCTTGGTCGGGTCCGGCATGTTTGTTGCCTCGCCGTCCACCGGCGCCGCCGCGGTGCCGATGCGAATTGCACGCTCGTTCTCCGTCTCCTCCTCCTCCCCCTCCGCGTTCATCTGATCCATGTAATGGTTCAGCGCCTGCTGCCCGCCCGGCATCGCCGAGATCTGCGCCAGCTGCAGCTCAGCGTTGCGCTCCATCTCCTTCCGCCGCTCCGGGTTGACGGAGGAGAGCAGCAGCGTCTTGAGCGTCTCGGGGTCCTTGAGCATGCGGGCCACCTCTGGTGACTTCTTCTGCATCTTCTGCATCTGCGGGTTCATGGTCAGGATGCTCTCCAGCAGTGCTGGGTTCTGTGCGAGGGACTCCACCATCGACTCCATCGCCTCGGTGGACTGCCGCTCCTTCTCCTGCTCCTGCTTCCGCTCCTCCTTCGAGGCGAACATCCGCATCACCTCCCCGCTCTGCGTCTCCGTTACCGGACGATTTGTCAAATTGCAGAAAAGTTTGCGCTGCATCGGCTGCGGCTGCGCGTTGCGAAAGAGGCGGCCGCGCAGCTCGGCCCACGTCTCGGCGTCGTCGTTGAGCATCTTGCCAGCGAGGGAGACGGTCATGATGCGGCCCTCTGGCGCGTCGAGCATGGCGGCAGCCACGCCGCGTACGTCACCGACGGTCATTTCGTCGTCGATGAAGAGCGTCGTCTTGTCGCCCTTGTTGGAGATGATTTGATACTCCATTGTATTGATAAAAGGCCCGCTGTGTGAAGTAAAGCAAGGCAAATATAAAATTTTAAAAGGTGTAGCAGCTCTGATTGCGCAACTATCTGCAAAGAGACGCTTGACGAAAAGCCAGTAAAACTCAGATGGTAACCAACAGTTTATTCAATAGAGAGCCAAACAAAAAAAAATAAAAGAGACGCCGCACTGTACAGCGCAGTCGGTTGAAAGTGGAGTAGAACGAAAAGAATTTTTTTTTTTTGGGGGTGATGCAGCCAAAATCGCTGTTAAGACAATTTCTGCCTTATCGTACCACCGAGATGCAGCATTTGCTTTAGCCACTGCAGAACACTGTCGCCGCTAATTTTTGTTTGGTATCTTTTGTTTTTTTTTTCCACTTGGCATCTTTCGTTGTAGAAAATGTGTCTTTTATTGTGAAGAAAAACAAAGGAGCTGGACAGCCGCGGACCAACCATCGGACCAATTATTATAACCCTTTCCCGGCTCCGTCACGTTCTTTTTTGCAGTACTTTCACTACTCACCCTCAACGCCGCGTGCGCTGCAGAAGCCCCTCCAACGCGGACCGGCAAGGCGGGGCAGCGAAGCAGTCGCGACGCAGTAGAGCGGCCGCCGCAGCGCTGTCCGATGTCCCCTCGAAAGACTCTGGTGGCAGAAAGAAGTTGGTGGCGTTCCACTCCCTCACCGACGAGCACACAGACGCATGCCGCACGAGAGCGTAGAACAGCAGCAGAGACAGCAGATCCGTGTTAGCAGGCGTGGCGAGTACTGCAAGCTGCGCTGCGGTGACATCCGCCTGTGTGAGTGTGTGGAGAAAACGCATTTCTGATAGAGTAAGAGCCATCCTCGCCGGCTCCTTCAGCCACTCCGCTACTACGGCGGTGAGGGGGTGACCATCCGCAGCGTTGGCGCTGATATCGCAGCCGAGAAGATGCCCTGCTGCAGAGACCCAAAAAGCACTCGTGCACGCCACCACGTTGTCCTTCTCCTCATCTGCACGCTGCTCTTGTTGCTGCCACGCACGCAGGAGGCGCACACACTGCACCACCGCCTGCGGCAACGCTGCTTGCAGACAGGGTAGGGAGTAGCCGAATGCGGTGCGGAGGGGGCCGCGGCGGTGAGAGGCTGGCTGGCGGTGCAGCGTGGCCACCGTTGTGCTCGGGTTCGCCACGGCGACGAGCAGCGATGCACGACAGTTGGCACTGCTGTCCCCTGCAGAGTGCGCAGTCACTGACGCAGCTGGTAACGGGAGCGACAGCTCCATCAGGTCCACGCCACGGAGGGCACACCGCTTCTCTCGCCAGTAACGCTCCCACTGCGGCTTGCGTCGCAGGTAAATCGGGTCCTGGCGCTCGCCGCCGTGCGTCTGGCCATCAGCACCGACGCTGTCGAAGGTCGTCACGTTGGGAATCGCCTCCATCATCGTTGGGGCGACGGTGTTGGCGATGTCTGTCGTCTCGAGTCCATCAATGTAGACCACCGCATCGGGAACAAAAGAGGGAGAATTCAGCGAGGTGAGGCGACGCACCGCTTGTGGTGGTTGCTGCTCGTTCTGCAGGAGTGGCGTCGGTGGGCTGACATAGGCCACCCTCTCCCACCAACAACAACGACCTACTGCAGAGGGTTCCGTGCCATCCTTCCACCAGGACCTCGCAAGCAGACGGTCACCCGCTATTGCCTCGCTGCTGCGTCCGCCACGGGCCGCCAAGCGGCTCTGCAGGCTCGACGGCAGCACTTCAAGGTTGCCCGAGACACTGCACGCGTTCGAGTGGGGGAAGAGAAGAGAGGCTGAGGGGTAGCAGCTCTGCACGAGGGCCACGAGGGCCTCCGCTGCAGCGGCGCGTGGGAAACGATTCGGCGATGACGGAGTCACTGGAGCGCGACAAGGCAGTGTGTGGTGTAGCCCCATGCGTACGCGCGGCAATGACGCACCTCGTAACGGCAAGACGGCGAGAAGAGAGGCAACGCTAGCGATGAGCGCGATTACTCACGCATGTTGGTTCTTGCAAGCAGCGAGGTAATCTTTGTAGCGCTTCATTGATGAGCCGTTGTGTGTGAATGTTGGAACAAAGATGGGAAAAGGCAACGAAAGAGAAGGGAGACGCAGAGCCGTTGAGAGACTGCATGAGAAAATGCTGCCATTGTGAGAGCAACAAGAACTCCCAGGTATTGCGCTGCCCCACAAGCCAACTATTCGCACGCTCTGAAAGTAGCGGTGGCAGCGACAAGAGAAGAGAAAGAGAAAAACCCTGTGTCCCCCATACGAGCCGCTGCAGTCGATTTCAGAGCCTTTTCTTGTTGATCTCCCGCGAAACATCACCGAAATCGTAGGCGTCTCCTACACAATACCACACCCGTTCTCAATGTCCACGTGCGACGGGGAAAAGAGTTGGCGTCGGCGACGTACGTATGCAACGCACTTCACTGGTAATACTTGATCTTTGCTTTTCTTATTGGCAAGATTTTTCGTTATGTCTGGCGTTACTCGGTAGATAGGGATCAAAACTAGTCATTGTGAATGCGTACATCACGTTTGCACCTGAACAGTGCGCAAGAAAGGAGAACAGCCGTAAACCAGCCAGCGAAAAAAAAAAAGAAGAGAAAGACTTTAGCAAAAAAAAAAAAGAGGGTAAAAGAGACGCAAGAAATAGTAACGGGCTCTGGCATGTGTTAAGATGCAAAATCAACTATTGCATGGATTAACCGAGAGACAGTCAGAGCGCTTTAATTAGCTATATATAGAGGTGCTGGTTTTTTTTTTTGCTTGTTTGGTGTTCTCTCTCTCTTCCTTGCGTAGGGAGTACCGATATCATTAGTATTTTGTTTGTTTGTTTGATTGTTTGGTTTAGATCCGCAGGACAATCACACATGAAGAAAAAAAGGGGGAAAGGAAGGAAGATGAAAGGGAAGAAGAGCGAAGCTTGAAAAGGTCAAAACACAACATTAATAATAATAAGATAGTAATTTAAAAGTAAAGATAACAGCCGGCAGTCGAAGACGCGGACGGTGAAAACACGGCTAACTCATTTACCGAGGGGGAGAGCAAGTCCAGTGGGGAAAAAACAAAAAAGGAAAAGACCAAAGGCCGACTCTTCTCGGCAGAAGAGATAATAGAAAAAGTGCTACGCAGCCTATCGGTGCGTTGCAGTACGGAGTGGGCGTCCATGCGCGCGCTCTCCCTCTCTCACATCTTGACACAAAGTCTGCGTCCCCCTCACAACGGCGGCCGTTTATACTCGTGACAGATACAACAAAGGACAAGAAAAGAAGAGAAAAAACAAATACACTTGCCCAGACAAACAGCGCCGGTCCTTCTTAGCTTTGCTGTCGTTATCCGCCCGCTTGCCGTCGCGACACTCTTGCTTATCTGCAAAAAAAGAAAAAAGGAAAAAATCACGCCAAAAACTCAAGTACAAACACAAGTATAAATAGATAACATTTCTGTGGCCAACTGCGCCAAGTACCACCGCCGCTGTAAGGACGCAGCGAAGATCCGCGCAAGAGGAGCGTTTAGAAGGCTGCCGTTAATTTTGTTTGCCTGTCCAATCGACGTTTCTCTTTCATTTTTTTCTCCAGCATTTCTAGCCAACTACCAGAAAAGAAACACTTTAGACAGGCGCTGAGAGACCCAGCTATTAAAACTATAAAGAGCGAGGAAGAGAGGAAGAGGAAGAAGGGAAGAGGGGAAGACGCTGAAACAGAAACAAATTGAGAAGAGTAAAACACCAGAAAAGTAAGTCGGCAAAAGAGAAAAAAAAAAAAGACACAAGCAGAGGGAGCAACAAGGAACAAAATACAGAAGCGCAAGACAGATGAAATCAAAAGCAGTGCGATCGTACTATCACAGACGGGCAGACACACACTTACACGCACGCCACACCATAATTACCGAAGAGCCAAAACGTTTTGTTCTTGCATGTGCGGTAAAGAAAACAGAAATGTCTTTTTGTTTCCCTCATTTCCTCTCCCGCTTTCGCGGTGGTCGGTGTTGTGGTATCCTCAGTTTTTTTTTGTATTTTTTCCAGCGTACGAGCTTGCGCCAAACATCTAAAAGACCGTGGATGGCATCGCCTAAAGAGAGTAAAGGAATAAACGGCGCTCGTCTGTGTGCAGCTCCGACTTGCCCCGCTGCGAATGCGCCAACGACTACTCATCTCTCGCTCGCAATGCCTTCGCAGAACAACGCTCTATTTTTTCTTCATGCATTCACACTGAAGGATAAAGCGACGGAAAAAAAAAAGAGCTGTAAAGAACTTCAAATGTCTCTTTGTTATGCCTCAGAGCTTTCCACAGACAAAATTACGACCGATGAGAGCGTGCATGTATGAGTATGTGTGGCGGAATTAAAAACGAAACAGAGAAAAAATTTTCTGTATCACTACGCACAGAAAAGCACACCTGCGACGTATCTGCTCATCCTCCCCCCTAATTTTACTTACCTTCAGCATTTTTTTCTTCTCCTCATTTAAGTTCCACAACTCAGTCCTCCTCTTTCCACCCTGTTTCTCTACTTCTGCTCTCTGTTAAATCTTTTTCTCTGCTTGCCATCAGCCACGTCTGCGCTTTTCCTTCCTTTCTTGTCTTTCTCGTGCCTGAAAAACACCGCACAGCCACACACCTTCTCTCATTGATACTGCCCGTGCTCCCCGTAGGCGGGCTTCGGTGACTGCTGATATCCAGGGTAAGGCGGGGCAGCGTTGTGGTATGCGGGCAGCTGCTGCTGTTGTTGTTGCTGCTGCTGCTGCTGGTAGTACGCGTCGGGACTGGAAGAGCCTTCACGGCGACTACCAGGGCTTGATGGGCTGCCGCCGCGGCCACCGCCAACATTACCACCACCACCGCGACGGCTATTTGAGTAGCTGTGGTTGCTACCCGAGCGCTTATCTTGGCCACCGGCGTTGCTAGCCGCCGCTGAGGCTGCATTATTGCTGTTCGCGTTGCCACCGCGGCCGCGACGGCCACCACCACCGTTCAGCGCGTCCGCCTTGAGCTCCTCCACCACCATCGAATCACGCGGCAGCCGCGCCTTCTTGGACAGTACCGCGGCGTCAAGCGCGACGTACTCGCACAAGGCGTCCACCTCGTCTGCGGTGCGGCCGAGCCAGACGCCGCCGATGTCGAAGAGGATGCGCTTGTGCAGGCTGCGCACGAGGGTGAGGTCCGCCTCGCTGCGGCAGTAGAGAAGGTAGCAGCCAGCACCGCGGCTCTCGAGATGGCTGGCGCAGGCGCCACAGGTGCGGTGGATCAGCCACAGCAGCTCGTTGGGGGTCGTCTCAAAGCGCACCTGACCAATGAAGAGCGCGATCGGCAAGCTGCCCTCTCCACCACCGCCGCCCGTACCACCTCCCGGGCTGCCGCTCGCCTGCGCTCCACTTTTGGGAAATGTCGGCAGGTTCGCCGGGAACTGGATGTAGCGGCAGCGATCCTTCAAGGCGCGATGCACCACCTCCGGCGGCAGCTCAAAGCCGGTGTCGAGCCGCTCGCTGTGCCCGCGAGACAAGTAGGCGTCTGCCACCCGCTGGTCCATGACGCCGGGGCCCAAGAAGAGGCCGTTGTGGAAGTTCTGCGGCGCCTGCCCGTGCGTCGGCGTCGACACCTGCACCGGAGTCGAGTTGCCCGAGAAGCTAAAGGTGTAGGGGTTGTGGCGGCCGGCCCGCTCCGCATCTGAAGGTGCCTCTGCAGAGATCGGCGCGATGTACGGCGAGCGGCCCGTCCCTTTGGTGCGGCACGTGACAGTGATGGGGCTGTCCTCGAGCTCGATCAGCGTGCTGCTGTTGCGGCGACCCAGGACGGCTTGGTAGTTCACCTGCAGCGGCTCCACATACGGGGACGTGGCGAGGGGGTCCTGCTGGTGCGGTGGGGTGCCGCCGAACTGCGTGGTGAAGACGAGCGGCGGCGTCGGTGGGTGCTGCGCTGAGAAGGTGTTGTTTGGCGTGCCCATGCTGGGGAGGTCTGATGCGCTGCCGCCGCCGCGGGTGCGGTAGGACATTTGGTGCTGCTGCGGCTGCATCGGCACATAGTTGTTTGGCGCGCCTTGCATGGCGTCGCCCACAGATGAATAAAGAAAAGAGAAGTAAAAAAAAGAGAGAAATTACTAAGGTTAATGAATGTCACTTACACACACACGCTGAGAAAATCGTTCCGCTCTTAAGTGCTGCTAATGCTGTGCTGTTTGGTCACTATGAGGTGAAGTTTGGGGACACACCGCAGCTCGCTTCGTAGGAAAGTGGAAGAGAGAAAACAAAAGGACAAGGGCAAGGAGGGAGGCCAATGCGCTTAAGCACGGCGTATTCGAAAAAAAAAGGAAGGAAAAAAAGGACAAGAAGAAAGGGGGAAAAAAGAAGAAGTAGAACTTGCAGAGCACGACGCTGTGTTTGTACTTGGCTTTCTCTTTGTTACAGACACAAGTCAAATAAAAAGTTAGATAAAAAAAAGAAGGAAAAATGACTTCACCTATTGCAAAAGACAGACAGAGAGAGAAAAAGAAAGACGAAAGAGACCCACCAACGAAGACCTGCACGTTTAATTTGCAGTTTGGATTTTTTTTTGTTCGTTAAAACGCTGATAAGGCTTTATCAAGTCACCGAGGAATCTTACAGAGCGAAGAAGAGATAAAAGCCAAAGAAGTAAACGAAGCCAAGAAGGGAATGCGAAGAGCAGCAAAATAGAAATAAAAAAAGAAAAGAGACTGAAATAAAGAGAGGGAGGGAAGAAAAATGCTTTACGGCTCGAGCAGATCGAGATATTAACTTTCAGAAGAAGAACACACACAACTTTGCCTGACAAACATGCAAAGGTCACCTCGTGTGTTACTCTAGTTATTAAGCCTCTCTTTTTTTCTTATTATTATTGAATTCTGGTGGACTTCCTAAATTGAGAGGATATTTGCCTATCTTAATTTGCGTTGTGCGTGTGCAAACTAAAATTGCAGCGCGACGGGGGTACAGGAAAAGTCGACACTGGACAACTTGACTGCGGTAGATGATATCCTAGCCGGCTTTCTTTTTTTTTTTTTTTGCACAGCTCTGTTATTCTGCTAAGGGGGCTTGTGCTAAAGAGCCCGCGTTCACGATCGCACTCGTTCACAAACACCAACACACAAAATGAAGCGAAAATTGGTGAGAAAGCGCGGCTTGGGCTCGGAAAGAGGAGAAGTCAACCAGCAATAGTCAATGCGGTGCAGCAGCGAAGACAGGCGGTATGACTCGTAAACGTGCAGTGTGTGTGTGGAGCGGCAAGAAGGGCGAAAATCAACAACCAAAGGCTCAGTAAAAACGTGCAAAAAAAGGAAACTTGTGTGAGTCGGTGTGCGGGTAGGCGCTCTCTCAGGGCTTTGGAAAAACACAAAACAAGCCGCAGCGAAAATCTACGGCGTGCGATAGAGCGACGGGGAGGAAAGGCGAGAGAGAGAAAGAGAGAGGATAGAAGGCGACAACAAATTGGGAAAGAGAGTCAGCAGGGTTGTTGACAGGGAAAGGGGGAAAAAAATTGTAATAGCAGCGCTTCTAGGAAGGGGAGAAAAAAGAAAATCTGAGCTATAGGCAAAGAACGAGAAGTATGGCCAGCATTTGTGTTTTTTTTTGTGTATGTGAAAAATCAAAGAGGCAGGAGTGGAGGAACAATAACGAAGAAGAGCGAGATGGCGAGAGGTTGAGAGATGACGGGTGCCTGGAGAAGTCGCAGCATGAAAGTACACAAGCACTTCTTCTCTTCTTGTTTTCCTCCAACGGAACAGTACAAGGGACGGAGGGTGACAAACACAAAACACTCACGCACTGCTGTAGCCTACCGCCGAGTCGTAAGCTCGACTGAAACGAACGAAGCGCTTGGCTCTCCGCAGCATCCGGCACGCCGCTTGTCAAACGCGAACACGAGAAGGCCCTTAATGTAGATTTGAGAGCAATTAAAAAAAAATGTCGGTTTTGATGGAAATAGAAGTAAAGTGACACGTAAAGAAATTGATTGACTAGCGTACATCGCAGTTGAAAGGAACAAAAAAGGGGGAAAAAAGAATTTGGAGAGAGATGTGCACCCGCAGCGCGCAGCGAACAAATAGCCAACAGCATCGCAACCTCTCTTTATGTTTCCCCTGGAACTCGTGGCGCTGAGGAAGCTTCGAATACACAAATAAAAAGATCAGATGCGGTTCTACACCGCACCATCGAGAAGAACAGCATGCAACATTTCCATTGCTTTCCCCCGCTCCACTACGCGTCGTCCGGTATCACACAGCAGTGTCGCGTCAGCGCCAGCCGCAGCAACGGGCTCATCGCAGCGAAGGCCTCGTTGGACAGCGTCGAGTAGCGCCAGTGGGCAACCGGAGTGTTGGAGGGATACGGCCGCAGCTCAGCTCCCAGCCGCACCACCGTCGGTTTGGCTCCAGCAGAGGCACTCCTCTCCCTGCCTTTCTTCTCATTTGCTGCTGAGGCAGATGAAGTATCATTAGGATCTTCTGCGGCTGCGGCTGCCGCTGCTTCTGCCTCGGCTGCCTTTCGCAAGCGGTACTGCCGCAGCGCTGCCGTCTTCCCCAGTCCGCGCCGTCCCTCGACACCACCCACAGCGCCGGAGTGGTCGCCGCCGCCTTCCTTCCTCTCCTCCTCGGCCGCACGTGCTGCAGCATCGAGTTCCATCAGCGCCTGCGTCACGACTGCGTTGCCGGACAGCAGGTGGTGCTCCTGCGCGTCCACACCCGCCCTGGCGGCAGCCGCGGTGGGGGGAATGCGCAGAAGATACTCTCCCTCCTGCAGCAGCACAAGGTGGTCGCCGAGCACTGTGGCGGTGCAGAAGACAGTCGGCGCGGCGTGTGTGCCGCGTGCTGCGTTGGCCGTGGTGGATGCGGCCGTGCTGCGGGTGCAGTGAAAGGTGTCGAGCTGGACAGGAAACGAGGCGATGTGCACGGCGTGGACGTGGGCAAAGGTGCTCATCGGGGTGCGCTGCAGCACGTGCTGCTGGACGAGCTGGTACGGGGCGAAGAGGTAAAAGAAGGCGACGGGGACGGGCAACGCCCACAGCGTCACCGCAGCAGCTTCACTCGCCGTGGCAGCGTCCGCATCGACGACAAGACGAGCGGTGCTGCGACGCGCAAAAGGAGACGCAGCAACGGCGTTGGCGTCAGCAGAGAGAGAGTTGGGGTAGAGCAGCGCGCAGCCGAGAGCCTCGGCCTCACCCACCCACTGCCCAGGCACGACCCGACACGTCTCACCACCAGCCTGCAACGTCACATACGCCTGCGCTGCCGTGAGCTCGGCTTTCGGCAAGAAAAAGAGCGACTGGCAGTGAGGCTCTCCGTCGGCGTAGAGCACCGCACCAGGGTACACCGGCACCGGCTCGAGATGCTCGATCAGGCGGCTGACCAAGAAGCCCCACTGCCGATCCTGCGTCTGCCGGATCGTCCAATAGTTCTCCTCCGCTGTCGTCAGAAAAGCCGCATCGGCGTCGTGGTACATGCCGGGTGGAGCCTGCGGTGGTGGTAAGAGCTGCTGGCGGATGCTGCGCAGAAGATGACTGGACGAGAGCGCTTCCGCAGTTGGTCGCTCGGATGCCTGCGCACGGCCCCACGCCGCCGCGGCTACTGGCGATGCTCCACCAGCGCCTGCATCCTCTGGCAGCGGCACGTTGGGCCACACTGTCCGCCCACCCAACACGCGTTGACGGGCGACGTGGCGGTCCAGAAAGGCCGCCCGCACCACCTCCGTGCACTCGGCAGTCCACACAACACCGCTGCGTGGCGCCGCTGCTGCCTCCGCCTCGCGTACTGCTGCTGTTGACGCCGCAGCCCCGATTGTTGCCGCAGCAGCAGGGTCGGCGCCGTCGTAGCAGAGGTAGGTGACGCCGCCGGTACTGGGGCGGTAGGTATTGGACAGCAGAGAGAGGGAGGAGGAGGCGGCGATGGCGTCGAGGGTGGTGTAGCTCGCGCTGCGCGCTGCGTGATGTGTGCGAGTTGACACAGCGCCAGGTGACACGGACGAGAAGGATGCCCCTGCTGGTGCTGCTGCAGACGAGTGTTTCTGGATCTTAAAGACGCGAACAAACGGCGTAGACTTGCCAAGCAGCCACGGCACCGCCGCCACGCCAGCTTCCAGCGCACTCCGCACCTCTTTCAATGTCTGCGCGGCCCAGGCGGCGTATATCTTCGATTGCATCGGCGGCGACGGCAGCCCCGGTGAGACGAGAGAAGATGGCAGAGACGAAGACGAAGCCGCGACAGCTGTCGGTCCTGCCTTCTGCACGTTGCGCTCCTTCCGCAGTTGGTTCAGCAGGCACTGCGCCGACACCATCTCCTTCTCCCTGTCCAACAGCAACGTGCCGGTGAGCACGACGGTAGTGAGAGACGGCGTGGACTGCACGAGCCGCGACAGCGCCGGCAGCAGCGCCGCCGCGATGGGATTGAACGAGAGGTCCAGCACTTCGAGCGAAGGGTGTCCCTGCAGGGCTTCGAGGACGTACAGCAGCACACGGCCACCACTGCTCTGCTCCGCCTCTGCCGTACCCGTGAAGTCGAGCGACAGGCGAGCAAGACGCAGCGTGCGGAGCTGCGGCAACAAGGAGCACATCTCAATAACAGCGCTACCGGCATCAGAGGCTGAGGGCCGCCCGCTGCTCCAGAGCGGTGCCACCGCCTGCACCACCACCGTCGTTGCCTGTCGAGAGTTTCCGGCGCTGGTGTGGTGATGGTGGTGATGGAGTGGGTGCCGCTTCACGAGAGCGACACGGCGCACACGGCACAAGTCAGCGAGGGCGAGCAGCGTGTTGGGCCCCACGTAACACGTCGAGAAGTCCAGAGCGGTGGTGCGAGCGGCAATGGCCTCGCTCTCGGCAGCCACGGCGCCTTTGCTGCTGGCGCTGGAGGACGGCGAAAGCAGCGCGGCTGAGGGCCCGGCCAGCAGTGCTGCCCAAAAGTCCGGCACCCGCACCGCGCCGTGGTACTCGCAGAGCAGACGGAAGAAGCGGTAGAGGATGCTGGGCGTCTCATGCAGTGGCTGCGCGGTGGGCAAGCTTCCCTTCGAGGTGGCACAGTCTGAAAAGGCAGTTGTGCGGTTCCAGTCCTCCTCTCCTTCGGCGGCGCTGGTCAAGTCGTTGGTCGGTGTTGCAGCAGCAGCAGCGGTTGCGGAGTTGCTGCGGCCAGGGTAAGAGAGGGAGAAAGCCGCTGCTTGCGTGCTTTGCCGGTTGGGTAGCAGCGAGGTGAGAACGGGGCTCTGGCGTGTGGAAGTGGCCGCCTTCATTGTGGTGTGTAGCGAGAATTGCTGGCGTTTCAAATCACGAGTGGGTATAGGATATATTTTGTTCAGTATGTGTATGCGATTCTTTGCTACTTTGGCTTGAATGCGAGTGAGCTACGAGAAAGGAAGGAGACACCCGCGGCAGCACTTTCAAAGAGTCCTGTGAGGTGGACCAGCACAAACACATACACGCAAATGTATAAAATAAGAAGGAGAAGTGCAAATGACAAACAAAAAAAAGAGGCGAGAGAGAAATAGAGAGAAAAGTGAAAGCGCGCTATATCTGCGGCTGTGTATTAAAAAGAAGGGCTGCAGCGCACCTTCAAATTTAAAAAAAAAAAAAGACAACAAAAAAGCCCGCAGGCAACGCCAATCTTACCACATTCTGCCGATTTTTATCCAACACGGTGTCTCCTACTGGCAGTGTCGTAGCGACGGACGTTACTGCCCACTCGTGACCCGCCTCTGTTAACACCAACGATGTACACGTCCCGCTTCGAGGCGTCATACACTTCTCCGAATATGGAGTAAAAAGCTCTTATTATTATTACAGAGTCGAATGCGCAAAGTTGTTCAGATAAAAAAAGAGAAAAACGATGAGAGAGAGAGGGCCATAAAACACACAGAATAAAATTAAGGAAGAATGAGAAAGGAAGAAAAGAAGGAAAAAAAAAAAGAAGCTGCAAGCGGAAAGATCTCGAAGAGATAGACAGCGAGAGAGACACGATTCCAACACAGGCAGAGCTTAAAACATTGTGAGAAATGTACCCAAAAGACCAAGACGCACACACAAAAAAAGAAGACAAGTCCAAACACACCAGGAGGAACAGAAGCAACAAAAGACGGAGCACAAGCAAAAAAAGGAGGTATTTAACATAAATCGCACTAGCAGGCGCCAAGTCGTAAGAATAGAGAAGAGAGAGCGAATTGAAACGAAGGAAAACACCTTACCGGCAACTCTGTATCCGACCAGCGAGCCGCAGCGGCGCAGCGAATATTCACGCGCAGAACTCTTCGAGCAATTCACCTGCAAATATGGAAGAGAAGGAGGGGTCTAGCACCTCCTTCACAACAAAAGCAAGACCAAAAAAAAAAAGAGAGGGAAGAGCAAACGATAGCTTAGCCGTTTTTCCAACCACACGCGTCAACACTCCGTTTTTCTTTTCTCTCTTTTCGTTCGCTAAATAAATTGAAAAAAAAAAAAAGGCCAGGGCAACTGATGCGCGGCGCAGCGAGTTTATAAAACACCAAAATTGTGAGAGACAACAGAAAGACGAGACAGTGCGATAAACAAAAAGAGAAAACAAATTCAAGATAGAATAACATGCAGCGAGTAGGGCACATAGAAAGAGCACATTTTTTCCTCCGAGGCGGAGTTCGTAACGTGAAAAAGCAGCGCAGCACAGAGCGTTTCTGCAACACAGCAAACATCGATTGGTCACATCGAAGGGTCCCAAATGCAAAACCGAAGAAAATAGTAAAAATATAAGAGTAAATGAAAAAGTTCGCAGTTGGCGTTTTCCACGTTAGAAGCATACATGTTCACATATTAGACTGTAAAGAAAGCGAAAGAAAGAGAAAGAGGGAAAGAAAAAAAAAAAGGAAAACAATTCCAATTTGAAGAATCGGTATGGTTTGAGGTGAGCGCAAGTGACTGCGCTGAACTGCGCTTTCAAGTATCTTTTTTGCTGCTGATGGTGTTCGACTCCCTTGCCGTCTCGCAGCACCCACTATACCCAACACCAACAGACACTCAATAAAGCTTTACAAAGAAAAAGCTCGACGAAGCCACTAGCCTCGCTTGAACTCCCGACATGTCTATCTCTTGCCCTCTCGTGTGAAATAATAATTGTAATAACCAAATAATAACTGAAAACAAACAAAAAAAAGAAGCTCCATACGTCAAAACGCGTTGATGAAATGCAGCTTCACCTCTTCGTTCCGCCATAGAACCCACTTTTGAATGTTCATTATTAATCCCACCTGCCGCTATTTTTATTGATCAAAATTTCACCGGCACCCACGCACAGATAAGTACATCACTACTGGAAAAAAGACGAACAGTGGGGCCGGTGTGTTAAGACAGAGTCTCACCGTCAAGATGCAAGAGCAAAGAGAAGCAAAAAAGAAAAACGGCTCTCGGCTGCAACAAGACGCAAAGGTGAAATCGATAAGTAAGGATTCGATGATCGAGATTGGCCGGGAGAAGCACCGACTGGGGGGACAAAAAACTGGTCGAGATCGATTCGAATGATAACAGGGGAGGGGTGGAAAAGTTAAGGCGGGCGGGCGGTGGGTGGATTCTAGAAAAAGAAATGAGTAACATGAAGGACTGATGAACGGTGCGCGCGTGCGAGAAGGGAAAAGAAGCCTTTAACGAAGAAGAGAAAGTACAAAGTCAAAAGGGATAGAGAGAAAGGGAGGGAGAAAAATATAAAAAAAAAAGAAAGGGACAAAGTAAAGAAGGAGGAGCAATAAAGAAATGATAAAAAGAAGGGGCGATCCGTGGATGCTCTGCACACATACACCTACAAACGAAGTAAAGAGGAAAACGGAATAGTGGAGCAAAATAGCGCAGGCTGACGGCAGCACAGCGCTCGACGGCACAGAGAAAGAGAAATATATAATTAAGTGTTCGAATACGTGGAAAGCAAGACAAGAAAAGAAATAGTGGACATGCTGGAGAGTCGACCAGATGAAGTGAAAAGAAAAGTTGACGGGAACAAAGAAAGATTTTGCTTGTCTTCTACGTGAAACGGGGGAACAAGAGGTGATGGAGCTAAGAACACGCATGTCGACGTAGTCATCGCCGACGCACATCTAGCAAAAAAAAATTGGAAAGCCACCTTTAAACACAAACAGCTAAGGTGATATTGAGGGGCAAGGAAGAACACGGAAGACACATCGATAGTAAGAGAAGCAAGCAGTGCTGGTCGTGAAGCACACACGTAGGCTTCGCTTGCTGCGCCGGGAGGAGCTACGTGAAGCAATGTGCTTCGCTTTAGTACCGCTTGCAAAGTCTCAAAAAAAGAAAGGAAAAGTGGGGAAAGCGGGAGTAGGAAAAGGGGGCTTCGTGGGGGAAAATCAAGCGGACGGGGGTTTGCGCACAATACCTTTGATAACAAAAATATTGATAAATGTGAAAATTACAACGCGAGAGAAAAAAAAAGGACCGGAGAGAGTAGACGGTGCGTTTGCGAGCACCTCAGTCGCAGGGAACGCACAACGGAAAGACTCTCCGCGTAAGGAAAAGAGGAAAAAGAAAAGGGATCAAGAAAACATATTGATAAGGAGAGGGGAAAAGAGGGAAACAAAGAGAGTCGAAAGCTGTAAGCATGAGCTGCTCTCACCACCAGCCAAACAAGTAAAAAAGGGCACAGGAAAGTGGCCTGTGAAGGAGAATAAAAGTAGCAAACACAAACTAGGGGTAAACACACAGAGGAGGAAGTAATTATCATTGAGTAGAAAAAGTAAACAAGAAATCGAGGAAGCGGAGCACTAATGTCTTTGCCTTCCCTATCACAAGAGTAACAACGCGCTTCTCACAGCTCCACCAAAAAGAAAGGGGAGGAAGAAAAGAGGATTCGTACTGTGAAGTTGAAGACTGCGGCAACACGAAAGCAAACAAGAGGCAAAAGTAGAAAAAAAAAAAGAACATTCGTCAAATCTTCCTTCTCAGACAGCACTTTCAAAGCCGACAATAAAAAGAAGTAGATCCACTCCCTTTTACCTCCTTTTCCTTTAAACTCTTTTTCCCTTTCAGTTCTGCACATTTCCTGTGCGTCCGCCGGTATTCACAACGTTTCAAGATGGCGTGACGCCTGACAAGCAGAGGGCAGCAATGAAAGAAAGCTATGAGACTGAGAAGAGGTGCCCGAGAAGAACGGAGGCAGAAAAAGAAAGAGAGAAGAGGAAATAAGGAAAAAGTAGGGGAAGCCGAAGAGTTTAACAAAAAGCATAAAGAGCCACCCGTTGCTCGAATGGCGACACTCCTCAGCTAGAAATGAGAAAGTTAGAAAAACAACCCTTTAAAAATTTGGAACAGAGAGCAAATATATAACGGGGGAAAAAAAATAGTGGGAGACAAATCAAACCAAATCAAAAAGATTATAAAAATCATAACGGAGGGAGGAAGACAAACATGCCCCAGGTGCAAGAAACACGATGGTCCCAGAGGCAAAAGCTAGAGTGGAACAATGGAACAGCAACAAAATATGTAGTAAAGAGAAGTTGTGCTGCTGTACGTACTATGTTTTCTCATGGGCGGCCTCAAGCCGCCAAATAAAAATAATAAAAATGGACGCTCTCGCTGGCGGGGCACCACGTGACGGAGAGGATGAAGCAATCGTGCCTGCCACATCATTCTACACACCTGCGCTCTCACCATCAAATCGACAAGAGCAGCCACAGCACCGTGCACCACGTACAAAAAGCGCCACGCACGACCAACAGAGCTCACTGCGAAGGGAGACGTTCATCCACGAAGCTCACCCTCGGGTTGCGTCGCATTCGCCGCACCGTCGACGACGTGCGGCTCATCGAGCGGCTAAAAGAACCATTGTTCAGGGCGATGTCGACAAGAGCCACAGGCGACACAGACGGTGAGAAAGCATCGCTGTCATACGAAGATAATGCTGAACGCGAGGACGCCGCACTGACACTCGCGTTGGACGCATACGCGTTCGTCGATGCCGTCGATGCGCCGCCGGCCGACGGCGGCGACGCAGCTGCCGCTGGCGAGGGCGTGTCGATTGGCGGAAACTCGAATGTGGCGAGTGCCATCGACGCGTCACCGCCGCCGTCGAGTAGTATGCCTTGGCTGGGCAGTGCTTTGGGTGTGTAGGAGTTCCCACTCGCGAAGGAGCGCGTCGTGGCATCCGTGTCGTCGTCGTCGGAGTCGAGAGACGACGTGTTGGACTTGGTGGTGCTGCCGGTGCTGCGGGTGTCCGACGAAACGTACGAGCTGTCTGTCGACGCAGCAGCAGCACCGGCAGCGAAGCAGCACCAGTGGTGCCGCTTCGCGTACCAGAGCACGGCAACGAGCACAAGGATGACCACAGCAACGATGCCGATGCTGACGCCGGCCCACGTGCCGGCGCTCGCTTTGCTCGATTTAGAATCGGACGCACCGGGCGAGGACGTTGTTGGAGAGGGTGCGTTCGTCGTACCGGGTGTGTTCGTTGTCGATGTGGTCGTGGTAGTTGACGTAGGGGAGGAGGAGGGATCAGGAGCCTTCGTGGAGCTTGTCGTCTCTTCAGGTGCCCGCGTGGTCGTCGTCGTAGACGTGGTGGTGGTCGTGGTGGTTGTGCTAGTAGTTGTGGTAGTGGTGGTGGTAGTGGTGGTGGTCGACGTCGTCGCCACTACCTGCAAGCACGCCACATAAAAACTGCCACCCGAAATGGGGACGCTGGACTGGTAGGAATAGGACGCCGATCCGGCATCAATCCAGCTAGGGAACTTCTGACCCGTGCGCACCATCATGATGCGCTGCCCATACGACCTACCGGGGTAGATGATATCGTTGTTCGAGTTCGACAGCCAGTAGTTCATCGCGATGTCGACAGGCCCTGCGCCTTGAAGACCGTCGTAGCCGCTCACGTAGGGGTGGAAGTTGCCAATGTAAAACTGCGCCGCATTCTCCAGTCCGGCGTAGCGGCCGACATCCCAGTACCACACGCAGTTGATGGACGGCGTACTCGATGGGCAGTCCGTGGAGAGCGTCGTGGAGCCTCCGAGATACGTGAAGAAGGAGGTGGGGTTCGTGTTCTCGGCCATCACCGTTTTGATCGCGGCGTGGAGCGGGTTCGTGGCGTCAGGGACGAGCACGCCGCCCATCGATGCGCAGGTGGCGACGGAGGCGTCGTAGGAGACGTAGGTGCGGGTCGAGGTGGCGGTGATCTTCACGTCGTTCACGTCGTAGCCAGCAGAAGCGGCGGACACGCGGAAAGGACAGCAAACTAACACCACGGCGAAGAAGAGCACAACGGTGACGAGGTGCGGCAGGGCGGTTTCACGCCATCGCCCTCGATTACAACCACGCATCGTGCTTGGCGTGCTGTTCTACACGATGGCGTCGTTGAATTTTAATCCTCCTCAATTTTTCTCTCTCCCTCTCTGCGAGGCGCAGCGGAGGTGTACGAAGCACTGGCGTGTTGCCCGCGCCTTTTTAAAAATTCCCTTCCGACAAGCGCCAGGCTCTTGGCGTAGTGGTGGCCTCACGAACACAGGTGTGCACGAAAGACCCTCGTGTCTGCGCTGGTGTGTGGGTGTGTCACTGCGACCCGGTGAAAGGGAGGAGTGCGGGGTGGGATAAGAAAAGAGAGGAGAAGGATTCGGATAGGGTCAGCACCACGCCGTGAACACAGTTAGCAAGCAAAAGTCCCTGGTGACAACGTAATAGCAGAAATTGGGAGAGGAGACACACAAAAGAGAGAGAGAGAAAGGGAGACGTGAGATGAGAAAGATGTCAAACGCGTCTCTTTGCACATAGGATGCGAAGCAAAGTAGTGTTCTCCGCGCTGCTGCGAAGACACCAGTAGGCTAGGTGACTGCGCGAGGTGACGCGTGGAAGAGACAACTTCAACAACGGCGCTGGAGCAAACTCATAAAGGGTAAAGGCGCGGTTCGTACAGTGCGTAACAGAAGTCGCGGGAAGGCTCACCCATGTGATGACTGCAACACGCGGAGGGATGAGCAAACTCATCTTCAAACAAAAAGAACCTAACATTTGTATCCCACCAAAGCCGTTCTCATGGCAAGCATCGACACACTGGTGGTCGAGCACAGAGACTCGCTCTCGGTCCCTCCTCAACATCAAGAAGTCTAAATGGTGGACAACAACGTCGAAAGAGGCATCCCTCATTGAAAGCCTTCCGCGGCGCGCTTTTCACATAATTATTCTTATTTTTCTTCAGCTACTTTACGTTTATCACGAGGCAATGAAGATGATTTCTTTTTAATGATCTCATCGTCTCGTTACTTTTTTCCCTGCCGTTCTGGAGAAGTCAACGAAGTCGCCTTATGTGGAGGCAACACGCAGACGCACCCTAAACCGCGGCGGGAGGCAAAAGCGACGTCTCTCTTACATGATGTAAAGAAGGCGAGAAGGAGAGAAAGAAAGAAATAAAAGACATGAAGAAAAAAAAAGAAGGTTAGAGATGAAATCAGAAAAAAAAAATGCGCACATATATCAAGGAGCAAATAACAAAAGGAGAAAGAAAAGAAAACAGACCCAGGGAACGTACGACGCGCAGTGGGGGCCGCAGAGGCGCTGACACCAAGCCTTCCACACATACAGGTAAAAAAAAAAAAGAGAAACCACCCATGATGGAGAACACTCGTGTCGAAACAAAGCCGTGAAGAAAAGAATACGAATAATTGTGGTAAACGAATAAAAAAAAGTGAGGAGAGAGGGAAAGGTGGGAAGAAGTACATCCATGATAAGAAGCACAAACATGCCCACCCGCGAAGCCCAGAAGATAAAGTACAATAATTTCTGAATGAAAACTAGAGGAAAAGCGGTTGCTACGTGAGGGGGCGTTGTGGGAGGTCGGCGTCAGCATCGCTGCTTGCTTCCCCTCCCCAGAACCCACAATGAAAAGGAGCGAGAAGAATGGAAAGGAGAAGAAAAGAAAGCGGAAAAGGGTGCGCAAACTTGTACATACCCACACACATACGTGCTCCACCCAAATAGGAGTGAGTTCAACGAGGAGAGAGGGAAAGAGGGAGGGGCACACACATACACGCAAAAAAAAAAACCGACCACAAGAAACCACCCAACTAAACTACGCCTCTTCATTCAGTCCCACAAAAGTGACACTCGAGGACCGCCGGTGAAGTGGTTGAGCTGGACGGTCAATGAAAGACATTTTGTGCGTCCGCGACAGCGGCTGCTGCGTTTGCGGCGACACCGGCGCTGGCGAGGGCTGCAGAATTCCCCACATATACGGGCTGGGCGAGCGACTGCTTCCTATTGCGGGTGCAGCAGCGCCAGGCGACAAAGGGTTCAGCGCACCGGGTGACACCGGCATCATGTGGTGAAAAACCGTGTCGTGACTGCGCGTGAGGGACATTTCCAGGGTCGGCTGCTGGTGCTGCTGCTGCTCCGTTAGCGCAGGGGTGACGGAGTCGGACTGACGAAAGGAGGACTGCGAACTGCTCTCGGCGGCTTCAGCGCTGTCCAAACTCCCCGCCTTGCTGGCGGCTGTAGAGACGCAATCTGTGGGCGGTGCACTGTGTGTGCGGCGCCGGCGGCTGCCGGAGCGGTGTGGCCGCGAAGACGAGACGAGCGAGTGGCTGCTCGAGGCAGCTGGCGGAACACTCGCCTCAAACCCGCGACGCCGCGGCGGTGAAGAAGCCGTCGCGATGGGAGAGGATGAGTTAAGGACGTCAACTGGTCCAGCACGGAAGCAGCAACACCCGCAACACTTCGCAACGCCGTAAATCAAAAGCGCGACAAGGGCAGTCACGAGAACGCCGACGGTGACACCGAGGCCGGCCCACCCGCCAGAACTTAGTGCGGTGCTCGCAGGCGGGGACGGCGACTCAGCACGTGCACCAGTGCTTGGGACCGCCGTCGTGGAGCTCTCGTCGATCACTGCATCCGCCGACGACGACGCAGCGCCGACTTGTCGTAAAAGAGATTCGCTTGCACCACTGCTTGCCGCCGCCCCCGTCAAGGCCCCACGGTCTGTCTGTGTAACAGCATTGATGGACTGCATCAAAGGAGAAACTACCACGCCCCCCGATGTAGACACAAAGGACGCATCCGCCACGCCGCCGCTGGAGCCGCTGCAGGGTCTGACACCGCTCACTGTCAGCACAAGGCAAACCAGGAAATAAAACGCGTGGAGACGTCGCGAGGTCATTGTCGGTGAGCGGAGAATTGCGCTGTGATAAGCTGCAAGAGCAAATTGCAAAAAAAAAAAAAGGCTTTCGCTACCGGAAATAGGGCACAAACGCTAAATTTAAAAAAGTGCTTCGAGGCACCTGAAAGGGAAAAACTCTCTTTAAACGTACCTTTTCTTTTCCGGATATCTCTGCTTCTCTTCTCCTTCGCAGCGACGTAGCGAGGAGAGGGTGCAAGAGAGCAACAGAAAGAAGGAGAGAGAGAGACGCGCCAAATGCGGTGACTCTCGGCGCTTGCGAGTCGGTGACACAAAAAAAGTGCGATGCGGGACGCCGAACGGTGCTCGTCAGAGCTGAGGGGCTAATGAAACAAGCACGGCAGCGCACTTCTTCTTGTTTCTCCTGTTGCTTCTTTTCTCTCTAGGCTAAACAGCTGGGCGGCGAAGAGGCGTCAACAACAGAAGACCAAAAAAGAAACGTGGTGCAGAAAGAGAACGATAAAAAGGGGGACAACGCGCAATTTTGAGGAAGAGAAAGGAGGAAAAAAAAAAAAGGAAAAGTCGATGAGTAATCAAAAGTAGATCTAAGTGATAGAAAAAGACAAAAAACGACACCAGAAGTCTTTCGTGCTGGAAAATTTCTTCAACGGAGTTTGAAGGACGCTGATCGCCTTTCACAGACTGCTGGTCACGCGAGAACGCCTCACAAGTGGAAAATATATAAAATGAAAAACGACGCTGAAAGAATACACCAAAGCGGAGGGAAACGAAAAAGAAAAACAATATTTGAAAAAAGAACGGATTTGGAAATAAAGAAACGTAGACACTTCCGTCACCGGCTTCGTTGTCTCAACAAAGGATATACACAGAGATAAAGTCAGAACAAAAAAAGTCTGTCTCGCGTGCCCGATCAGCGCAGCTGCCAGACTCGCTCAGCTTCAAGGAAAAAAAAATTGCTTAGGAGGTTTGGTTTTCTTTAATTATTAGCGAAGAAACCAGAAAGAAAAAAACGACGAGTTTGAGTGGAAAGGAGGTAAATCTGGGAATAAAAACCAAAAGAAAAGAAATGATCAAGCGGCGACACGCAGCAGAGAGCGCTGCGCTGCAGATAATCGAATACGCAATCGCCGACTCAGCTTCCAAGACGACAGGAAAGGAAAACACAGAGTAAGGAAAAAGATCAGCTTAGCTGCGAAAACACAATGCACAACACACACAAAAAACACGGAGGGAAACAAAGAACACACACACACACACTCGCCACCATACAAACGAGCGAAAAAAAAAAAACCCAGCCCTTTATTGCTTTTTTGTTTTCCAAGTGTCTAGAAGAGACAGCAAAAGCACCTGAAGAAGTTAGTTGTACCACTCGGAAAAGAGAGAGAATACCAGTTTTTGTTTTCCCTTCACCACACACACACAAAAAAAAACCCTTTGGCAAATTTGGTAAATCTTCGTTAGTAAGCAATGTGAAGACGGAGATGTGAAACGAGAAAACAGGAAACAAAATGAAAAGAAAGAGAGTGTGTGTGTTTGAGTTTTAGAAAAAAAAAGCAGAGAGGGATTATATTTATACGTACATATATATACAAAAGCAGAAATGTGTTTTATGTTGAGAGTTGCAGTGCTGGCGCGTGGCTGTCACGACTGCAAAAGGGTGAAATACCCTCTCTTCTGGTGCGTAGCGGTGCAAAGATGACAATCGC
Organism: Crithidia fasciculata; assembly: GCA_000331325.2. Taxonomy (NCBI): domain Eukaryota; phylum Euglenozoa; class Kinetoplastea; order Trypanosomatida; family Trypanosomatidae; genus Crithidia; species Crithidia fasciculata. The sequence goes on from CM003430.1 coordinate 1,159,642, forward strand.
GAGTACGAGAAAGTGACGTGTGGCGAAACCAGAGAAAAAAAAACAGCACACAGATAAAAGAATTAGTGATTTGCGGCAAGGGGAAAAAATGAGTGTTTCCTTGTCTGTTTGTTGCTTGCCTTCTTGTATTTGTTCCTTTGCGTTCGACGAGGAAAAAAAGAAAACGGTGGCTAAAAACTGCTTTGCTGTGTCGCAGATCAGGGAGGAGCGTGCAAGCCGTTTGCAAAAAAAAAAAGCAAACTAAATAAAATTAATATATAAGGAATAGGAAAGAATAGGAGAATGGAGAGAGCGGAGCACTGTCAATAAGTACTCGGCAGACTTCAGTGGGAAAATCTCTCAACTCCAATTATTAATCTTTTTTTTTCAAGCTTCGTTTGTCTCAACTCTTTCCTTCACAGTTGTGTGTCGTGCTTGTGTGGAAGCGTTTTTTGAGAACACGCACATACACAAACGTTTGGAAGTGAGTGAAGAAGTGAAAGCAACAAGGGCACTGATTCTTAGCACGAGTGGCGGCGCAAGAGGTGTCGTGTGGTAATCTCCTTCTTGCCCGGTGAAGTTTGTGCGTCTGCTGTGTTGGTAGTGTGTGCCAGTTCGTTTTGTGGGTGTCAGCTGCCTGCGTTTACGGTGAGCGCAGGAGATCTGAACGCGAAAAGAGCACATAAACAGAATAGGAGAAGGAGGGAGAGCGAGAGGGCAAGAAAGAGTGGGATGCGTGGCTGTGTCAATTGCGCTCTGTCAATTGTCTTGTGCCTTCCACACGCAAGCGCAGAGTCAGTTGCGTGTGCGAATTGCGTTCAGTGTAGGCGAGTCTTCCTTATCAAGGCATTTGGGCTTTTTGCGAAAATGGTCGCGAAGCTGCGCACCCGTGCAGCAGCAGCAGCAGCAGCAGCAAAGCACTTTCTAAAGATTTCGTACACTCTTCGGAGCGGTCTCTCGCCTGCATGAGTTGCACTTGCAGCTGTGGCTGCGTGGGTCACTCTTTACAACACTCTTTTTTGTTGTTTCTTATTTAGCGAACGCGCAGAATCGATAACCCATATTCCACGGCAAACACCAAAGCGAGAAAAAAGAAGATAATAGACAACGAAGAAAAAAAAAGCCAAAGAATCAGAAGGGGCACAACAACACACCCGCGCATCTTTTCACACAGTCTCACGCGTTCTTAGTGAGATGAGAAAGTGAAAGAAGGAAAAACAAACAAACATATATAAAAAAAGAGAACTTTTACCAATACACAAACGCACGGAGAAGAAAACCGTTTGCACAAGGCTGGGATTCAAAAAAAAAAAAAGACGCGATGTCGCACTGTGCACATGGTAGAAGATGATCTCACATACGTCGAGCCTCGCCTGTACACCCCGCGAGCAGACGAGGCGCAGCAGACACACTGCGGCCTGCACTTCAAAGGAACATATCAAAAAAAGGAAAAAAAAAGGTGAAGAAGAAGGAGAGAAGACGATTCGTGGACTTCCGCGCGGCAGCGGATAAAAAGTGGAGGAAGAAAATGCTGTCTACATCACATCTGCGGTAGGTGTCGCACACCGCCTACAAGCATACCCGCATACGCACACACTCAGACGCCAACGCACGAGTAAGCAAGGAAAAAAAAAGCTATTTAGCTCTCTCTCTCTGTCTAACAGACAAAACAAAACAAAAAGAGAAAAAACACATTTTTTAAACAGAGAAGCTGACACTGCCCGAGCGTGTATGCCGCGAGCGCGACAAGGTGGACCCTAAGTTGCTTGGCACCGACCGCTTGCGCGTCAGCTGCGGCACGTTCGGCTCCTGGTCGATGCCGGGGGTAGCAATAGGTGACACGTCCGACAGCGGCTCCGAGGCGGGCTGCGGTGGAGGCACCTGTGGCTGCGCTGGCGGCGGAGCTGATGCAAATGCAGGTTGAGGTGCTGGCGCAGGTACGGGTGCAGGTGCTGGCACAGGCGCAGGTGCAGTTGCTGGGGCTGGTGCAGGTGTAAGTGCTGGTGCAACTGCAGGTGGCGGTGCTGAGAGGAACGCGGTTGCGGATGCGTGAACAGGTGCGTGTGCCACATGGCGGATCGGGGGCAGCGGAGGTGTCACGCCCGGCGAGAAGTTCATCACCGCGTTGTTCATGCTGGGTGTCGGACTCGCCATGCGGGGGAGTTCGGCCTCTGAGTTGACGCTGGCGCTGTCAGTAAACATCTCCTCCTCCTCGTCGGAGTCGTAGTCGGAATTGTTATTTGCCGCAGCGGCGGCATTGATGTCCAGCAGTGAGCGCCGTGGTGCCGAGGGATCGACGGCTGCCTCGTGGAAGGAGCGCTCGCTTGTTAGCGAGCTGAGAGACTCGCTCGACGGGCTCTTGCTCCGTCCCCCAGGTGACTCGCGCGGCGTGAGCACGACCACCTCGCGCGGCTTTGCGGCGAAGCAGCACTGCTCCTTGCTCTTCATCTTGCACAGCACGATGCCGAGGATGAGCGCGATGACGGCGACGATCGCGACGGAGATGCCCGTCCACTGGGCAATCTTGGGTGCCTGCGTCGTGATCGGGTTTGGTATGCGACTAGACGTCGTCGTGGTGACAGTATCTGCCAGCGGCTCCGCCTCCGCAGCGAGGTTCTCAGCGAAGGCTCTGAACAAGTCTAGTTGCGTCTCGTGCTGTTTTGCTTCGTGGAGCATCGGGAGACGCAAAGCTTCGGTCTCGAAATCGCCAATTCCGAGAGAGGCAGGCGGTCTGTTCCACTCGACTGATGCGCCATCCCCCAGTGCAACGTGGCAGCACAGAATAACGGATACAACGATGCCGACCAACACCAGCAGCAGCTGCGAGAGCCTGCTCCTCACGGCAGTGCCGCGCATCAGCGGTGCCATCGCTGCCGGCAGCGAACGCAGAGGATCACTCGATCAAACAAATCCAAAAAAAAATAGTAATGAAAATAATAAGGAGTCAGTGCACGTCACGGAGATAGCGGAAAGACAGTTGAAAAACAAGCGGATGAAAAGTGTTGCTCTCCGACGCCAGTGAACAGAAGACGAAGAAGACAGAGAGTAGTAAAACAAGAGAAAACAGGAAAGATTTCGCTGCTACAGCAAGACAAACAACATACGGTGCGATGCCCTAAATTGTTTGCCAGATAAGAAAAAGTGTTCCACCGTGCGGGAGAGAAGTGACAAACCAAAAAAAAAAAGGGATGAAGAGAGAAAACGTGGAATAGAAGACGGAGAAGCAGACAAGAATAAAGTTGGAGAAAAGACAAAAAAAGAAACCTATTCAGGATGACAGCTAAAAGAAGCAAGTAAGACGGCGATGCTCAAAGCTAAAAAAATGTGCAGTAGTCACTCGGCACAAAACGAGAGAAAGAGAAAGGCAAAGCAGATGAAAAGGAAAAACAAGAAAAGGGAAGTCAAGATAAGAGACGGGAGGGCGGCTGTGCACAGAGGGCCTGCTTTTTTTTTTTTTTGCTGTTGTTGTTAGGTATTTAAAAAAAAAAAAAGGAGAAAAGAAACGAGAAGTAGAGCGAGGCACTGAGGCAACCAACACGCAAACTTACACTTAAAGTCGGCAGCCAAGAGCGTACGACAAAATACGTAAAAAGGTTGTCGAACTTAACGCTGCTTCTGGGCAGTGTTAAACCAAATTCGTGTGAACCTTTTCTTCGTTAAGCGGAGATGGAAAAAACTCCGGTAGGGAAAAAAAAAACGGGAAATCTTAATATGCTTGAGCCTACCCGTCGACTGCGGGAGCTACACTGGCACGAAGGATAGGAGAGGGCACGTAGACGCTAAGCAATCACGTGGGAGGACCAACAAACCTCGGTGATTTGCCGCGACGGAGATGAAAACAAGGAGAGAAAAAATAGATACACGTGAGTAACCTCTGTAAGTTGCGCGGGAAGTAGAGGGGACTGAGAGAAGGATGAGGGAAGGAAAACAGAAGGAGATTGATACGCGATACCGAGAGAGAGAGAGAGAGAGAGAGAGAGAGAGAGAGAGAGAAGGGAAGCGTGCAACACAGCATGTCTAGCAGCGCAAAACAGCACAAAGCCGTCAAGCGGCGCTTCTCGTTGGAAGTTGGAGAATAATAACCGTAGCGTCGTCCCCATTCCACAAGGAAATAGCACCTTGTAAAGTACTTTATTGCATCGCGCAGACACTGAGTTGTGCTGTGACGAGTGAAACGAGTTGTTTTTCTCAATGGTGAGGCTCGGCTAAGTCTCTTTCCCTAGCGTTGCGACGAAGGTAGCCAAAATACGGGCACTTCTTTGCGTGTTTCACCGCCCTCCTTGCTTTTGGTCGATCCACGCGACACAACAGCGTTGGCAGACAAGCGTGGTTGGTGAGTGCATGTCAGATACACCACTGTTCTCTTCGTCTTCTAGCGAGTCTCACCACACTGAGAACGATTTAATAGCCTTTTTTTATCTTTGTTTCCGGCGGTGTAAACACGTTTAGCACGGGCGGCCGTGCGTACCTACGAACTACTACTACACTAAAGATCGGGGGACATAAAACTTGGAGAGGGGAGCAAATAGAAATAAAAAAAAGAGGAGTCGGCAAGAAGACGCGCAATAGACAACAATAGGAATTCCGCCTTTGAAGCTCCGACCACGTCTTCACCGTATCAAGGGAGATAGGTGTGCCACGCCAACCATCGCCGTCTGCTCAAAGTGAAAGCTGTAGTGAACACCTTCTCCAACTTGATCTTCCGCATTCCTCCCTCCGCGTTTTCTCCCACATCTTCACGGACAATTAAAGAAGAGAAAAATAGAAGCGCTGCGCAACGTTCACCTTCACGGAGCTTTTCCTCCGCTTTCAGCCACACTCACTTCTTTTTTCTTTTCTTTTCTTTTAAGCGTACAACTGCTTCTGGCTCTGCGGGAGCGTGGCCTGGATGTTGACCGGGAGGTACTCCTCGATCTTACCCGTCTCCACGAGGCGGCGCGCCTGCTCACCGAAGACGGTGTTCTGGCGCACGTAGGCGCGCAGGCGGCGGCGCTCCTGAACGTGCTCGCTGACGGCGAAGAAGGCGAAGGTGGGGACGCCGACCACGAGGAGGCGGCCGTAGCCCTGCGGGGTGTAGCGCCAGCGCGTCGTCATGAGCTCCGTGACGGCCTCCTTGATCTTCACATCAACGCCGATGTCGAAGAAGTGCGGGGCACCGAACTGGCGGCGGATCGTCGCCGAACCGGCCGTGTACAGGGTGAGACCACCCGCCACCGCACCAGCCGTCACGAGGTTCGTGCGGCGCCACCACTGACGGTTCTTCTCGATCTGCCAGTCGCTCTCCGTCTGGAACTTGCGCCAGCGGAGCATCCAGTCGTCCAGGTACTGCAGGGTGAGCTCTACCTTCATGATTGCACGGTCCGGGTTTCTGAGAGAATAAAAAAATAGACTCAGATGAAAGGAAAAGGGAGAAAGCGACGACGACAACTGTCGATGAAGAAGCCAACGATACTCTTAGGACTATGAAGGCGTGATGCCAAGGAGAGAGGATACTTGACAAACAAGAGAGAGAGGGAGATAGAAGGAAGATGACAACTTCAAGAATCCACGCGTGATGCCACACGATTGGCGCGTCGCTGCATTAATTGGTGAATGCCAACGCTCGCTGCACAAAAACGGATGGGATTTGTAAGCTTTCACATCGCATAATTTTTTTGCAGTTCAAGGGGAATAATCGATTACCTTTTTTATTTCCTTTTTCCCCATTTCAAATCGATCGCCAAATTTAAGAATGTGCACACAGCAAATTGGAGTCGTAGCGCTTTGTGAGTCATTGACCAGCAGCAGAACAAGAGACCTAAAAATCTAAGAGTCACAGTGAAAAAAAAAGGCGTGGGACTGCGTGTACGTGACGTGTTATAACGACAGCAAGGAGGAAGGGGCGGTAGTGCGTCCTACCACGTGCTCTTCGCACACACACACCAGCGCCGGCACCCACCCTCATCAGAAGCAATTCAGTATTTTAAAGAAAAGGAGAAGGAGAGATTAAAGCAGCGGTAACGATTCCTCCTCACACAAAATTCGCAGCAGCGTCACACGGCCCGTGCACAGCTCGCGCCTGATCTGCGCATACAGCTCCACCGCAGCCTCAGAAGGGTAGGTACCTGCTGTCAGACGTTGATGCGTCTCGTACAGCCGCCGCTTTAAACACCGTTTAAGGTCCTTGACGCGTTTCAGAGATGCCCGTGCGTCCTCCAGTGTTTCCCGCTGCGTCGGCCGCACCATCCCCGACGCTGCTGGACGGTTCGCGTCTATAGAAGATGAGAGATCCGCGCTGCGTGTATCGCGCAGTGCCACTGCACACTGCACACGGGCCAACTCCGAGGCCAGCAGGCGTCTCTCTGGAAGAATTTGTGCCGCGTAGGAGAGGCCCGATGTGGACCATTTCAGCAATGGACTCAAGCCGTTGACATCATCCTGATCGCAGCGGCCTCTCACGATTGGGCTGCTGCCTCCTTGAGACGACGACACCGATGGCACCTGATCTGTTGCGGGGTGCGCCACTTCATCTCCAATTGCCTCGGCGTAGCAGGCGAGTACGCTGCGCAGTCGTTCCGCTGTCTTGCTGATACGCGGTGCAGCAAGCACGAGCCCAACGGCGGCCACCACCGTATCAGGGATCTGTTGAGGTGCCTGCAACACCGTCTCTTCTTCTGCCAGCGCCGCATGCACATCGGCGACGAGGTGCTGCAGGGCTGCTAGGGTTTGCTCGTGCGAGGCCATCACAAGGCGTTGGCGCTCACGCGCGAGACGGGCCAACTCGTATCGTTCGCGGAGAGTGTCGTAGGTGGAACGTGCCCCGTCGAGCCGCACACGCTCCGCCGACAGAGCAGCTAGAGTGACAGCGCTACTGGCTGCTGCGTCGTTCATGTTTGCTTCTCCCTCGCTGTTGTGTAGAGAGGAAGGGACGAAAAAGAAAGGAGAACAAGGAAGAAAGCAGACAGAAGAAGAGTGGTGCTTCCAGTATGACTTATTGCTCATTATCTGCAAAGATTTCCTAAGGTTGCGGATAGCACAACGTGAGGAGTGGTGATCAACTCTTTTTTTCAGATGGAACACGACCGCGTTGTTGCATGCCGCTCACATCTTGGACGCACCGCTCGAAAGAGAAGCACGTCTTCGATCTTCCTTGGCAACATCTTGTAAGCGCAGGGAAGAAGTCCGGGGCACAATGTCGCCAAGGCACATCAGCAGAAAAGGTTTCCGCCACTGCGAGCTGCGGTGTGCTGTAGCGATCTCACACTGATCAGAGTGGTGCAAGGCAGCGCACTCGTACACCGTTCCACGCCTGTGTACTAGAAAATCCATTTTTGTTCGCGGTTGTTCGAGGTGAACAGAAACCATAGAGTGGAGGAAAAAAAAAAGGAGGTTACTGTGAACTCCAATGACTCCACCACCACACCACAGCAATCACCGACAGACAAATCCCTCGCACGCCATCGGCGCAGCGCCATTAGACGTGCGAGCCAAAAAAAGGTAAAGCTCTCTAATGAAGAAGCACACATACATACACACGAAGGAGATGATGCACTACGATCTGAGCCACACAGCAGCGGCAGCAGCAGCAGCGGCAGCAGCAATGATCTCGTTCTCTCTACTCCTTGTCCTTTCCTGCCGCGTCGTCCATCGTGTCCTGCAGGGTGTCCACCGTGTAGCCCTGCGCATCTGCCGTATCCGTCGCCTTGCGCACCTGCATGCCCTTCACATCGAGCCACATGTCCATCGGCGTCACAAAGAGGCTGCGCTTCTTCGCCTCGCGGTACTTCTCATACAACTCCTTGCTGCGCGCCTCGATGCGGGCGTCGTCCAGCACGGAGTAGTACGTCTTGCTCTGCCCCGACGGGCGTCGCACCTTCACCTCCACGGTGGGCCAGTACTCGCGGCCCAGCTGCGCCTTGCGGGAGTCGGCCAGCAGCTCCGAAAGCTTCGTCGACCCGAACGTGACGTTGTCCGACTGGTCCTCATACTTGTCGCTATCCAGCTTCAACACGCCCATGCCCACCCGGTCGTCGGCGAGAATGCGCAGGCGCCGCTCTGTCTGGAGCTCCACAAACGGGTTGCCGTAGGCGTCGAGTCGCTTCAAGTCGTCAATGCGGCACCGAATCGACACGTTGCGGTTGTGCACGTCGACCATGCGCTGGTACCACCCCTGCCAGTCGTAGCGCTTGTACTGCAAGTTGTCGTACTGCTCCACCATACCCATCTCAGCAGGCACGTTGAACTGGGTCGGCTCGAGGCCTATTGGACCGATGCGGCGACGCGTCCGCTGCGCCATGCTCGCCGCCGCCGCCTGGGGGACGTAAGCGAGGCGGATGTACATGCGGGTAACACACTCGAGGTACCACGTGATCGGCGTCGCCTTCGCACCAGTTGGAGAAGCAGGAAGGACGCCGCTCGCCTGCCACGACGGGTGGCGCCGGCGGATGGCATCGAGCAGCAACTCCAGCACCGCACTGTCCACCTGGTGACGCCGCACCTGCCGCTGCTCTTGCAGTGCCGCCGCCTTTGCCTCAAGCTCCGCCAGCGACACGCCCGCCTCCCGCAGCAGCTGCAGCGTGCGGTCTACCTGCTGGAAGGAGGTGAGATCGTGCAGGAGCTGCTGTGTCTTCGCCTCGCGAGCGGCAGCGCGGTTGTTGCGGCGCTGCACCACGGCCTGCAATTCCTCCGCGTAGTCGAGAGCAAAAAGACGACGCGTCGCCATCTTCGACCCCACCGCGTTCTTCACAAGGTGCTGCATCGCCGACAGCGTCGCGGCGTCGCCGAGCAGCGCACGGGCGTGTTGGCGCCACCGCGACGGCCAGTCCACCGCCGCCATCGCGGCGTCCCAGTCGATCGAGTGCTGCGCCGCCAAGGCGACGGCCGTGCTGCTGAGATTGAAGACGCGACGCACGTGTGCCTTGGCTGCGTCGTCAACGCCGGACATGAGCGAGCTCAGCAGTGTCTTCACCTCGGCGGTGCTGTCGAAGCGGTCGATTACGTCCGCCACGTCGGCGTCGAGAAGCGCGGCGTCGTCGAGCATTGCCTCGCACAGCGCAGCCTCACGCGCGGCGTCGTACAGGCGAGCAGCTCGCAGCACCTTCGAGAGCCGCGCGCAGCCCTGCACCTCCGTCAGCAACGCCTTCAGCGCGGACGCGGCGAAGGTGCGCTTCAGAACCGGGCTCACGAGGCGGAGGGCGTCCGCTGAGACGTACTGCACATTTGCGCCAACGCCGTCGTCGAGGTGGGCGGACGCACTTCGCCGCTCCGCCGGAACGCGGCTGTGGCTCTCGGCGACGGCGGTGAGCAGGAAGTAGAGGGCGACAGGGGCCGTCATCTCCGGCGTCCGCACGGCGTCTTCCTTCATCAGCGCCTCCCAGGCAAAGCCCAGCGTGGCGTGTTGGGGTGAGACGGCGGACGAGAAGAGCTCCCCTTTGTGAGCCGCAACGCTGTCAAAGAGGACGCGCCACACGGCATCGCCGTAGCCAAGGTACGCGCTGTTCTGCACCAGAGGCAGTACTCCCTCCTTTAGAAAAACGTTGCGCTTCTCGATGGCCTTGCGGCGCAGCACCTCCAGCGCCAGCGCGGCGTCTTCACGGGGCGTGATGGCGGACATCTCGGCCAGACTCTTCTGATGCAGCGCCGTGAGCTCCCGCTCAAAGGCCTCCTTATCAAAGATGTGGGCGGTGTTGAGCTGACCGTAGGCCTGCACAGCACGGGCCCACGCCTCCTCCATCTTCTGCCGCTGCGCGGCCCCGTCCGTGGCGAGAACCGGGATCACCTCCGCCGCGAAGCTCTGCACCATGCGGTTGGCCTCTGCAGACACCGGCGGGGCATCCGCGACGAGCAGCTGCTCCACGAAGATCGGCAGACGGGGGTGCTGGTCGCCGACCCAGTACTGCAGGCTGCCCCACTTCTTTTGCAGGCGCAGACGCTCGTCGAGGGAGGGTGCCGACGCAGCGGCGGAGCGCAGCACGGAGCTCTCTGGTGCCTGCGATGCCTGGTTTGGCAGCGTGCGCGTGTAGGGATCCGACTCGCTCGTGCCGAGGCCTTCGTGCACCTTCGTGCGGAACAGATCCGCGGCTGGCGCGGCGTTGGTGACGCTACGCACAAAGCTGTTGCGCAGGTCCTTGGTGGCCATCGACTCGTGCTTCACGAGGCCGGCGCCGTGGGAGCCGAGGATGCGGTCGCGGTGCTGCAGCTGCAGAAGGCAGGCGGAGACAGCGAAGGCGCGGCGTGCAAAGGTGGGGCACGTCGTGTGTGCGACGCCTCGTGCCCCTGTCTGGGCAGAGCGGGAGGCGCGGTACATCTTTTGTCGATGTTGCTGTTGTATGTGCAAACCTTCTCCTTCCTAGTGTGAAAGAGGGAGCGAGTGCGCTTAATATAAGTAAAGTAGCAAAAATAGAGTTGAGGAAGGTGACGCCGTCGAGTGGCAAGCAAGCGACATGCATTCGATCTAAGGACCAACTTTCACAAAAGCACCACGCATCACAGGAGAAGGAGAGAGGCACACTTTCCTCTCCGCGTTGTGTTGATGCTTTTCAAGCAACACTCTTTTTTTTTTTTCGATGTCTTCTGCAGTCGGTAGCAGCACACGGAAATAAATAATATATTATTATAACAACAAAGCAGGGTACACCGTTAGCTTCACCATAGTTACACGCCTACGCCAACACACACACACACATATTCTATTTGACAACTCAGAAAAACAGCTGACTGAGGAGGCAAATGTGCTGAAAGGCGCTTCGCGACGCGGCGGTGCCGTTGCGGTGCTTGGCCAGCTCGAGATCCGCCGTGTACCGCAGCCCGGCGTCGTACGACGCGTTCTCCGCCCACGCCAGCCCCAGCAGGAAGCTCGACTGCACCGTGATGAGCACCACAAAGAAGGTCAGCGCCTTCATGCTAAACGCCTTCACCATCTCCGTCGTCATGCCCACCACGGCGGCAGCGTTGCGTGTCGTCGGCGAGGGCAGCGCGCCAGCTCCGCGGTAGTACAGGTAGCGAACAACCGCGTAAACCGTCCAAAGCGGGACGTACAGCCAGACGTAGCGCATGACCCCTGGCACGCAGAAGACAAGCAGCAGTGGCACGAGCACGGCGGCAAAGGCAACAAAGCTGGAACCTTGCGTGAGCACCGTGGGAAGGTCATCGAGCTCGAGGCTGCCGATGCGCAGCAGCACCTCCACAATGAACACAGAGTCCGTCTTCTCCTCGTCCACCTTCACCACCGCCGGCTGTGCACGTTCCGGGTCCAGCGGAAGCAGCAACAGATTCAAATACTCCCACACCGGCGTCAGCAGGCCCGAGAAAATGTTCGCGGCGCCACAAACGCAGAAGCGGCGCCACCCGCCCTCGATGGCGTCGAAGTGATACTGAACGTACAGCAGCATCGCGCCAGCTTTGAGGGAGCACACAATGATGTAGTAGGGGTGGAACTGAAAGAGAAGACGCTGGCTCTCCAGCCGCACTGCCTCCATCGTGTTTGTCAGCGCCTCGGCCACCACCGGGGCGGGGACGGCGGCAGGTGGATTCTCTGCGTGATATACACCCATTTCCACACCCCGCGAGCCTGCAGAAGGAGACGGGGTGCCGGGACGCCGATGCGCCGTTGACGACGCCTCCGCAGCGCCGTACGCGTGCGACGCGAAAGTCGTGTGGTGCGGCATCTCCTCCATCTGCACGCTTTCTGGCGCCGCGATGCCGCGAAAGAAGGCCGCGCTGTTGTACAGCTCCACCGGCGACATCATCGGCGTCGTCTGCGCCGACACCACCACGATGTGTCTGTGCTGCGTCAGGCGATGCGCCTCCGCCGCGGAGGGAGGCTCAACGATGTGCGCTGCCCTGCTCATCCACAGCACACGACTCCACTGACGGAACGTCTCGCCGACGCTGCGGTCGCGCTGGGCAAGTAAGTTGAAGAGGGCGTTCGTGAGGGTGAGGGTGACGCTGGCGGCGAGCAGCACGAAGAGGGAAGAGATCATCGTCTCGGCGGGGAGGGTGTCGAGGATGGAGGGAAGCGGAGTTGGTGTCGTTGTGGAGGTCTGCTGCGAGGGGCTGTGCGAGGTCACCGGCGCTGGCGCCGCTGTCGTCAGTGGCGGACCATGACTCGGCTTACCATGTGCCACCATTTGGTGAAGTGTTGAAAGGTGCTGATTCGCCTCGTGGAGAATAGGGGGAAAAAAAACAATAAGAGAGCGAGATGGAAGTGCGGCTCTTCGAACCTAGAAAAGAAAAATGAAAAGACCAGCTGTTTAGTTGGACAACGATGACAGTGACAGATGTGTCGCAGTAGGGAAGGATTTAGACAAATGAGAGCGTTCAAGCCCTCTTTTTTTGTTGTTGTCGGTAAAGACGTCGTCAGCTCCGCTTTTTTTTTTTTTCTTTCGACGTAGCAAGAAATCCTAATAAAAAAAAGGGAAGGGAAGAGAGGAAGAGAAAAGCAGAAAAATAAAAAGTGAGGGGTGTGCAGCCAATATCATTGCCCTGCGAGAACTCCACGTTATTTTGTTCAGTTTTTCACTCCTCATTGCTGTTGACTTTGCTCTGGCTTGTCATGCAATTGCGTCCTGCCAGCACTTGTCTTTCTTACGTGTCACATTCCTCTCTTCGCATGCGAGGTTTCCACCTCAGCTCAGAGCAACCTCCTCCTCACCAAAACACCTCTTAAATTGAGAAGCTAGAAGAGCGCCACGGCTTTGGGCATGTCGGTTCACCGAGGCGTTGAGAAGGAGGAGCGCTGTCAGGCATCCCTTATCCCAAATGCGTTGCCAAGGCTTGAGCGTTCTTCTTCTTCCTTTTTTCTTTTTTCTTGTTCTCTTCCGCTGTAAAGTGCGCTGTGTCATCGCAGGCGCAGATGTCAGGCGTATGGAAAAACACCCGTCGCGGGGAGAAACACACACACAGAAAAGCAAAAGAAAAAAGAGAGATGGCAATGGTAAATACTTGTACAATGAAAACTCGTCTATACATCGTGGGATACGAGACAAATCGGAGAGGAGGAGCAAAAGTAAAATGAAAATGAGAAAGATACCCACGTCTCAAAGAAGCGAGACTTCGACGCGCACGTTGAAGTGGTGGACGCGGACGTGGGTGATGAAGGGCAGCGCGTTCGGAAGCGCGGAAATGAGAGCAGAACGTGGAGCATTTCAAACAGAAGGATTTGAGTGGTGAGGTAGCGGCGGCGGGGAAAGCAGCAGCCGCGGTGAGCCCACCAGAGAACACACACCCTCGCACACAGCATGACGAAACAGCATAGCAGAGACCCACGCACGAAAGCTCACACGGCAAAGTCCTCGGGCGACGGAAGGGTGAGGGGCCGCGCCGCGTAGACCACTGCTGCGGGCGGGTCACGACGGGTGGCGTCCACACCAGCCCACTCACGGTGTGCGGCGTTACTCCGCTGGGCCGCGTTGACCGCGTCCTCCTCCTGCAGGGCAGCCTGCAGCTCCTGGATGATGCGTGCGGCACGGTGGTTCCAGCGGCGGTAGTTCTGCCGCAGCGCGGCGTTGTACTGCTCCTCCTGCAGCTGCTCGGCCCGCAGCTTGTGCCGCAGAATGTCCTCGTCAAGCTCGCGGGCAGCCTCGCTGTACTGCGCCGCCTGCCGCTCCTTCGCCCGCTGCGCCTTCTCGCGTTTTTTATCCGCACCTTTCACAATTGCGTCCCCGCGCGACACACGCTGGTCAACGAGACGGCGCAGCGTGTCTTGCTGGCGCTCCTGCCGCGTCACGCGAAGCTGCGCGCGCTGCCGCAGGTAGGCCTCCTGCTCCGCCTTCCCCTCGCTGTAGCGCTCCGCCTGTTGCCTGTGCCGCTGATGCATCTCCTCGACGAGTCGGCTGTGGTCCATTTGAATGGTTTCTAGCACGGCCTCGCCATTCTCAAAGACCACCTGCGAGCGTGCACGGCTCGTCGCCCGCTTTGCCGCCCACGTGGTCCGCTTTGCCTCCCGTGCGGCAGCCAGCTTGTCCTCCATCTCTTGGCTGTGGATTTGCGCCAGCCGTGCCTTCTCCTCCCGCTCCTGCGCGCTCTGCGCGGCCCGGCGATCGCGCACCTGGCGGGCGTACTCCTGCTTCGCCTGCTCCCGCTCGTGCAGCTCCCGCTGCTTGCGCTGCCGCTCACTCGCCAGATTGGCCAAGTTGCGTGTGCGCCGCTCCTCGTTCGACCCCGCACGCTCCACCGCCTCCACCTGCGCCTGCACGTTGTGGCTGCGGCACTGCAGCGCCTTCGCGTCGGTGCGGTCGTTGCGGTCCTTGTAGTAGGCCACCTGGATACTCCGCATCTCCTCCACCTGTGCGCGGCGCTGCTTATCGGCGTACTGGCGCTTCTGCTCCGCCTCTGCCTCGGCGTTGATGCGGCGGGTGTAGGTGTCGAGGAAGCGCTGGTTTTGTCGCAGCTCCATCCGCCACCGCGTCTCAGCACCGCGGCGCTGCACCTCGTCGAGTGCGGACTGAATCAACGCGATGCGGTGCTCGACCTCCGCGGTGTTGACGCCTGACGGCGGCGTGCCGGTTGTCTCCTCCAGCAGACCGCGCAGCTGCACCGTGTAGCCGTTGTACTCCTGGCAGAGGGCGTAGTCGTCGGTGGTGTCCTTGGCGGCCCTGCCGCGTGGAGAGGAGGAGGGAGGAGAGGCAGCATCCCTCGCAGAGCCGGTGTGTACGTGGTGTCGGGCTTGGCTCATGGTGAGCAAATCAGTAAAAGCAAGGATCAGTGGTACAATTTATGAGTAACGGGTGAAGCAAAAAAAAAAAGAGGAAGAAGTAGAAGAAAATGAAAAGAAGGAAGTGCGGCGATCTCCACCTCAGCTTCAGGTATAAGCGTTTTGCGGATTCTTGTTTTTTTTTTCTTTTGCGATTGCAAGTAATTATTTATGTTTGTGTGTGTGTAGAAGAGCGTTGTAGGTTTTGACAGGCGAATATCGAAAAATGAAAACGGTGATAGAAGAGAAGGACAAGAAGGATGGGTTGGCAGGAAAGAAACGAGCAACCGCAGCTCACGCTCGCTCATTCCCGCAAGCCGCTGCGAAGACGGTCGTTTATGACAACGCCAAAAAATTAAATTGGTAAGTATTAAACTTTCCGTAGCCGTCCACTTTCATAGCGGCGCTAATCAGCAACGAGTGCGTTGGCCCAACAACAAAAAAGAACCCAACGTTATTTTACTTGCATCCCCCTCTGTATTTATATTTGTTCATGAGATCACGGTGCATCTAATAAAGGCGGCCATTCTTCGCCGTGGCCATCACACATAAACACATAAGCACATAAGAAGTAAAACTATCGAGTTGTCTGGTCAGCTTCTCTTTCAGTACCTCAAAGCAGACAACAGCGCTTCTATGCTTCCTAGTCTCCTTCTTACTGCTCTAGAGCGCTCTCTCACGCCCCTTCGAAAGCTTCACCATAAAGCTCAGTGCGTCATCTCCAACAACAGAACGAGGCTGCCAACAATTTCTAGCTGCTGCGCCGGCGCTGATGCTCGCGCAACTGCCGCAGCAGCAACTCCCGTCCCAGTCTGGCACGCTCCTCCGGCGTGCTCTGCATAATCTGATCTACCAGCGAGGCGGACGTCGTCGTCGACGATGAGGCCGCGGCACCGCCACACGCGCAATTCGCCGCCACCGCCGCCGTCATCGCCTTTCCACCTGTGGACGGCGCGGCTGTGGCACTCGGTGGAGCTGCGGGAGCGGGAGATCGCGCCAGCCGCGTGTACACCTTCGCTGACGTGGTCAGCGGCGCACGCGCTTTTTGCGAAGACAACGAAGGCGTTGTGGTGCGCTGTGTGGTCGTTGTGCAAGTCTGCTGTGGTTTGGATGTTGGCCGTGGTGGAGAGCGCGACGGCCCTCGCGTGGCCACCGAAGCGGTGCGTCCCTGCGGACGAGGCGGTGGCGAAACGCTTGACGACGCTGCCGCTGCCGCGCTGCCCTCCCGCTGTGTGCTGACGGACGCCGCGGCGGTGCTGCGGGACCGAGCACGGAGGGCAGAGCCGCGAGAGCGGCTACTCGGACTACCACCCGCTTCTGCGGTAGCCAGGCGCGAGAAGAGCTCACGAGCGGTGGTGACGTGCTCGGCCGGCGAGGTGCTGGTGGCTGCGCCGGCAGTATGCCCAGTAATCGCAGCAGAGGAAGAAGGAGGTGCAAGCGTCTCTGCTCCCGCAGATGCACCACCGCCCTCGCCATGACGGGCAGCAATGTGCGCGCGTCGCAGTGCCTCGCTCTTTGTCGTCTTCACCGGCACCACGACGTCGGGCCGACACGCATACGGGATCAGGCGCCGCGGTGCCGGCTGGAAGGAGAAGTTCTCGTCCACCTCGATGCCCTCCGCGATGGCGCGTTGGCGCTGATGCTGCTGCCTCCACTCTTCCAACGCCAGCGCACGGTTCTCGCGAATCTGCGCAATGAGTTCGGGGTCGATTTTCTCCCGCTTCACCTTCGGCAGGCTGAGCGGGGAGCCCTCCAGACTGCTACCACCGTTTCGAGCATTGGGAATGCTGCCAGCGCGCTTGGCGTTTGCCGCACCGGTGCCCACGACGGTGGAGGCCGGTGGCGGACGTGCCAGCAGCGCCGCCTGCTGCGGCACCGTCTGCGTCTCAGCGAAGTGGCGGAAGACGACAGCGATGAACTCCGCCTCGCGCAGCTTGTGGCGGCCGCAGTTCTCCACGGCACTCAGCAGCTCCTCCGTCTCCTCGATGCTTAGCAGATCAAAAGAGGCGCGAGCGAGCAGGGCGACTGACTGCGGTGCGGAGGCGCGGTACGTTGTGTGTTGCGTGTCACAGGCGCGCCGCGACAGTGCACGGTACTTGGCGGCGAGAACAGCGCGGTAGTGCTCCTGCTGCAGCCGACGGCGGTCCTGCGCGAGTAGCATCGCCTGCTCAGCTCGCGCCACCTTCGCCTTCTCCTCGTCAAGCCGCATTTTTAGCTGCTCCCGCACCGCATCGCGCTGCGACTGGCGGTAGAGGTGCTGCACAACATCGGGATCGCGCTCGCCCGCGGCAACCTGCGCGGC
This sequence comes from Crithidia fasciculata, assembly GCA_000331325.2. Classification (NCBI taxonomy): domain Eukaryota; phylum Euglenozoa; class Kinetoplastea; order Trypanosomatida; family Trypanosomatidae; genus Crithidia; species Crithidia fasciculata. The sequence goes on from CM003430.1 coordinate 1,176,594, forward strand.
CACAATGCGCTGCGAGACGGCGGAGAGCGAAGGCTGATGTGGGTCCGCTGGTGGGCTGGCAGCGCGTGGGGCTCCATCGGCCGCCTCTCCTCCCTCTCCCTCCTCGACAACTGCACCGTCGCCGGTCGTCTTCGCCTCCACCACCGCACCGCGCGCGCAGAGGCGGTCCACCACCCCTGCCACCTCGGCCTGCCGCATCAGCAGCGACGGCGCACGGCGGCCTGCCTCGGCCTGCTGCACGACCAGCGGCTTCACCTCTGCCTCGAAGACGCGGCGATCTTCAGCCTCCGCGTAGAGCTGCTGGAAGACCGCCGGGCCAGCCGGGGCGAGAGCGGCGGGGTCCAGCCGCGCGGCACGCACGGTGAGCGGCCGGAAGGTGCACTCCTGCAGCTCACGCTCCACCTCCTGCTGCTGCTTCACTGCCATCCACTGCTTCCGCCGTATCACCTCCGACTGGACGCGGTTCTCCGGCCGCAGCGAGGACGGCCGCCGCATCCGCGCCGCGAAGGGGGACACCTGTGGGGCAAAGGGACAGTCCCGGCGTCGTCGCGCCTCCTCGAGCACCGCCTGTCGTGCCTTCTCCAGCGCCACCCACTGCTGCTTCGCCACCTTGGCCCGCATGGCTTCTTCGTAGATGTCGGGAGGGTAGGCGGAGCTGCCTGTGGAGCCGTCCTCGTCGTCGTTTGCGGTGTAGCTGCGGGAAGGGTGGAGAGAAGAGGCCCATTGGCTCGACAGCACCGCTGCCCCTTCAGTGCGCGACAGCGCCTGCATCAGCGCTGAGGAATAGGTGGTGAGGTGCTGCAGCGTGTCCGAGGCGGTGCCGGCGCTGTGCGTTAGCGCCATAGCCGCTGTCTGCTGCTCCGCACGGATGGAACTGGTATTGTAGCTCCCACCAAATGGAGAGTGCTGCTGCAGCTCCTCGACAGTACTGCCTATGGGCATCAGCGAAGAAGAAGCGTCGGCGGAGTGGGGCATGTGCGGACGCCCCGCAGACGGCGGCGGTGGTGGCGGTGGTGGCACGAGAAGGTCCGGCACGGCCGTAGTTCCTGCGGTGGCAGTGCGGAAAGGCGGCGGGGCCATCGCCTGGGGGACCGCGCCGGCCGGCGCTGGTGAAGGCGGCGGCGTCGACGGCGCCGTGCTGCCGTGTGCGACTGCCGGACCGACTGGGGGAGAGAGAAGGACGTCGCCGCGAGCGCGGAGGCGAGAAATGAGGTGGTTAATGTTGGCATCCGAGTCGTCGGTGTCGACAGGGATCGGGCTGCCCATCGCCGTCACCTCTGCCGGGTAGCGGCTCGTCGCAGGAGTGTGCTCGCCGGGTGTGCTGCCGTCATTGCGCGTGGTGGTGAGCACTGCTGTTTGGTCGGCGTTGGTGGAGGCGAGGCGGAGGGCGGGTGTGCAGCGGCGAAGGAGGCGTTTCCGCCGCGGCTTACTGTGTCGATCCAACCCGGTGGACGGCGCCGGTTCGCGGCGAGGAACTCGGCGAGGTCGACGGAGTCGTTGGAAGACGGCGACGTGGGCTGTGCGGTGGAAGTGTCTCCTGCCGGCATGATGAACGCGGAGCGAGTAGTGTGGTCCAGATGTTGTTGGACAGTCGCTGCCTCTTTTTTTCTTCTCTATGTGGCACTCTCACTCTTCTAATGTTGGCAACTACGGTGAGCTGTTTATGTTCGCGGGTGTGCGTTTATGGCAGGGCTATATGTGTGTGTGCGTGTGTGCGTGTATGCGTGTATTTATGCGGCGCTCCACTAGAGGAAAAAAAAAAAAAACTAGCGTCTTGTGACGAAGCTAAGTTGTGTCCAGTAAAACAAAGAAAAACGAATGGGAGTGCGCAGCAACTGCGTGGGTCGAGTTAAAGTGTTAAATTCGACAATTAAAGTGTTCCCAAAACGCAAGCACAGCGCTTCACCGAGAAAGAAATGCAACAAAGGGAAAAGGAAACGAAAGAAGTACACGTCTATGGACCTAAGGTGTGCGTGACGCAGCAGCAGCGTTACTCGATAACAACACGTCAGGTGCTTCTTCTGTTACAACTTGGAAAGAAAAACGTCAACGACAAGAGATTATGGAGAGTAGAGGGAGGTAGAAGTGGGAAAAAAGGACGAAGATGGGAGCACGCCTACAAAAAAAAAGACTACCACGATCGCTCGCAGCGGTCTGCGTTTGTATCTATGTCTTTGTGCCAGCCAAAGCAGTTCAACAATCCACCGCTTCACTCAATGCGAGACAAACACTCAATTTTTTTCTTCTTTACTAAATATCTTTGTTTCTTAATAGACTTGCAGCCCACACTGCAACAACGATTTTGGTGCTCTAAGTTACATCCGTAAGCGTTGCGCGCTGCCGCGCACAGTGTCCAGCATTGCGCAGCTGCAACACAAACGCACAACACAAATAAGAATAATCGCGAGACTTCTCAAAGTCAAAGGAAAAAAGAATAGGCTGGAAACGAGGTATGGCATCAACACAGATTCAAATGCCCGCCGAGAAAGAATAGAGACAAGAAGAATGTGCTATATGTGAAGGTCATTCAGCCACATGCAGCAGACGTCGCACTGCATCTCCAACGGTGGCGCTGCCCCTTACGCAGCTGCCGGGGACGGCGTGAAGGCGAGATAAGCAGGCTGCGCGTACCGCTTCTCCGACAGGCGCTGCGCATCCGTCACTGTTCCCTGCGCGGGCCGCGGTTCTGGGACGCCCTCGTGCAGCTGCCGTGTCAGTGCATCGTCCTTTTGCCACCCAGCCTGCTTCGCCGTGTCCATCAACCGCGCCACGTAGGCGTCTTTCGCGGCATCTTCGGCATCCACAATGAACTTGGCCGTCTCCGCCACCACCACCGCGCTGTCGCCGCACAACGCACTCTGCAAACTGTCCGCCGTCATAAACTGCGTGCACGACGTGCCGAAGAAGGCGGCATCCATGCGGGGCAGCTTTCCCTCGGTGCAGTGGAGCACGACGCGGTCCCAGTCGAGCCCAAGAAGATGCACACGCACCTTCGGCAGCGCCGCCGCGTACTCCACCCCGCTCGGCGTTCCCGGTGGCAGGTAGTTGTAATTCTTCGCGTCGTCCCACGCAAAGGCGTGGTCGGCCCACGGCCACAGTCGCCCCGTCATGAGGGTGTAGAGCCACGCACGCACGTTGTGCAGCGCAACGACGCCGTTGCCGTACTTGCACGTTCCGTCCGTCGTGCGGTGGCGAATTTGCGCGTTGTCGGTCAGGGCACCGAAGGTGAAGAACGGACCGTTCTTGATGTCACCCGCGTAGGTGCCTCGGCCGCTGCGGTCGAAGAAGCACAGTGTCTTGTTCGGCACCGTGTAGTCGTACTGGAACCCACGTCGAGGGTTGATGTGACTCGTGTCAAAGGCGACGCCGGTGTTGCGCCACGTGCGGTACTCTGGGAACTTGAGCAGGTTCGTGTACTCGGTGAGATGGAAGACGAAGTCCCAGTCGATGACGTTGTCGCGGTTGTCGTAGCGCTCTGCCATCTCCTGCCGCACCCGCTGCGTCCACTGGGCGGCGATGTCGACAACAGATGCGTCGCGGCCCCAGTGCGCTAACTGACCTTCCACAAAGTCTCTCTCCTTGTACTTCATCTCGGTAAAGGACACGATCTGCTGCAGGGGCGAGTTCTCCGCCTCAAGGCCCTTGCGCAGCCGGTGCACCACGTTGCGCACCTGCGCCGCCGTGATCTCGCGCAGGAGGGAGTTGCCGTAGACGTCGAGAAACATCAGCACACGCTCCTCCAGCTCCTCGAGGGCGAACATGCTGTCCAGCAGCCACTGCAGGAAGAAGAGGTGGCGGCAGTGCAGGCGCAGGTTCGGCTCGTAGAGGTAGAAATGGTAGGCGGGCGAGGACGCCGTTGCTGGCGCAGCAGCCTCGGCGGCACGCAAGGAAGAGAGCGTGCGGAGGATGTGACGGATGTCACTCGCACCGGCCAACAACACATGCACATCGTTCGGAGCATCCGCAGGATCGGTGCTGGTAGAAGGCGCAGATTCTTTTTGTGCCGCTTGCTTGCGGCTCTGCACCTGTGCCAGCAACGCATCGAAGTCGAGCGAGGCTTTTCCCTTTGCTTTAAAAGGAGCGACACCGGAGTTGGTGGTGGTGGTGGTAGGAGGACTGGAGAAAGGAGCAGACACACTCTCAGACCCTGCAGGCGGCTGCGGCTGCGATGTGCGCGGCGGGCGAGTGGCCAGCAGTGCGGCGAAGTCCACCGCAGGCGACCAACCCCAGCACACTTCCGTGCCGATGGAGTTGAGGAGATGCTGCTGCTCGTTGCGCAAGTACTTGTCGCTCATTGTGAAGAGAGAGTAAAGAGAATCTATGTGCGTATTTCGTAACGGGGAGTTGAATATGGCCCGTGGTGCGTCTAGAAAGCAGTCTATCTTAAGTAGGAAGAAGATCAAGATGAAGATGAAGAAGGCGAGAAGAAGTAAGAAAGATGTCTTCTATGATCTTATGTGTGAGTTGAGCCGACTGAGAACCCCAAAATTTTAAACAAAGAAGCGCATGAAACGCGACCAAAAAGAGAAGCAGAGGAACCAGACTTCTCTGTGCGGAGTGCGCTGAAGAGAGTACTCTTCACCATTTGACTATCCACCAAATCGCATTCAATATTAGTTTTTTCCCCCTTTTTTCATCGTTAACGCTCTTTCACCCGTAATCTATCACCGTTGCTGCCCGTCACCAAATGTCGTAGACCGCAGCGAGGGAGGGGCCGTACGCCATCACGCTGGACGGCTGGTGCTGCGACGCGGGCCACACACAGGTCACATGCAGGTCCTTCACTGCCTTTCCCACCTCCACGATCACCACCGAACTTTGATCTGCCGCCTCCTTCACCTTCATACAGCCGCCGAACTCCGCCCACTGCTCCGCGTTACACCACTTCATCTCAATGTTGTGTAGACTCACCGTCCCCTCGCTGTCGGCAGCGTAGAGGGAGAGCAGCGGCACCGACAGCGACACGACGCTGTGAACGTGAGGGAAGGCAGAGCGGAGGGGGTGCGCCGTGGCGATGATGCAGAGCACCTGCAGAGAGGTGGTGAAGTAGTGGCTGCCTTCCTCCTGCACCGCGGCGCGGCACACACACGCCTTGCCAGCGCGTGTGAGAAGGAGGAGATCAGCAGCGGCAACTACTTTACTAGGCGGTGGCGCGGACGTACCGCTGCCGTGCGGGGCTTCGGTAGGGGCTTGCAGGCCGTACAGCAGCGTCGGCACCGCGTCGCGCAGCTCCCCGTGCAGCTGGCCGAGTGGGACGGCTTCCTGTACGCGGTGGACCGCCACGCCGGCTGGTGTCTCCGCCGCCCGCGCGTCCTCGAGGCGCCACAGCGCCACCGTGCCGTCGTTGCCGCTGCTGAGGAAGCAGAACCGTGTGGGAGCGGCGTGAAAGCCGACGGGGCGGAGAGCGAGCAGCGAATGCACAAAGGCGCTGGAGTGGGCATTGGCCGCTGCGCACACCGCCGCCCCTGCCGCGAGATCCAGCACACGCACCGACCCGTCAAAGGAGCCCGAAACGAGGAGGGAGTGGTGCCGCGAGAGGCCCTCCACGCTGCGGGGTCCGGTAAAGAAGAGGGCGGTGACGCCGGTCGCGTGTGCCCGCTCAAAGCGGCGCACCAGCTTGCGGCTCGCCAGGTTGTAGACCTTCACCCACCCGTCGCGGTAGCCAACCGCCACCCAGTCCGGGCCGGCGTCGACGCCCTCCGCCTTGTCACGAGCCAGCGAGAGAACGCCTTCAGTGTGCCGCAGCGAGTTGCCGCAGAGCTCGCCACTCTCCGCATCCACCACATCCACGACGCCATCAGCACGCCCCACGAGCAGCAGCTTCTGCTCCGACAGCAGCAGAGGGGCACAGCAGCACGCCGCCTGCTGACCCGCGTAGGGCAGCCGCCTCCGCACCTCCTTCGGCGCGGTCAGCGGGTACTGAAGAAAAGTGTCCGCCCACGCCGTCTCGCCTGCCAGCGCAGAGTCCCGATCTCGCTTGCGTGGGGCGACATCGGCATCCGCAAGCACGACGGCACCACCGCTGCTATTCGCTGGCAGCGAGGACGACCCACCTGCTGCGGCGCGTGCCAGTGCAGCCGCCAGCCGGCCCACCGGCGCCTCCGCGGTAAAACGGATGGCGGTCTTCAGCTGCTGCAGCAGTGATGTGCGCCGCTGTCGCATCTCCGGCGTCACCCGCCGCGTCGCCGCCGTGCTGGCCATGCCGCCGCCGTCGTGCATCGCCCGCTGCCCCTGCTCGATCATCTTCTCGAGGCGAATGTAGCGTGCAGGCGTGTCGACCTTCATGACCTGAAAGATCGGTGCGTTCAGCAGCAGCGAGCGGGCAGCCGGGACGAGACCGTGCAGCTCGACCATCTCCTCCAGAATGACTTCGTAAAGCGTTGCCTTTACCTCCTCAGGAAGAAGGAGGCCGTCGACGTAGACGTGCAGCACCTCCGCCCAGCTTCCCTCCATCACGGCCTCCTCCAAGCCACGCTCCGACGCTGATGCGAAGGGTTTGGCTGGCACCTTCGCACTCGAACTTGGAGCAGCGCCATCCGCGGAGACGTGAATGACGTTGTAGGGTATTTTGGACTCCGCTTGCAGTGCACGCAGTGACTGGTGGTAGCCGTTCTCGTCGAGGAACTCGTAGACGCAGCGCAGCACCCGCTCGTGGGAGATGACCCGCGACGACGCGGAAGAGGTGCCCTGCAGGGCAGCGGAGGCAGTTGTAGAAGAAGAAGCCATTTTCACTGGTGTAACGCACACGCGACGGCAATTCTAGAAGGAGATCCAAGACTGAAAAAAAGAATGTAAATGACTTGGGCATCGATAAGAAAAGTGTGGAGAGGAGAAAAAAAGTAGGAAAAGTTTACAACCAACAGCCGATGAAGACGCACAGTCTTGGTGGAAGGACATCACGAGGCACATACTCAATAGAAGCTTCCTTTCCGTCAGTCTTGAACACATTGGAAGGTGGTCGTTGAAGTTGCTGTGCTTTAAATGGGAAGAGCTCCATGTGGGGCATCGCACAGACAAACAGGATGAGGAGAAGCACACAAAAAGAGAAAGCGGAAACTTTCTTTAAATAAGAAAGACCCAAGTCGGGTTTGTCTTTTCCTTGCTCGCACGTACATCAGCAGGCAAAGATGGCACGATGCCAAAGCGCAGAGGAAAAGGGAGGTCGACGTGATGCACTTCATTTTGCCTTTCCAAGCACGGACGCAAAGGCTGCGGAAAGTAAAAAAGTTCGTCTTCGCCTAATGTGCCGCTCACAGGTGACACGGACCTCTCTTTTTTCCACATCCCCCACCGCTCACACATCACTTGAGAGGCGGCTGGCGTTGCTGCTCGCGCTCGCGGTGCTGGGCGATAATGCGAGCCAGCTTCGCCAGCGCCGCCGACTCGCGATTCGCCTGAGCCCGGACCAGCTGCTCCCTTCTGCGACGGAGCGAGAGGCCCTTCGCGTCCAGCTTCTCCCGCACCATCTTCCGGGCCTGCGCAGTCGCCACAGCCCACATGTCCGCCTCGGAGGTGACGGTGTCCCCGTCGATGTAACGCCGCCGGCGCAGCACCGGAAGTATGTCCGCCGCCCACCGCCGCACCATCCGCTCTTCCATCGCGCGCCGCAGCTGCGGGTCGGCAAACTCCTTCTCCGCCGCATCCAACTCAGCCGCAACGTCCTCTGATGCGCTTTGCTGGAGCCGCTTCTGTCCGCTGAGAGGCGAAGAAGCAGAGGAAGGCGGCAGCGACCTCCCGCTGCTGACGGGACCGCCGAAGAGGTGTCCGATGCGCTCCGCTCTTGCCCGATCGCGCTGCCGACGCGTCTGTGCGTCCGCGGCACGGGTCGCCTTCGCGCGCTTCAGTTCAATTGTGGCCGCGACGGCGTGTGACGTCGGGGCCAGAAAATACAGGTCGTCGTCTTCCTTGTCGTTGCCGTCTCCGCTTTGCTCCGTGCCAGCGCTGTGCATGCCGCTCAACACACTCGTTGGGTCGCGGCGCATGCGCGTGGTTGTCACGACGGGTGTCGGTGATGCACGCGACGCCAAGGGAATGTGTGGCTTGGAGAAGTCGATGGGACGGCGCGGCACTGCAATCGACGGTGCCGCAGATGCGGAGCGAATTCGCGACGGCTCACTGCTGCTGCTCGTGCTGCTAGTGCTGCTACTAGTGCTGGTGCTGCGACTGCCACCATATAGCGCGAAAGGGGCGGCGGAGGGAGCGACGGGCGTGACACGGGACGAGGAGGCAGACGCTGGGGCTCGAGACGGCGCGACCGTGCGTGACTCCGCGGCGCGTCGCGTCACCGTCGCTGGTGTGCTGCCAGCTGGAGTGCTGCGGGAATTCAGTCGGCTGCGTGCTGTGCCTGCGCTCTGTGTAGCTGCCATCCGCCGTGCCGCTGCTGCTGCTGCCGCTGCTGCCGCGAATGGTATCGGCACCTCCACCAATACCGCTTCCACGACGCTGGTCTCTGTTTCCCCCTCCCTCTCCCGCAGCTCCGTGCACTGCGGACAGAGGAACGTGAGGGGCCGCTCCGCCAGCCCGAGGCAGTCCAGGTGCGCCGCGTAGGGGCACTGCCGGCGGTCGCAGAAGATCATGCGCGCTGCGTTGTTCGCCTGGTGGCAAATCGCACATGCCACGAGCTCCTGCGACTCTTGCGAGCGACGTGGAGCATCTTCCCACTCCTCCTCGTCGTCCTCGTCGTCGTAGTACGTCTCCTCCCACGCCTTGTAGTTGCGCCGCCGCACCTTCGTCTCTTCCTCTTCCTGTGTGGCGGGGTTAAAGGCGTAGATGCGGGTGAAGCGCGCCTTGCACGACGGGCAGACGTTTGTGTTCTTGGCCCACTCCTTGATGCAGTAGGAACAGAAGAGGTGGTTGCACGAGTTGAGGCGTCCGCGGGGGTTGTCGACGGGGTGGATCTCGGTGAAGCAGATGCCACAAATGGTTTCGTAGGCAGTGGACGATTCGTGCGGGGAGGCGGGGGTGCTAAGCGAGGAAGCGGCGGAGGCGGTTGGGAGGACTGCCGCCATCCCAGTGGGTGGGAGAGGATCGGGCTCCATGGGCTAGTGCATTACAGCGCTTTTGTTTTCTTTCTGTTGTTCTTGTTGTTGAAGGTACTCCCCTTTGTATAGTAGTAGAGAGAGAGAGAATGAATGTGTTGTGGGTGTAAACCAAAAAAAAAACTTTTCTTTTCTGTTTCTCTTTAGCGCTTGTAACGTCCGATGAGCGAGGTGAGTGTATATGAGAGAGAAGAAAAGAATGAAACGAGACCAGCAGAAAAACAAAGTGTGAGTAGTATGTGTTGAAGGGGAAGAGGAGAGATCGCTTTCCCGCCGTCTTCCGCTTCGTTTGAGTGTATAGAGGGGAATAAGTGAGTGTGTGCAACGCACAATTGTGATCTTTTTTGTGTGTGTAGTGCGAGAAAAGGGGGAAAAAAAAAGAGAGAGTCGTTGCTATTAGCATGAAGAGGAAAGAGAAAGAGAAGGAATAAAGACAGAGAGTTTAAGCACTTCAGTGGAGATGCCGTTCCTCTCTCAACGCGATCCTAAGTGGAGAATGTGGCGACTCACTCTCGCAACGAAAAGCGAGACAAGACCCGCTGCATCAGTCGTGGTGCAATGAGCACGCTGCAATCGGGAAGCAGAAAGACGCCTTCTCTACTTGAGTGTCTCGTTGCTGCGCACCAGCCTCGAAGACTGAATGCGGTGCCAGTGCTTTGGTAAAGAAGAACGCCGATCGTCCCCCGATTTACGTTGTGTTTTCTCCTGCATCGCTTTGACACGCTAGAGAAGAGTTTTTTTTTTAGTGTTCTCCAAGTGTGGAGAGGCAAGTCTAGAAAAGAGGGATAAAGACGACAACACCTACGATGGTATGGAGACTGGGTGCTTGCGAAAACACACAGTTGCGCGCTTAGCTGACAGCATCACGACTAACGATGCTTCCACAGCGCGTCGAGCGGTGGAAGCGATCCCCCTCACGACGCAAAGGGACTCTAGCAAACAAGCATCAAAACACACACACACAGAAGTTTGTGCACATCCGCCGCATCGGCAAAAAAGGACAAAAGCTAAAGGGCCGCCATGCATGCAAGGCGAGGAGGAGAAAAGAAAAGAGAACGCAAGAGGGTAAAGAAACAACAACAGACGTGGCAACAAAAACAGAATCCACACGTGCGCTTTAAAAAGGAGGCATTAAAAAGCCAAACCGAGCAGAAAGAACCAGTTGACCACCGCCTACTCCTTCGGGTCATCCATCTTTAAAAAGGGATGCTCTAAAATCTCCGGAATCGTCGGCCGCAGCTTCGGGTTGGTGACGAGCAGGTAGGCGATGAACTCCACCGCCTTCTCATCGTAGTCGCGCAGCCGCGTCGGCAGCGGGGCAACGTGGTAGACCTTAAAGTTGCGGTCGTAGCCTGGCAGCTTCGTGACGCCCGGCCACGTCTGCTCCGTCGGGGTGCCCACAACGTAGAAGACCTTGTCCAGCTGATCACGCGAGTTCTCGCCGCGGAAGAGGGAGTAGCCGAGAATCATCTCCGCCACGATGCAGCCCACCGACCAGACATCCGCCGCAGGGGTGTAGTGGCGCTCACCCAGGATGATCTCCGGCGAGCGGTACCACAGCGTCATCACCTCGTGCGTGTACGTCTGCACCGACATCTCGAAGGTGCGGGCCAGGCCGAAGTCCGCCAGCTTCACATAAAAGCGCGTCTCCCCGCTCTTCTTGTCCTTGTAGTTCGCGACGAGGATGTTGCCCGGCTTCAGGTCACGGTGGATGATGCGGCTGTTGTGGCACGTCCACAGCGCGTAGAGCATCTGACGCGTGAAGTCGCGCACAAAGTTCAGCGGCACCGCCGTGCCATTCGTTGGCTTCGCGCCGTGCACAGGACGGTATCGCTTGATGAAGGCACGGAGGTCCTCGTCGAGCAGCTCAAAGACGAGGTAGACGCGGTGCTCACTGCAGACGACGTCAAGCAGGCGCACAACGTTGGGGTTGTCGTTGAGGTCGTGCAGCAGCGTCACCTCACGAATCGTGGTAGCCGGTACGCCCTCGGAGAAGCCGTCGAGACGCAGCTTCTTGATGGCGTACTTGGCACCTGTTGCCTTGTTGCGTGCGCGGAAGACGACGCCGTAGGTGCCCTCGCCAAGGAGCTCCTCTGGCTCGTAGGCGGCACTGAGCGCGGTGACATCCACGGGGTCCAGCTTACCGCCGAGGTTGTTGGCGGAGCTCTTCATCATTTTTTTTTCTTATAGTCAGCTTTCTTTCTAAGATGAAAAGACCTACTCGATCTCCACTGCTGTCCTCTCTCTCACCACCGCACAAAAAGCAGTGGAAAATATTCAGCGTACTCTACAAAACACAAGCAGCAACGCCAGGGGCAATGCGATTGGTTGCGCCGCAGACTCCGTTGACTTCTTCTTATTTTTTTGCTGTCGATTTACAGCTTCGTTTGCCAGAGAGCGAGAGAGAGAGAGAGAGAGAGAGAGAGGTTTGAAGTACGTAAGGTGATGGTTGAGGACATATTGGGAGCGAGGGCGACAACAAAGAAATGATGTTTGCGTCATGGCGAATGGAAAAAAAAACCGCTTCAAGTCGTCGTTCAGTTTCTAATAGCGTAAAAGTAGACGAGCAAAGCAGTCCGTGAGGAGAGAAGAGGAGCTGGGGGCTGGAACAAGACCCGTCTGTCGGCCCACCTTTCACTGCTGAATTAGAGGAGCGAGAAAGAAAGAAGCAAACGACCGAGAGCAGTGCGTCGAAGTCCCACGCCGCTTCGTCGCCTTCGAGCAATCAAGTTCTCGTTTTCTCATACGCAAGAAGCCATCACGCGTCTCTCCCTCTCTATACTTTCCTTTCCTTCAGCTAAATTGTTGTGTATGTTGAAAAACTACCTTTTTATGGATCTCTTCTATGATTGATTGTTCTCCACGGCGGCAATCATGCGCGCCAGCATCGCCGCCAGCTGCAGCGAGGTGCCGACGCCCTCGGCAATACGCATCGTCGTCTCTCCCACCACCTTCAACACCTCCAGCTGCTGCAGCTCACTGCGGAAGAGCCGTGCGTTTGTCTGGACCACCTTAAAGAATGTTGCAATTACGTCTGCTGGTGCGTAGCCGCGGTTCAGCAGGCGGTTCATCTCCTTGTGCGCCTCCTCAATATTGCGCTTCGTCACACAGGCGGTGATGATGTTCTCGACCAGGACCGGATGCGGCTGGTCGCACACCTTGAAGACGTTGTCCGCGTTCACAAGGCCGTAGCCGGTGTGCGTGGCCTGCAGCGAGTTCATCGCCTGGCGCAGATCGCCCTCTGCGAGGTACAGCAGCGCCTCCAGCCCATCGTCCGTGTAGGAGACCTTCTCTTGCTGAATCACGAACACCAAGCGGCGCAGAATGTCCGCATCGCTCAGCTTCTTGAAGCGCACCACCGCACAACGGGACTGAATAGGCTCGATGATCTTGCTGCTGTTGTTACACGCGAAGGCGAAGCGGGTGGTGCTGCTGTGCAGCTCCATTGTCCGGCGCAGTGCCTGCTGTGCCGCCGGCGTCATGCTGTCCGCCTCATCCAGCAAGACGATCTTATGCAGGTGGACGACCTGCTCCATCGTCTCCGCACCCTCGCCGGTGGTGAAGAATTTCTTTGGCAGCGTTTTCTTTGTCTGCGCGAAGAGCTTGATCTTCTCTCGCACAACATCGAGACCGCGGTCATCGCTCGCGTTCAGCTCCAGAACGGCATCTTTCAGGATGTCTTTGCCTCCAGCCTTGTCAGCGCCGGTGGCTGCATCGGTGTTTTGAAGCAGCAGATCGCGAGCGAGGCACAGCATGCTCGTCGTCTTCCCGTGCCTGGTGGGCCACACAGAAGCAGGTTGGGCAGGTTGCCCTCCTTCGCGATGATTTGGAGCCGGGAGATGGCCTCGGTGTTGCCGACGATGTCCGCCACCGTCTGCGGTCGGTACTTCTCCACCCACGGCGCGTTGGCATTAGACATAGTCGGCAGGAAAAGACTAGGCTGTGATGTGTTTTTTCCCCTTCTTCGGTTATTAATTGATCAGTTTGGAACTGAATAAAAAAATGTTTCGTTCAATGCACAGAGAGAGAGAAAGAGAGAGAGAAATGCAAAAGCGCACCTGTATCGACGTCTGCACGTGTAGGGCGAGAAGGTGCAAGCATTCCCCTTGGAGCGGCACCTATACAACGCATAGATGCGAGAGAAAAGTGCAGTGCGATGACAGCGGCTGGCTCCTCGTTGAGCTCCTACTCGCTTGCTGAGAGTCGCCTGCGCGCCTTGTGCAGCTTTCCACGTATGAAGAACAGAAGCAGCGCCAATGCAAGTTTTTTTGCCGTTTTACTTTACACTCATCCGCTCCAATAGTCTTCTCTGCTTTTTCGAAGATGATTACTTTCGTCTGAGGAGAACGCGCCATGATGAACGCGTCCGCAGAACTGAGTAGACCAACAAATCATGCCAATGGAGTGAATAAGCACAGAGGGACAGCGAAAAATATTTGATGAAAGTTAAAACAAAAAAGAAAGTTCTTAGGAGAAGAGAGAAACACCTTCACGAGTCCATTGCTGTATCCTTATGAAATCGCAGCGTCTATTTACATAGATCGATTTATAAGAAAAAAAATGGCCTTTTTTTTCTAGGACGGACAGAGAGAGAAGTTGCGTGGGAAACGAAGGAGCGCGTCGCAAGTGTTCACATAAGCGCTGAAGAGTCTCCCGCAAGCGTGGTAAAGCGGCATCTGCATCCCACAACCGTGCGCAAGAAAACTCATTCCCTCATTCCCCTCCTCCACCGTGAAAATAAGCCAGAAAAAAAAAAAGAACTTGCCATGGAGCAATAATAAAAAAAGCAAAAACAATTTCTAAAGGTGAAACCGAGAAACGACAACGACAACAACAAAAAAAAAACATGAGTGAATCAACAAGCATCGAGTCTGCGAAAGAAAAGGGAATACGGTAAAAAAAAAAAAAAAACAGAAAACATACATGCGCACACCAAGGAAAGAAAGGGAAGCTTCTTGCATGCTCTTCGCTAATCCGTAGTGACAACAAAACCTGTCGACACGCAAACAACACCAACCACAACCTACAACCAAAAAAAAAAGAGGGAGAAGATGACATTCTGAAAGTAAAGAAAAAACAGACATACCTCTTCTAACAGCTATGAAGAGTAACAAAAATAAAAATAGTCTCTCATGAGGGGGAGCGTAGACCGGTGACTAGTCCACGAACATCGTCAGCACGCTCGAGATGAGGGAGACGCCGCAGGAGATCACAAAGAAGAAGAAACCCAGCGCGAAGTCCCACTCCGCGGCCTTCAGCGACGTGTCGTCACACCACCCGTGCAGGTAGAGGTTCAGCATCAAGCCAAAGGTCACCGCCGCCGTCGCCGCAGAGAGAAAAAAGTAGAGCGCGAGCGGGAACTTCACCACGGCAGAAAACGCAAAGGTGAAGGTGGAGAGAAGGAAGTTGGCGGCGGCAAGAACGCATGTCACCACCGCTATGCCCTCCGCGGACTGAATGAGCATGTTGCCCGAGTAGCACGAGAAGTACTCGTCACGGAGGTCCACCGAGCTTGTGTTGCCCACCGCCGTGCCGTACTTCAGCTTCCACAGCGTCATGGTGCTCTTCGCAGGCGGCGCACCGGCAAGCAGGCTGAAGCGCCGCAACGTGGGCATGTCGTTTGCCACGCTAAAGCTGGAGCTTCGCACAGTGGTGTTGAGCGCAGCCACGGTATTGGTTCTGCTCGACGGCACCACGAAGAAGGGCATAAGGACGCCCACGACGGCGAGCGCCAGCGCGACGGCGGCGAAGAGCAGCACAAACACGCGAATCGCCGTGAAGCACGCCATGTTGAAGAGCGCGGCTGCTACAAGTCGTTGAAGTGGAGAGAGCAAAAGCTTTAAAAAAAAAGAGGGAAAGAAAGAGACAGAGAGAAGAAACTGACCTAGAGGTAAGAGTGTGTTCTACGCTGAGGGCGGAAAGGGGAAGACGACGTAGACGTTCGCTGTAAGCGCTTTTTTCTTTTTCGGAATAGGCGTGTGTGTTGTGTGAGTGTGGTAAAAGAGAGCGTTATTGAGAGAGAAATGGGAAGAGAGAGAGAGAGAGAAGGGAATTGCTGCAACACCAACAAAGCACCTCAGATCGAGCACTTCCAACTTTCCTTGCATGACGTGGTTGCGGCAACTGGTGCCCCTTTTTTTCTCTTTTTTTGGACAAGAATGCTAAGGAAGTCCATTATAAACGCAGAAGAACAGCTTTGAGTCTCGGCGCAGCCAAAGAGCAGAAGAGACCTTTTTTAAGAAAAAGAGGCACTGACAGCGTTCAAGCCGGCGTCCAATGCACCACAACAACTTCCAGCACGCGGAGTGAGCATGCGACAGTCCACAACGCACACGACGGAGAACGCATAGTGGTCGACTTCTTTCTTTCGTAAACAAAGCGGTGCCATGCAGCCATGGGAGAGGAAAAAAAAAATCTAATTAAACACTGCTGCGCAGCACCACTCGTGAAACACCGTCTTTTACTCTAACGATAGTGCAACAGCTTCGAAAGGAAAAAGAATAAGGGGGAGAGATTGTGACGCCGACCATGGTTGCAAAAGAGAGAAGCGTATATTGCCAATGGTTCCCTGATGCTGCCTGCGAATCCAGCTTACTGTAAAAGCGAAGAACGCGGACAGTAAAGTCAAAAGCCGACGTTGTTTTTACACATGCACAGAAAGTTTTTGTTCAGTAGAGACGCAGGCGGCTCACTGAGCTTCGTCGCAGCATGGCAATACGCGCCGACACGGGGAAGAGAAAGACGCTCCGGTCAAAGTCTTCGGTGCCTTCGATGTCGCGGCGGTGGATGTCCTCCTCCTGCAGCACCGCCCGCAGACGCGCCTGAATGCGGCGCTGCTCCAGCGAGGGACCAGTAGCCAGCGAGGAGGCAACAGCAGACGTGAGGGTAGTCGCCGAGCTGCCCGTCGAGTCGCGCCGTCGCGGCGTGCCGGTCTCCCAGCCCGGCTTCGTCTCACCTCGGTGGTAGGTGACGTCGTGCTCCCACACGGACGCCACGCCGCTTGTCGTGCTCACTTCCTTGATAGGGGAGATGTTGGGGGTGTCACGCAGGAGACGAGGCGTGCCCTGCACTGCTGCTGCGGGCGACGGTGTCGTCGTGAGGCGGGAGCGCAGCGCACTACCAAGTATTGCGCCATCAGCAGCTCCAATGCCACCTGCGTGCGCAGAGCGCGGCGGGGACGGGGCGTAGGACAGCTGCTGCTGCTGCTGCTGATGCTGTGACCGCAAAGGGTACGCAGCGAGTGCCTGGGCGTACACGCGTGTTGGTGTGGAGTTGGTCGCTCGGTTTTTTCCGTTGTTGCTGGCGGTGGCAGTGGTGGCGTTGGGGTGCGTTGGTGGGACATTGGGTGGTGGCGGTAACCGCGCAGGTGAAGAAGCCGACGAAGACGGCCGCGGCGCTGCCCCCACGCCTTTCTCTTCCTCCTTCTCTCCTTCCTCATAAAGCCCCTCCTCGCTCTCGTTTTCCTGTGCAGAAGCAACGGTGTCTGCCCAGCACTGCACACGCTCCAGCATCTCTGCTCGATACATTAGTGCACGCGTGTCGATTTCCGCTTCCTCCAGCCGCTGTCGCGCGTCTCGCTCCGTCCTCGCCACTTCGTCGAAGCCTTGCTGCCGCAGCGACCGCATCGCCTGCATCCACGGCGAGGACCCAGCCTCCACCGCCCGCTGCAGCCCGCCATCGAGGTTCTTTTCAAGGACGTGGCGCACAGCCGGGTAGGCGCTAGGCGCAGCAGCAGCGGCTGCGGCAGACGGGTTGTGCGGTGCGACGTTCTCCGCAGGGGTGCTGCGCGTCGCGCTGTCGCTGATGCGGTGCGGTGTCCACGTCCGCGGAGTCGCCTTCACGGGCGAGATGCCCTCGTCCGCGTGTTCGTACCTCCCCCAGTCCTCTAATGGATCGCGCCGGCCGCGATAGGGACTGCCGCCGCCACGTGAGGCGCTCCGCAGCGGCGTCATCCGCCCCGCCTCACGCCGCCGCTCCGCCCGCAACAAGTCCTCGCGCTTCTGCACCAACGCCACCAGCGTTCTGTCCTCCATGAAGTTGGAGCACTGCCCGATAAAGCGGTCGATATCACTCGAGTGGGTCGCGTCGAGCACCTGCAGGGCGGCCTTCTGCGTTGCCACGAGTTCGTTGCGCAGCGTCTCGGCGTTGCAGAGGTCGGTGTACATGCACAGCTGCACCTCATCGGGTGCGCTACGAGCCTGCACGAGGGCCTCAAAGATGGCACGCTCGTTCAGCTCCTTGCACGCCTTGCGCAGTGGCTTCACGTAGGGGCGGCAGGCTTCCATGTGCATGAGATACATGTCCTTGGCCCGTGCTACGAGGCTGGCCAGCGCGGAGGAGCCGACAGACTTGCGGGACTGCGAGGACACGTGCATCGCGTCCTCGGCCTCTACGATGGCTGACTCGAGCTCGACGACGTCGCCTTTTTCCAAGGCATCCTGCAAGACAGCCGAGAGGGCAGATATGGACATCTTCGTAGCTTCTGTGCGTGTACGTGAGCTAAAACAGGGGATAAGAAAGGGAGTGCAGTCCCGCGACGACAAAAAAGAAAAAGAGATTTGTCTAGGCGATATAAAAATACAGTGAATATGAGCTGAAGTGCGGATTGGCTGCGGTGGCGTCTCAAGAATATGAAGAAGCCGCTCCGCTAAGGTGCAGGGAATAAAAGTGGAGAAAAAGAGAAGAAAAGAGTTCTTCCTTATGGCCTCCTCTTCTTTTTTTTTTCTTTAGGATCTCTTCTCGACACACGAGCACACGAGCGATTAGTGCGCAAAATGAGCGGCGGCAAAAAGGTCCTCCAAGCTGTGCTGTTAAAAAACAGCACACCAATAATAATAATAAAAACGAAGGAAGAGAGAGAAAGGATAAGTACGAGGAGTCAAAGGAAGAGAAAAAATTTGACGCTTCCATCCGCTCGTAGAATGATGAAAGGAAACTCGTAAAGCACCCATCAAGAGGAGCAAATGCAATCACCCGCCACACGCAGAAACAGCTCCAGTGACGTTGCGTCCTGCTGCGAAGGCCGTGCGTGTCTGTGTGCGAATATCCCATTTCAATTGCACACGTTGCGTCAGTGATTGACTGCACATACGGCTGCAGCCGCCGCTTTAGACACGCTCGTCACCGTCCCTTCTCCTTCTGCAATCTTTATCAGCATCGCGTGATAAAGCGCAAAGAGGCGCTTGTGGGCTTGAAGCAACATTTCCACCTATTCTTCTCCTTTCTTTGTATGTGTGTGTGGAGGGTATAAAATCAAGTTCAGGGAGCCGCAGCAAGTCTAACTGAACTACACAGAGAGAAAACGAAGGAGGAACAACATCCCTTCAGAGAAGCGAAAAGGAAATATTACATCAGATCTACATCACCCATCGAGCACCGCACAGACAAACAAAAAATCGAAAAAAAGGAAAAGATAGCAAACAGAACAGATGATACGCCAAAAAGGTACAAGGGGAAAATCAAAAAGTCACGAAATATTGGGAAAGCTGTGGCGACGGACGGCTGCGTGAAGGCATGAAGACGTACTATACATGTGTCACCCCACACACATACACGGCTGTACCTAATGAAGATAGGGGAAGGTTTGAAAAAAAAAAAGCAGAAAGATAACGCACCGTTTAGTTTCTCTAACTTGTGGGGACACTCAAAAAACGCAGGCACCTAGAGAGAGAGCACATACGGTGAGAGATGCGAACGTTACAGACGCATGCTGCGGTCAGACAGCTCAAAATCCAGTCCATGAAACTTGCGCACTCCCGTCTTCGCCACTCGTCTCTACTCTCCATCAGGGTTCTGAGCAGCGTGGCTCTCGGCTAGCTGAGCCGCGTTCATGCGGACCACCTCGCGAATGAGCTCGTCCACCAAGGCACGGGCCTTCTTCTTCTTGTCCAGCTCCTTGTCCACCTCGGCCATGAGCCACGGAAAGAAGTCGAGCTCCACCTCGTTCAGGACGCGGTCGGCGAACCAGCCCTCATCCTGCAGTCGCGAGTAGACGCGGTTCTCCATGTTCGCCATGTACGCCTTCGCAAACTGCCGGGCCTGCAGCTTTTCTCGCGTCTCCTTCTCGCGCTGGATACGCTCCATCTCCTGCTTCTTGCGGCGCTCTTTTTCCTCGAACTTGCGACGCTCCGCCGACTCGAGCTTCTGCGCCTCCAGCAGCTCCTCCTTGCGGCGCTGCTCGAACTCGATCTGTTGCTGCCGCAGCAGCTCCAGCTCCTCCTCCTGCATCACCTCCAGCATCGCCTGCTCGAGCGTCTTGCCCACCAACACCTCCAGGATGGGCTCTACCGCCTCATCGAAGCGGAAGAGGTCGCCCTCGTGGATTTGCGTCTCGGCGTCGCGGCCGGACTTGGTGGGGACGTACTTCGGAGTGGCAGGGCGGTCCATCAGTGGGTCCGTCTGCGTCTCCTGGATCACCTGCTCCACCCGGTCCGTCAGCTCCTCCAGGTACTCCTCCGTTTGGATGTGGATGTTGTGGCGGTCCTCGCCCGGGTCGGGGGTCGCCATGTGCCGCCGCGCCGACTCGAGCTGCTTGCGGCGCTTAATCGAGGCCGCCCGCTGCGAGGCCTGCTTGCGGCGCTGCGTGTCGATCATCTCGCGCTTCTCCATCTCTGCGCGCGCGGCGGTGGACATGATGGGGCTAGCGTAGGTGTTGCCGCGGTAGACGCGGCGGTCGTGCATCACATTGCCGTAGCGCTGCGAGCCGCTCTGCTGGTTCTGGCTGCCCGACGGGGCGGAGGGGTCGCGGAACTTCGGGTTCTGGAATCCTTGGGGAGGCTGGCGGAAGGTGTAGGCCGCCGCCGTCACCTCCGTGTCTGCCGCTGGTCGCTGCATTGCGGGTGGCGGTCAACGGAAGTTGCACCGGAAGGGAAAAAGAGGAAAGAGAGAGAAGAAAACCTCCAGAAGAACAACACAGAGGGAGCTTTGCGTACTTCTTGATAGATCAGCTTCTTTTTTTGTTTTCTTTTTCTTATTGCTTTTGTTTTGTTAATAAAATATGTGAGCGTTTAGGTGAATGGGATACGCAAAAGGCAAAAGATGAGAAGAGAAGAATATAGAGAGAGGGTGATAGCAACCTCGCTTCTTCGTCACCACGCACTGCAAGGGCGTATAGATTTTCGAAGACAAAGGGCAATGCACCACTGAATCTTCTAAAGCAGACTCGCGGACAGCACACCAGCTTGCTAGCGCCAATTTCTATTATTTTCTCGCCTCTTTGTGACCATCGCATTGAGAGCGACGTGCAGATACAGATCGGTGCATCGCCTTTACACGACCGCAGTAGCAGCACAGGTAGTTCTAGAATGCGTGCCACGCTACACTGTCTGCTGCACTTTAAACGTGACCGCTTCCTCTCGTCTCCTAACACACCTGGTCTACTTCGTTAGAGAAAAAAGGCTTTTTTTTCTTTTTGAAAGGGGTACATGCGTGAGACGCGCTCCGCCTGCCACGTCCTGGCATTGGCGCAGATACAATGGTACATCAGTAGGAACAGTTCTGGAAAAAAAAAAGAGGTAAACGATTCTTTTATAAAAAGCGAAGACACACAAAAAGAAAAAAGGAGTGGCTAAAGCGCAAATTCGAAAACAGGTTGCATGTACATCCACGCGTATCGATGGCGACACCTCAACAACACGTGCTGTTCTACCAAAGGGAGAAAAGTATTGGCGACTCGTCTCAAGAAATGGGAAAAGAACAGACAAGGAAAGGCTGCTGAGCACCAGAAACCAACCAGCCACACACACACATATACGTCTGAGTAAATTAGCAAGAGAAGCTATGACTGACACGCACCACAAGGTGATCAACAACGAAAAGGAAAAAAGAATTAGAACGCATCAAGTAGAAGTAGGTAGCTCGAAACAAAGGGAGGAGACTAACGCGTTCCGCGTTGTTGAAAGGAGAGAACACTAACAAGAGCAAAAGGAAAAGAAATACACACAAAATAAATGAAGATTAACACAACACGAAGAGAAGTTGTTTATCTGCCTGTTCAGGAAGAAGAAGAAAAAAACGAGTGTCATCAACGTGTCTGAAGTTCCCTCAAACCACAGCAAGAAGATGCACTCACAGGCTTCTACAAACACCTTTGAAGAGGAGGAAAAAGAAAATGTCGATCGGAAGACACAGTTGCCGCTGTGAGCAAGTCAGAAGATGGCCGTCTGCATCAAACGTAAAAAGCAAAAGGAAAGACGACGGCAAAAAAAAAAGAGCAAAACAAAAATAAGAAAGACAGCCGGGATGTGATAAGAAGTCGATTAAGTTCTTCTTCTCTTATGCCGCAGCCCCAGTTCCCTCAAACTGAGGTGAAAAAAAAATTCAAACAGCAATGTAGAGGAAGTCGAACTCAAAGCATCCACTTAGGCTCTCCCACCAGCAAACAAAAAAAAACGCAAAAATTAAAAAGAACTGTGTGAAGCAGCCTTTGTCGGCTTCGTTTCCGACGGCGCTACTTGCGGAACGACGCCGGCGTGCTTCGTGACGCAACTCCGCGTTCGCCCTTGCCACCGTTGCGCAGAGGCGGCAAGCTGTCGCCCCGCTGCAGCTGTCGGCCCGTCGACGGAGCCCGCGAGCGCCGCCCGGTGTTCGGCTGCGACTTCACGCTCTTCGGCAGCGTTGGGAAACGTGTCTGCTGCAGCGGCCGCGCTCCCACCGGCGCCGCCACGAACTTCACCGTCGTGCGCTTCGGTGTGAAGATGCTCACCGTGCACGGACAGTCACCCGAGACGGGCGGGTTTGGCGAGGTGAGCAGCAGTGCGTAGTAGCCCGGCTTGTCAGCCTTGAAAGCAAGCGAGTGCTCGCGCGCGTTGGTTGCCTCGCCGGAGGAGGTGATCTTCATTGCCTGGTCGTTGAAGGCGACCATGACAATATCATCATCCGCCACCACGTCACCCTTGCTGGCTGCGCGTGCGTCGGACACCTTCTCCTGCCGCAGTAGCACGTGCACCTCCCCGGCCGCGCTCAGCGTGAAGTCAACGCGGCGGCCCTCCTCGCCCGGCGCGAGCGTCACCGTCGCGGTGGTTGGGGTGCGGGAGAGACCGCAGAAATGCATCGGTGTCAGCGACACCTTCGCCAAGCCGGGGTAGACGGAGAGCTGGAAGGCGCCGTGCTGCCCTGCCTTAGAAAGGTAGGGGATGAGCCAGCACGTCGTGCTCGGGGGCACCTCCATCAGACTGCACACCTCGCGCGAGTCGAGCATGACACCCTTCTGCAAGAAGCGGGCAGTGCTGTTCGTCACCAGCGGCGTCGCCGGGTTGGCGGTCGAGGTCGGCTCCATCAGCACGATGCCGCTCTGTGGGTAGTGGCGCAGGCCGTCCGGGTCAATAAACTGCGGCGCATCGTGGCGCAGCTCCACGAGGACGGTGGCGGGGCGGCTGCTGTTGTTTTGCAGGAGGTAGATCGGGTTGTTGCGGAAGCTTGTGTACTTGGGGTTGCCACCGCTCGTGCGGCTGTCCCAGCTGCCGGCCGCCGTGAGCCGGTCGCCGCAGTTGATGTGGCACGTCTGCATGCTCGAGTAGTTGCGCAGGAAGGTCGGGAGGGGCAGGTAAAGAACATCCTCCCGCTCCGGGTCGTAGTGACAGATCTGCTGCAGCTCCACGTTCCAGTTCATGTCGTTGTAGCACAGCGGCCCGCTGTAGTGCGGTGCGTCGCCGTTGTAAGAGTTCTCCAACTTGATCACCACATCTGACGGGTTCGTGCTGCCGCCGAGAGTGAAGATGACGTCCAGCAGCGCGTAGCTGCAGAGGGGGTGCACCCCGTCCGGCGCCGTCTCGCTCGACGTGCACACAATCACGTCCCCACGGCTGAGATCCTCAGCGACGCCCTGCCAGAACTCTACCGAAGAGTTGTCGCCGAGGTTGGCCGCCTCCGCCAGCTTCGCGTCGAAGGGGGTGTGCGACACCGGGCGACCTGTCAAGTCGCGCAGCGTCTCCAGCGGCGTGCAGTTGTCGAGCTGCTCGTAGCCGCCCACGAACTTGGCGTAGGCCTTCTCCAGCAGCAGCGGCCACCACGCGTGCGACGGGGACTGCACGAACTTCGGCACGTTGTCCGCCGTGCACGGGACGCGGTCGTCGATGTCGACGTAGACCGGGTTGCTCTGCGGGTCGAAGAACACAAAGGTGTACGGCGCGTTCACCGGCGGCTCCTTCGTCGCGATGAGGCGCTGCAGCAGCACCGGGTGGCGAGAAAGAGCGGAGAGGAAGGGCACGATGTAGCCCGCATCCTCCGGCGCTGACGTGACATCCGCCGGGCTCGGCGCTGCGGGCTCGAAGGGGACGGAGCGGCCCTTGGGGTACAGCTCACACACCCGCGGCCACTGCTCGGCGACGTGCTTGTTCGCCGCGTGGAAGTCGGTGTCCTGCCACCCGCGTATCTCCAGCGCCAGCTCGTGCACGCGCGCGTTCATCTTCTGCTCCATCTCCCGCACACTCCGTGACGACTCGTCGGTGCGGCGCAGCTGGCGACGCTCGAGCTCCATCGAGTGGAAGACGGGGTCGGCGTCGAGCGGCAGCCGCTCCAGCGGGATGCCTTCCGGCTCCTGGTCAAGGAAGGCGCGGTCCTTCTTGATAAAGTCCGCCGCCAGCTCAATCAGCCGCGCGTTGAGGCGCTTCTCCAGCGGCGCCAGATCCGTCTTGCCGCGCCGCTTCTCCCTGAAGTGCTGCAGCTCCATGCCGTGGAAGTCCGCGTCGGCGTGCAGCGGGAGGTCGCGCAGCGGGACGCCGCACGGCTCGGGGTGCAGGTAGGCGCGGTCGTTCGCCAGCAGCTCGTCGGCCAGCTCGTACGCACGGCCCTCCATCCCGCCCTCCAGCACTGCGATGTCCTCCGCGTTGCGGTCGGGGTCGTCCTTGCGCAGCTGCCGCCGTGTCCGCTCGATCGTGCGCATGCGGGCGTCGCTGTTCAGCGGCACGTCCGCCAGCGGAATGCCAAGCGGCGCCGGGTCCATGAAGGCGCGCTCGCTGTCCAGCAGCGTTTGCGCGAGGGCCTCGGCACGCTCGTTGAGGCGGTCCTCGATGGCCTTAATGTGGGCAGGGTTGCGGCCCGCCTCTTTCAGCGCACGCCGCTGCTCCTCCATCTTGCGGAACTCCTCGTCGCCGTTCAGGGGGACGTCGGCGATGGGCACGCCAAGCGGCTCGGGCAGCAGAAATGCGCGGCCCTTCAGCACAAGGTCCTTCGCAAGGGCGTGCACCCGGTCGTTCATCTTCCTCTCCAGCTCCGCCAGCTCGGCCTTGTTCCGCGCCGGGTGCGGCAGAAGCTTGCGGTGCTGCAGCTCCATCGAGTGGAAGTCGCGGTCAGTGCCCAGCGGCAGGTAGCGCAGCGGCACGCCCTCCGGCTCCTGGTCAAGGAAGGAGCGCTGCTTCTCGACGAAGGTGGTCGCGATCTCGCCCACGCGCTCGGCCATCTGCTCCTCGCAGGCGCGGATGCCCTCGTGGTTGCGCTTCGGGTTGGCGCGGAGTGCGCGGCGCTTGCGCTCGACCTGGTTCAGAAGCGGGTCGTGGTTCAGCGGCAGCTCCTCCAGCGGCACCCCCATCGGCTCGAGGTCGAGAAAGGCGCGCTCCTTCCGCAGCAGCTCCCGCGCGATCAGCTCGGCGCGGTCCTGCAGCTCTGCCTCCTTCGCAGCAATGGCGGGTGCGTTGACGACGGCCTCGCGCTTCAACCGCAGCCGCTCGCGCTCCAGAGCGCGGAAGGGGGCGTCGGTGTTGAGAGGGAGGTCCTCCAGCGGCACGCCCTCCGGCTCACGCGACAGGAAAGCGCGCTCCGTCTCCAAAAAGTCCTTGGCCATCTCATGCGTCCGGGTGTTCATGCGCTCCTCAACCGCCCGCACCTCCGTCTCGCCGGCGCCGTTCTTCAGCGCCTTCTTGTGGCGCCGCCGCTCCCGCGCCAGATCGCTGAAGGCCTTGTCGGAGTCGAGCGGCAGCAACTCCAGCGCCACCCCCTCCGGCTCGGGGTCGAGGAAGGCGCGGTCGGCCGCCAGCATCGTCCGTGCCAGCTCGCCGGCGCGCTGCTCCATCCGCGCACCCGTCTCCGCCCGCACCGCCTCGCTCGGGGCCGCCACGCGCTCGTTGCGGTAGCGCCGGATCTCCTCCCCCTTGAACTCGGGGTCCTCGTCAAGGCCGATCTCCCACAGGGGGATGCCCTCCGGATCCTGCGGCATGAAGGCACGGCGCCGCGCGAACTCCTCTCGGGCCAGCGTGTGCGAGCGGCGGTTCATCTCCTCGCCGAGCTCGCGCAGCACCTCCTTGTTCTGCTTCGTCGCCCGCGGGTCCTTGGAGCGGCGGCGGTACTCCTGCTCCAGCTGTTGGAAGGTGGGGTCGGTGTCGAGGGGGACGTCGACGAGCAGCATCCCCTCCGGCTCCGCATCGAGGAAGGCGCGCTCGTTCTCGATGACGTCGTCGGCAATCTCGCACGCGCGTCGGTCCATCTCGTCCTCGAGCGCAGCCATCTGCGTCGCCTCCACACGCCCCTTGCCACGGCAACGCCGCCGCTTCTTCGCCAGCTCGCGGAAGGCCTCGTCGACGTGCAGGCCGAGCTCCTCGCGTGGGATGCCGCGGTAGGTAGGCTTGAGAGTCTCCAGGTCCTGTCCGACCACCTCGTTCGCCAGCTCGCCCGCCCGTGCCCGCAGCTCCTCCTCGTCGGCCGCCACCTCCTTCTTCATCGTTGGCAGTCGCTTGTGCGCACGCCGCTGCCGCTCCAGCTTCTGGAACTTGCTGTCCGTGTCGAGCGGCAGCTCATCCAGCGGAACGCCGAAAATCTCGGGTGGCAGGTAGCCGCGGTCCTCCGCAACAACCTGCCGCGCGAGCTCGTGGGCCCGGTCGTTGAGCTGCTTCTCCAGCGCCGCCGCCTGCGCCTTGCCCTCGTGGGGATCTCTGGCGAGGCACACCGCGCGCTGCACCTCTGTCGCGTGGTAGACCTTGTCCTCGTCCAGCGGCACGTCGCACAGGTCGACACCGGCTGGCTGCACATCAAGGTAGCGGCCGCGATCACCCCGCAGCTGCGCCGCTCCGATTTCGTCCGCGCGCAGCTGCAGGTCGCGGCACAGCGCCGGCACCAGAGACGCCGTCGCCGCATCGCCGCTCCGCAGCGCCGCCCGTAGCTCCCGCTCCTTCGCGACGAAGCCCTTGTCGGCGTCGAGGGCGAGGAGTGCCTTAGGGATGTCCGACGACGTCTCCCGCAGGAAGCCCCGGCCCTTCGCCTTCTCCGCCTTGGCCAGCTCGTGGGCTCGGTCGTTCATCTTCGCCTCGAGCGCCTCGGCCTCCTCGCTCGACGGCGACTCGCCGCTCGCCAGCAGCCGCAGCCGCGCCGTCTCTATGGCGCAGTAGGTGGCATCGCTGTCGAGCGGCACATCAGCGAGAGGCACGCCCTCCGGCTCCTGGTCGAGAACGCCTCGGCTCTGTCGCAGGTAGTCCCTGGCGAGCAGGTGGCCGCGCTCGTTCATCCTCGCGAGCGCCTCCTCGGCAGCGGCGGGGTTGCGCTTCTCTGCCGCCTCCAGCGCGCGGAACTCCTTCTCGGCCTGCATGAACTTCGCGTCCTCGTCGAGCGGGAGCAGCGCGAGGGGCACCCCCTCCGGCTCCGTGTCTATCCTGGCCCGGTCAGCGGCGATGCGCTCGCGCGCCATGGCGTGGGCCCGCGCGTTCAGCACCGCCTGCGCCTCCCGCACCGTCGCGGGGTCCACCAGCGTGTGCCGCTTCGCCGCCCGCAGCGCCGGCACCGAGGCAGCAAAGGCGGCGTCGCGGTGCGGCTTGAGGTAGCGCAGCGGGTAGCCCTCCGGCTCCCGGTCCAGCCCCTGCAGGTCCTCCTCGAGCTGTCTCTTGGCAAGGTCGGTGGCGCGGTCGTTGAGGCGCCCCTCCAGCTCGGTGATGCGCGCGGCGTTGGCGGCGGGGTCGCGCGCCTTCAGCTTCGCACGCTCCACCTCCATCGCGTGGAACTTCGAGTCGCTGCTCAGCGGCAGCTCGGCCAGCGCCACGCCCTCGGGTGTTGGGTCGAGGTAGCCACGGTCGGCAGCGAGGACGTCGTTTGCCAGCTGGTGGGCACGTGCGTTCAGCTGGTCCTCGAGGTCGCTGATCGAGGAGGCGTTGCGTGTCGGATTCGCCGCCTTGAGCACCGCCCGCTGCACCTCAAGGTCGTTGAACGCGGGATCGGTGTCGAGCGGCAGGCGGCTCAGCAGGACGCCCTCCGGCTCGCGGTCGAGGTAGCCGCGATCGCCGCGCAGCAGCTTGTCAGCCGCCTCCTCCGCGCACGCGTTGAGGGACTTCACAATAGGCGACCCAGCCTCCACGCTGCGCGACGCCCCCGCGTGTGCCCGCTCCTCCAGCAGCGAGCTGAACTTGGGGTTCGTGTGCAGGTCCAGCAGCTCAATCGGGATGCCGCGCGGCGTCTGTGCGAGGCCCTTGTAGTCCGCCGCCTTCAGCTGCCGCGCCAGCTCATGCGCACGGTCGTTCAGCTGGTCCTCCAGCTCGCCGATGCGGTGTTGGTGCTTCTTCGCATCCGCCAGCTTCAGCGTCGCCCGCTCCGCCTCGAGCGCGTGGAAGGCGGCGTCGGTGTCGAGTGGGAGGCGCTGCAGCGCCACGTTGTCCGGCTTCGGGTGCAGGTAGCGGCGGTCGTGCTTCGTCACCGCCTCGGCCATCTCGCGTGCGCGCTCGTTCATCTGCTGCTGCACCTCTGCGATCGCGGCCTTGTTCGCCTCGGCTGAGCCGCCTTTCAGACGCCGCAGCTCATCGACCAGCTGCGCAAAACGGGCGTCCTGGTGCGGCACGAGCGCTGTCAGCGGGACGCCGCACGGCTCCTGCACGAGGCCACGCAGGTCCTCCTTCTTCTGCGCGAGGGCCAACTCGTGCACGCGGGCGTTGAGGGCCTCCTCCAGCTCGCCGGCAGCCGTGTTGGCGTTGCGGGCCTTCGCCGCCGCCCGCTTCGCCTCCAAGTCGCGGAAGCCGCGGTCGGTGTCGAGCGGCAGCACGTCGAGCGGAACGCCTTCCGGGTAGGGGTCGAGGTAGCCGCGGTCCTTGCGCAGCTGCTGCCGCGCCACCTCGCGTGCCCGGTCCCGCAGCTGCTCCTCCAACTTGGCAACCTCCCGCGCATCGGCTGCCGGGCCACCAGCGGCGTGAGCAGCCTGCAAGCTCAGCTTCTGCGCCTCGAGCCGCTTGAACTCCTCGTCGGACGACAGCGGCAGCAGGTGCAGCGCCAGCCCCTCCGGCTCTGCCTCGATGTACGTTTGGCGGTCCTCTGTCACGTAGGCCTCAGCCAGCTCGTAGTTGCGGTCGTTCGCGGCGGCGCGCAGCTGCTTCAGTTTGGCCGCGTGCGTCGCCGGGTCCTTCGCGAGGCGCCGCAGCTCGGGCAACATGCTGCTGAACGCGCTGTCCTCGTGCGGTTTCAGCAGCGCCAGCGGCACACCAAGCGGCGCGGGCTCCAGCCCTTCCAGGTCGCGCTTCAGCTGCGCGGCGGCCAGCTCCTCCGCACGCGCGTTCAGCGTGTCCTCCAGCCTCTCGATCGCGTGGGCGTCGGGGTGCGGCGCGCGCTTCGCCACCGCACGCGCCACCTCGCTCTGGTGGAAAACGGGGTCGCTGTCGAGTGGCAGCACCGCCAGCGGCACGCCGCACGGGTTCGGCTCGAGGTAGGCGCGGTCGCCGTCAAGCGCCGCCGTGGCCAGCTCCATCGCGCGGTTGCTCATCAGCCGCTGCTGCGTCTTGATCTTGTCCGCGTTGCGCACCGGGTCCTTCCGCAGCACGCGGAGATCCTTGATGAGGCCCGCCATCTTCGCGTCCTCGTGTGGCTCCAGCAGAGCCAGCGGGATGTCGCGCGGCGCGGGGTCGACGCCCTCGAGGTCGGACCGTCGCTGCGCCTCGGCCAGCTCGTGCACGCGCTGGTTCAGCTGCGCCTCGAGCTGCTCGATGGCGACGGCGTTCTTGACGGCATCCTCCAGCCGGTACGTGGCGCGCCGCGCCTCCTGACCGTGGAACTGCTCGTCGTGCGCAGCGGCAACAAGGCCAGCGGCACTCCCTCGGGGTCCGAGTCGAGGTAATCCTCACGGCCCTGCTCCAGCGCTGCCCCGGCAAGCTCCAGCACCCGCTCGTTCAGCTGCCCCTTCAGCTCCGCCACCTTGTTCTTCAGCTGGGGCACCCGCTTTGCGCGGCGCAGCTCGGGGATGATGCCGGACACCGTCGTGTCGCGCCGCGGCTCGAGCAGCTCCAGCTGGATGCCGAGCGGCTTCGGGTCGACGCCGTCGAAGTCGCTGCGCAGCACGTCGAGCGCCAACTCGCCCACTCGCCCGTTCATGTCCTCCTCCAGCTGGTTGATGGCGCGGCGGTTGCTCATCGGGTCGCTCTCCCGCAGCTCGTGTCGCTCCTCCCGCATCTCGGTGAAGGCGGGGTCGGTGGCGAGGGGCAGGTCGGCCAGCGGCACGCCGTGCGGGTTCGGCGCGAGGAAGTAGAGGTCGCCGTCCTTCTGCTCCTTCGCCAGCTCGCAGAGGCGGTCGCTCATGATCTGCTCGAGGTCCTCTTTGAAGGTCACCTTTGGGTTGCGCTTGCGGCTGCGGCGCTTCTCGGCGGCCTCGCTGAAGAGGCGGTCAGCGTGCGGCTTGAGGTCCTTGACGAGGATGCCCTCGTAGCGCGGCGGGAAGGCGGCGAGATCCTCGTCCTTCACGTCCTCGGCGAGCTCGCAGGCGCGGTCGTTTAGCAAGCCCTCGGTGCTGCTGATCGCGGCGGCGTTGCGCATCGGACTGGCCGCCTTCAGCGTGGCGCGCTCCACCTCGAGCGTGTGGAAGGCGAGGTCGGTGTCGAGCGGCAGGTCCTCCAGCGGAATCCCACGCGGACGCGGCTCGAGGTAGTTGGCACGCTCACCCGTCAGCAGCGCGGCCGCCAGCTCGTGTGCCCGCTCGTTCAGCGCGGCCTCCTTCTCTGCAATTGCGTCGGCGTTCTGCGCTGGGCTGTGGCGCAGCTCACGCAGCTCGTCGATCAGCGCACGCGCAGTAGCGTCGTCGTGCAGGTTGAGCAGCTCCTTGGGGATGTCGCACGGAGACGTGTCCACCGCGTCGAGGTCGCTCACCCGCTGCCGCTTCGCCAGCTCCAACGCCCGCTCGTTCAGCTCCCCCTCCAGCGCCGCGATCCTGTCGGCCTGCCGGCGCGGGTCGGTCAGCTTCAGCTTCGCCCGCTCCACCTCGAGGGCATGGAACTTTTCGTCCTCGTCAAGAGGCAGGAATTCAAGGGCCACCTTGTTGGGCGTGGGGTCGAGGTAGCTGCGGTCCATCACCTTTTGCGCCAGTGCATCAGCTCGCGCGTTCATCTCCGCCACGTGCTGCTGCGTCTCGTTGACATCGCGGGGCGGGTTGCGCTTCAGCGCGCGCAGCGTCTGCACCTGCTCGGCAAACACAGCGTCCTCGTGCGGCTTTAGCAGCTCTAGTGGGATGCCACGCGGAGCGGGGTTTACGCCCTTCAGGTCTGCTAGCTTCTGCTGCCTCGCTAGCTCGTGGGCGCGGTCGTTCAGCTTCGCCTCGAGGTCCTTGATCTTGCCGGCGTTGCGCTTTGCGTTGTCCGCCTTCAGCGCCGTCCGCTGCACCTCCATCTCGTGGAAGGCGGGGTCAGTGGCGAGGGGCAGCTCCTCCAGCGGCACGCCTTCCGGGCAGCGGACGAGGTAGTCGCGGTCGCCCTGCAGCATACCGCGCGCCAGCTCATGCGCACGCTCGTTCATCGTGGCAACAAGCGCGGGGAGCTGAGAGGACGCAGCCTCGCCGCCCTTCGCCTCCAGTGCGCGGCGTTGGTCCACCAGCTGGGCAAACGCCGGATCGCTGTGCGGGTTGACGACCGCGAGTGGAACGCCCTCTGGGGCCGTGTCGAGACCCTTCAGATCAGCCGCGCGGCGCTGCTCCGCCAGCTCCATCGCCCGCAGGTTCAGCTGGTTCTCCAGCTCGGTGATCTTCTCGGCATTGCGGCGCGGGTTGTCTGCCTTCAGCACAGCGCGGCGCACCTCGGCAGCGTGAAAGGCCTCGTCGCTGTTGAGTGGCAGCAACGCCAGCGGCACCTCCTTGGGGTTCTTGTGCAGGTAGCCGCGGTCCTTCTCCAGCAGGTCGTGCGCCATCGTCTGACACCGCTCCTCCATCGCCGCCTTCAACGGGGCGACGTGCGGGTCGCGGCTGTCCAGGGTCGGCAGCGCACGCAGCTGTGCAATGAGCTCCTTGAAGGCGGGGTCCTGATACGGCTTCAGCACCTCCAGCGGAACGCCGAAGGGAGCCGGGTCAACGCCGGCCAGCTCCGCCGCAATCCGCTCATTCGCCAGCTCGTGCACGCGGTCGTTCAGCTTGCTCTCCAGCTCGCGAATGGCATCGGCGTTGCGGCGCGCGTCGAGCGACTTGAGGTTCGCCCGCTTCGCCTCCAGCTGCTGGAAGGCCTTGTCGGTGTCCAGCGGCAGCAGCGCCAGCGGGACGCCGTTCGGGTTCTGATCGAGGTAGCCACGGTCGTCCTCGACGCGCGATTTGGCCAGGGTGTGGCACCGCTCGTTCATGGTTGCCTGCAGGGCCGCAATCGCACTCGCGTTGTCTGTTGGCGACTTCTTCAGCTCACGCAGCTGCCCCACCATCGATGCAAAGGCGGGGTCGTTGTGGGGCTGCAGGACACCGAGAGGGACGCCGAACGGGGCCGCCTCCAGCCCCTGCAGGTCCGCCTCCTTCTGTGCCCGCGCCAGCTCGTGTGCGCGGTCGTTCAGCTTCTCTTCCAGCGCCTTGATCTTGGCCGCAGCGGTAGACGAGTTTTGTGCCTTGAGCTGTGCCCGCTCCACCTCCATCTCGTGGAACTTCGGGTCGGTGCTCAGCGGCAGCTCGGCCAGCGCCACGCCCTCGGGTGCCGGGTCGAGGTAGCCGCGGTCGCCCTCCAGCTTGCTGCGTGCGATCTCGTGCGCCATTTTATTCAGCTCCGCATCGCAGGCCCGCAAAGCCGCATCGTCAGGCTTCTGTGCCGCCAGCAGCCGGCGCCGCTCATCCTCCTTGGCCAAAAACTTCGGCTCATGCGTCAGCCCAAGCGACTCCAGCGGAAGGCCCTCCGGCGCAGCATCGCAGTAGCCGCGGCGCGCCTCGTAAGCCATCTCGCAGGCCCGCAGGTTCAGGTGGTCCTGCAGCGCTGCCAGCTTGGCTGCGTCACTGCGGCGGCGCTGCAGCGGCGACTGCTGCCCAGGCGGGCCAGCAAGCCCGCGCACCATCCCCTCCAGCGCGAGGAACTCCGCATCGGTGTTGAGGGGCAGCGAGTGCAGCGGCACGCCTTCCGGCTGCTGCTCCAGCGGTGCGCGCTCCTCGCGGTGCACGGCGTCCGCCAGCTCCACCGCGCGCTGGTTCAGCGCCTCTGTCAGCGCGGCAGCGGCGTTGGCGTCGTGCTGCGCTTCGGCATCGCGCAGGCGCTCCTCCGCTGCGTTGAAGGCCGCGTCGGCGTCGAGGGGGAGGTCCTTCAGGGGGATGCCGAGAGCCGTCTGGTCGAGTGTGTTGCGCAGACGCGCCTTCACCTCCTCGCGAGCGCGTGTGCGCGGGCGTTCATCTGAGCCTCGATGTCGGCCACCTGCGCCGCAGCAGCCGCCTTTGCAGCCTCGCCGGTCGCCGCCGAACTCCGCAGCTGCGCGCGCTGCTCCTCCATCTGCGCAAAAGCGCGATCGCTGTCGACGGGCACCTGCCGCAGCGGCACTCCCTCCGGGCGGGTGTCGAGGAAGGCGCGGTCATTCTGCAGGTAGCCCTCCGCGACCGCAAGAGCGCGACTGCGCAGTGCGTCCTCAGTGTCCTTCACGACTGCCTTCTGCTTTGGGTCCTGCAGGGCCGCCGCGCGGCGACTCTCGAGTGCACGGAACTCCTCGTCGTCGTCCAGCGGCAGGGCGTGGTGGGCGACGCCGCGCACCGCAGCCGACATGAAAGCGGGTCGGTCCTTGCGGTTCGCCTCCCGGGCCAGCTCCACAGCGCGCTCGTTCATCTGCGCCGCGAGGGCGTGCAACTTCGCTGCGTCCGGCTGTGCCTCGTTGGCCGCCGCACGGTGCTTCGCCTCGACCGCCAGAAATGTGCTGTCAGTGTTCAGCGGCAGCGACTTGAGTGGCCGCCCTTCCGGGTTCACCGCCATGACCGCCTCCCGCTCCTTCCAGCACTGCTGCTCCGCCAGCTCGTAGGCGCGCTTGTCGAGGTCGGCGATGAGCTCCTGCAGCACGACGGCGTCCGGCTTCGGCTTCTGGAGCTCCTGCACTGCCTCGACCTCCAAGTTCTTGAAGGCCTCGTCGTCGTCCAGGGGCAGCGCCGACAGCGGAATCTGCAGCGGCGCCTGCACCAGACGCGAACGCACGCCGTCGATGGCGCGTGTCGCGAGCGCCTTCCCGCGAGCCTTCAGCGCACCCGCCTGCTTCGCGGAGTCGGTGGCCGTCTGACTCATCGCACGCGTCGCCATGATCTTCGTTGCGTCCTCGTCCTCCATCAACGGCAGCAGGTCACGCGGGATGCCGCGCAGCTTCTGCGGCACGCACTCCGCAATCTCCGTCCGCTTCAGCTCCTTGGCCATGTCGTGCACCTGCTTGTTCATGCTCTCCTCGAGAGCAGCCACGGCGCCGCGGTTGGCCTCCTTGTTGCCACTGGCCAGCAGAGCGGCGCGCTGCTCCTCCTTGGCGCGGAAGTGTTCGTTGTCGTCAATGCGGATGCACTGCAGTGGGATGCCCTCCGGGTGCGTATCGAGAAAAGCGCGGTCGTTGGACAGACGCTCATGCGCCAGCTCGTCGGCGCGGGCACGCAGCTGCTCCTCCAGCTGCGCCACCGCTGCGGCGCCGTGCGGGTCAGCAAGGGCACGCGCACGCTCCTGCTCGAGGCGGCAGAACTCGTCGTCGTCGTCGAGCGGCAGCGACTTCACGGGCATGCCCCGCACCGCACCCGTCAGGTAGCCTGTGCGGTCACCGACGTTCTTTGCGCGAGCCAGCGCGGTGGCGCGCTCGTGCACGGCGTCGAGCAACCTCTCCAGCTCGGCTGGGCTGGCCGCACCGGAGTCGCGCGCCTTCAAGTACGCCGCCTCGGCAGCGCGGAAGGCCGCGTCGTCGTTGAGCGGCAGCGTCTCTGTCGCCCGCCCCTCGTACTCCGCCTGCAGGTAGCTCAGCCGCTCCTTCGCGAGGTGCTCCTCAGCAATCGCACGGGCAAGACGGCGCATCTCCTCCTCCAGCGCCTTGATGGCCGCCGCGTTCTCCTTTGGATTTTTGCGCAGCTCCCGCAGCCGCCGCTCCAGCTCGGCAAAGCGAGGGTCCTTGTCGAGGAGACCTTGCAGCACGTCGGCGGAGAGGGCCGTGTCGTCGCCCGCAGCGAGGAAGCCGCGCTCGCCGGTTTTCTTCGCCGCCGCCAGCTCGCGTGCCCGCTCTTGCATGGCGTTCTCCAGTCGCGCCAGCTCGTGCGCGCTCGTCTTCGGATCTGCCTCCTTGCACACTCGAAGACGCTCCACCTCGAGGTCAGCGAAGGCCTTGTCGTCGTCCAGCGGCAGCTCTGTGGTGGGAATGCCCTCGTACTCCGCCTCGAGCACCTTCGCCCGCTCCCGCTCCTTTAGCTGCTGGGCCACCTCGCTGGCGCGTTGGTTCAGCTCCGCCTCGAGGCCGGCGATCGCGCTCGCGCTCGGAGACGCAGACGCCTTCAGCCGCGCCCGCTCCCCTTCCTTGGCGCAGAACTGGTCGTCGTCGTCGATGGGCACGAGACTCAGCGGCACACCCGCCTGACGGGGTTGGAGGTAGGCGCGGTCGTCGGCGAGCAAATGCTGCGCCAGCTCGTCGGCACGGGCACGCAGCTGCTCCTCCAGCTGCGCCACCGCTGCGGCGCCGTGCGGGTCGGCAAGTGCACGCGCACGCTCCTGCTCGAGGCGGCAGAACTCGTCGTCGTCGTCGAGCGGCAGCGACTTCACGGGCATGCCCCGCACCGCCTGCGGCAGGTACTTGCGGCGATCCTCGGCGTTCATGTCACGAGCCAGGGCAGCCGCCCGCTCCTCCATAAGATCAAGCAGCTTCTGCAGCTCCGCCGCATCCGCCACGCCGGAAGCACGCGCCTTCAAGTAGGCCGCCTCGGCATCGCAGAAGGCGTTGTCGTCGCTGAGCGGCAGCGTCGCCAGCGCACGTCCCTCGTACTCCGCCTGCAGGTAGCTGGGCCGCTCCGTCTCCTTGTAGTCGGCGTCCAGCTTCAACGCCTGCCGCACCATCTCTTTCTCCAGCGCCTTGATCGCCGCGGCGTTCTTCCGCGGGTCCTTCCGCAGCTCCCGCAGCTCCGCCTCCTTGCGGCGGAATTCGGGGTCGCTGTCGAGGCTGTCGCGCAGCACATCCAGATCGATCCCGTGGGGAAGGAGAAAGGCGCGCTCGTCGGCCTTCTGCGCCTCCGCCAGCTCCGCAGCACGCCCGTTCAGCGCCGCTTCGAGTTGCTGGATGGCAGCCGCGTTGCCGTGCGGGTCGTCGTGGAGGAGCTGCAGCCGCTGCACCTCCTTCGCGGCGAAGTCCGGATCAGCGTCGAGCGCCGCCGCGCTCACGGCAGTCGCCTCCGGATCGAGGAAGTTGGCCCGCTCCGCCTCCTTCAGCTCGCGTGCCAGCTCGTGTGCGCGGCCATTCAGCTGTGCCTGCAGGTCCTTGACGGCCTGCGCATCCACCGGCGGCGTCCGCTGCACCGCACGCAGCGCGTCCTCCGTGGCGTTGAAAGTCGCATCCGTGTTGAGGGGCAGCAGCGCCAGCGGGACGCCTTCCGGGGTGGGGTCGAGGTAGCCGCGCTCCGCATCGTGCATTGCTCGGGCCAGCTCCCGTGCCCGCTCGTTCATCGCCGCCTCGAGCTCCGCCAGGGCCGCCGGGTCGTCTGCGCCGCGCCGCTGCAGCTGTGTGTGCTGCTTCATCATGTCGGCGAAGTCGGCATCCGCCATGAGCGCGAGATCCTCACGCGGAATGCCCTCCGGACGCTCCTCAATGAAGTCCACGTTGGTTGAGATCGCCTCGGCCGCCACGACGTCGGCCAGCTCCCGCAGCCGCTCCTCCACGGAGGGGATCTTGTAGTCGTTGCGGGGGTCCTGCTTGAGCTCGTAGCGCTCCCGCTCCACCGCCATGTAGTCGGCGTTCTCGTCGAGGAAGGGGTTGAGGGTGTCGAGGTCGCGGTCGGGCAGGTAGACGGGGCGGTCCTTGCTGAGCACCGCCCGCGCCAACTCAAGCGCACGTGCGTTGAGGCGGTCCTTAAGCTGCTGGATGGCCTCGTCGCTCGCAGACGGGTCCTCGAGGAGACGCCGCAGCGCCGCGAGGTCCTCCTGGAACTGCGGATCCGAATCAAGGCCCAGCTCAGCAAGAGGGATGCCTTCCGGGCACTGGTTCATAAAGGCCATGTCGAGCTCCTCCAGCTCCGTCGTGTTCTCGGGTGGGTCGGTGATGCGGACGTGCGCCTCCTCCATGGCGCAAATCTCCACCTTGCACGGCACCTCGCCGAAACCGCGGGGGCAGGTGCAGAACATGATGTAGTGCCCCGGCTCGTCCAGGTGCGCCACGACGCTCAGCTCGCGGTAGTTCATCGCGGTCTTCGCGCCTTTAATGCGGCGGTTCTGCAGGTCGTAGAGATACACGCCGAGGAAGTCCTCCGCCATGAAGTCGCCGCCCTGCGCAGCGGCGAACGGCTTCTCCTGCCGCACCAACGCGTGCACGTCGGTCGGCGCATCTACTAAGAAGTCCACCCGCTCCTTTCCGCGGTTCTGCAAGGCAATGTGGGCGAGCGCAGGAGCGTGCTTCGCCACAGTGGGGCGGTAACGCTCCACCTCCAGCCGCTCGGTGTCGTGCGCGTTCGTGAACCAGTAGGAGAGGAGGAACTTGCTCTGCTCCTGGCCGTCGAGGTGGCCGACAACGTAGCACAGCGACTGGGGCGGGAAGGTGAGCACGTTCGTCACCTCGCGCCGCGGCACGAGCGCGACGGCGTGAAGGAAGCGGTGGTTGTCCAGCGTCACCAAGTGTGTTGGGATGTCCGCGCTGTCGGGGTGCGCCATCGTTACCGACACGCCCTTCTTGGGGTAGTTCAGCTCCTGGTTGTCGAGGGTGTGGAGGAGGTGGCGCTGATCGGGCTGCCGCACCATCGCCACCACCTGCACGGGTTCGCTGCCGCCATTGCGGAAGACG
Source organism: Crithidia fasciculata (assembly GCA_000331325.2). Lineage (NCBI taxonomy): Eukaryota > Euglenozoa > Kinetoplastea > Trypanosomatida > Trypanosomatidae > Crithidia > Crithidia fasciculata. The sequence continues at coordinate 1,213,721 of CM003430.1, forward strand.
TAGAGCGGGTTCTCGCGCCACGAGATGAGGGTCGTGTTGCCGCCGTTGGTCCCATTCATCCATTCGCTGTTGAAGTGCCACGACGGCTCTGTCAACTCCGCCACGTAGCCCATCTGCACCGTTGTGAAGACTTTGGTGAAGTGGTTCGCTGGGATGAAGAAGTCGCGCCGGCTCTCGTCTGGCCGCAGCGCAGCCCGCAGCTCCGACGTCCACGCGCCGTCCTCGCTGTTCATCGGACCAGCGTACGGAGAGTCCTCGAAGGGGTTGAACATGCGCACCAAGATGTCCGACACCTTCGCGCCACCATGGAGGGAAATGATGTTGCGGATGGCGTAGTATTGGTCGTCCACCAGCCCGTACGCCTCTGAGTCCTCGCCGCTGGCCTGCGCTGTCAGGTACAACGCTGGCAGCCGCTCTGCCAGATTCAGCCAGTAGGGTGCTTCATCGAAGTACGACATGTTCACTTTGGCCGCGGCGGGGTCAGTTGATATGGTCAGGCAAGGGCGGCCGGTGAAGTCGTGAAAGACTTCCTCTTGTGTGATGTGGTCCAGGTTCTGGTAGAGCGTGTAGAACTTCGCGTACGCCTTCTCCAGCAGCAGCGGCCACCAGTGGTGCGTCGGCGAGCGGCAGAAGACGGTGTCGCCTTTGATCATCGGAATGCGGTCGTCGATCTCGACCTTCACCCACTGGCCGTAGCGGTGGAACTGGAAGGTGTAGCGGCCGTCCTTGCGCGGCTTCTTCGAGATGAAGCAGTTGCGAATCACATCGGGGTGGCGGTCCAGTAAGCCCGCCAGCGCCGTCATCACGCTGCAGTTGTAGTGCTCGCCCTGCTCATACTGGCCGTCGCTCATGTCATCCGGCAGCAGCGGCTTCGTCTTGCCCTCGGGGTAGAGGTCGCCGATGTGCACCCACGGCTCGGTCGTGACGTCGCGGTTGTCGCGGTAGAAGCGGCGCTCCTCGTAGGGCGTGTCCGAGTCCGTTGCGGCCACCACTTCGGTCTCTGGCAGGTGCACCGGAGCGTAGTCGATGGGATTCTCAGCAGCCGCGTCGTCCACGCCCTCGTCAATCTCGTCCTCATCATCGAACATACCAGCATCCTCTGGCGGGTCGACAATGCGCACGTGCGAGGCGGGGGTGGCGACGATCGTGACGAAGGCCGGCACGTCGCCCTTCGCACGCGGGCAGGTAAGAGAGATAGCATAGCGGCCACTCCGCGGCGCGTGTTGAATCACGCTGATCTCGCGGAAGTTGGTCGCCGCGTGGACGCCACCGATGCGGCGGTCCGTGTCGTCGTAGAGGTACATGCCCATGAAGTCTTCCGTCATGGCATCACCGCCGGTGTTGTTCACATAGGGCTTTTCTTGGTGCAGAAGGATGTGCACGTCGGACTCCTCGTCAACGTAAAAGTCGACACGGTCCTTCTCCTTCTCGCGGAGCTGCACGCTGGAGGAGGCAGGGTTGAGCCAGTCGATGCCCGGCACGTCCAGCGCCGTCACCGCAACGCGTGCGTAGTTCTCCTTCTTGAAGCGGTAGACGGCGAGGCGGAAGGCGGCCTCCAGCGATGGTTGCAGGGTTGAGGGAAGCATGAAACACATCGAGTTGGCCGGGATTGTCACGACGTTCGCCACCTCACGCGAGTTGAGGAAGAGGCTCTTGAAGATTGTCTTGTGGTTGTTGCTGGTGATCCAGAAAGTTGGAATGGGGTTGGGGTAGTTGGGGCGTACCACCACGAGACCGCACTGGCGGTAGGAGGAGCCGGTCTCGACGTCGGCGGTGCGGCGCTGGTCCTCCTGCTTGATCATGACGACGAGGCGCACCGGCGTCGGGCCGTCGTTGCGCAGCAGGAAGGCGGGATTCTTGCGCCAGGTGCTGTAGGTCGGGTTGCCGCCAGCGCTCTCGCCCTTCCACGCGGCGCTGAAGTACTGCACCTCGTCCTCCAGTGTGTGCATGAAGCAGAACTGGATCGAGTTGGCGACTTTGATGAAGTTGTTGAGCGGCATGAAGATGGAGTGGCGGTCGTCAACCGGGTGCTGCTTGCGCTGCTTCGCCGTCCATTTCGGGTCCTTGCTGTTCAGCGGCCCGCTGTACTCGAACTCCTCGTCCTCGAAAGGGTTGTGTAGGTGCACGACGATGTCGTCTAGCGCGGAAGATCCTGTGAGGGAAAAGATCTCCAAGATGGCGTACTGCTGCTCCGACTGCATCCCAATCGCCTCGAGGTCCGACGCCTTGGTGAGAGTGGAGGCCACGTAGTCACCGCGTTGCAGGCTCTCGCCCATCGACAGCCAGTACTGTCCGTCTGCAATGTCCACACCAGCCGACTTGGCCAACTTTGCCGTCATGGGAATGTTCTGCACCGGGTGCCCCGTCAGGTCGTGGAAGGTCTCGAGCAACGTGCAGCCTTCGAGTTGCTCGTAGCTGCGGTAGAACTTCGCGTACGCTTTCTCCAGCAGCAGCGGCCACCAGTGCTCCGTCGGTGACTGCATGTACAGCACGTCGTCATCCTCCAGAGCAATGGTGTCATCAATCTCGACCTTCACCCAATCCTGACCGCGGAAGAACTGGAAGGTGTAGCGGCCATCCTGGCGTACCTTCTTCGTGATGAAACAGTTGCGGACGACGTCAGGGAAGCGCACGAGCGCCGACAGCGCCGACAGCATGAAGCACTCATAGTGGTTGCCCTGCGCAAACTGCTCGCGCGACATCTTCGCCGGCAGCAGCGGCTCATCGGCGCCGTCGGGGTAAAGGTCGCGGAGGGAGACCCATTGGTCGGCCACCTCCTGGTTGTTCTTGATGAACTCGGTGTCCTTGAAGAGAGTGTGGCTATCCGGCACCTCCGTTATGGAAGACGCCATCTTTCCTTCCGTCTTCTCCTACAGCTCTGCTCGCAGAGACGGACAACAGCGAAAAAATATGAGTCAGACAAAAAAAAAAGGAGCTAGTGTGAAAGAGAGAGGTGGGAATAAAAAGTAGTGTAGCTACGCGTCTCTGAGTTAGCTTGAGGGAAAAGCAAATACAGAGTCTACTCCAAAACTATATAAAAAAAAACAAGAAATGGATTCAATCTAGTAGTACACAGAAAGCGGAAAGAGGGAGGGGAAAAACAGAAATGATAAGGTATAAAAGCAAAAACAAGGGAAACGTGTGGCGGCTATGTACAAGTGTGAATACTGAGGAGCACAAATGAAAAAAAAAAAGAGAGTGATGGGAGTAGGAAGATGAATTCTTGTACAGGCGATCTCTCGCACCGACACGGTAGATGCGATGTCTACCAGTTGTGACAGCACGTTACCGTATCTTCGTTGAGCGAGGTTGTGTGCGCGCGTGTGTGTTTGTGGGTGTGTGGGTGTGTCGGCGAGCGTGTGCAACTGCGCGCCAAGACCGCTATTTCGGATTTTTTTTCCTTATTCTACTGACGCGGTCTCTTTGTTAAAACACAACGAAAGCTGAACGAGTCCTTTTTTTTTAATGTTCACGCTCCAATCGCCTTTGTTTTACGGCTGCTTGAGAGCAGCAGGCAAGGCGTTGAGAAGAGGCCGGCCAGTCAATGAAGAAGGCAGAGGCGGCAAAGAAGAACGACGAAGACGAACGAAGTGGAAAGAGGTAAAAGGGGTGAAAGAAGAAAGAAGTGGAGAGTAGAAAAAATAAGGACGTTACGCTAGTCATTTAGACATTTCCGCCACAACAGCTAAAAAAAACGCTGTTCTTTTTGTATTGCAAACAACGTAGGAGAGACAAACTTCTTTGGGAAATTAACGCTCTCGATGCAGCTTTCCCCGCTGAGCACCATCACGCAGCATTACAGTTAGCGAAACGCCACCACTCAGCAGGACGGCAAGCAAAGCGTCACCACTTTCTCCGTTTTGCACAGCCCACTTGTACCTTCTTTGAGATCGCAGTATAGACGAGCCGGTGCGCTGACGCGTCGCGTGATGGGCGCTTGGCACCCTCAGTACAAAGAGACTTTGGGAAGAGCGCACCTCTTGCACTCTGTCCGTTGCAGTCTGCCTCGAGCCAGAGGTGCAGACGTTATTGCATTACGTCTGTTGCGTTCTCCTCTCTTCCAGATTTTTTTTTGCTTTTTTGGGTTCGCCATGGTAAGGTCGTCGTACAGGATTTACATGCGCGTCAGAGATGAAGTAAAGATAAAAAAAGACCCTAAAAAAAACTGAGAATCAAAAGTGAGAAAAAAAAGGAAAAAAGAGAAAAATACGAGAGAAAAGGTCCACTTAAATGTCAAGAAGAGAAAAGAGGGAAGGTGGGAGGGCAAGGGGAAGAAACGCACGTACGTGCGCACAACCCGCCTCGTTCATTCCCGCAGTAGACACACCGTCTCAAAACAATCAAGCGCGCCAAGGGCGGTACAGTGGGAAAGAGAAATCACAGAAGAGCCACATCGCAGTTGAAAGGAAATAACAAGAGAGAGAGAAGACAGAGTCAACGACGCCGGTCTATCGGAACGAGAAACAAAACCCAAAAAACACAGGACACGAATGGAGAAAAGAAGAAAAAATGTACGATGAACGACAAGAGAAAAGGAAAGTAGGAGAGGCACCCATTTCGCTACACGCCGTGCATACACCGCCGCCACCCCACCACGCTTTTCATCGTGGTAGAGTGCATCGCACAAAGACAGACCGACGGAAAAAAGAAAAAAGACGTTGAGAGGAGAAAAAAGAAGAGAGAACACACACAAGCACAGCAGCACGCAAAGCCACAGTGTAACTGCGTACTTGGTGTGTGTGTGTGGGAAATCACTTCCATTCTCCTTCCCGGCAAGTTGCTTTGCGAGAGAAGATGCAGAGTGCCAGCGTGACGAGAGAGAAAGACAAAAAGGTGCGTAAAGGAGAAAAAAAAAACAAAGTACGAAAACCTTTTTTGCTAGTGTGATTTTCTTTTTTGTTCTCTTCGTGCCGCATGTGTCGGCATCGTGTTTTCCCCCACTGTAGCCGACACGGACAGAAGAGCGCTCAGGACACGACCCAGATAAGAACAAAAGCGGTGAGGGCGGGTTGGCGCGGAGCTCGATAGATCCCCCCATGTGCCCCGCATCCTTCCCCTAAACCCCCCGCAGATGCGCCTGTCATCGATGCCAAAGCCAAAAAAAAAACAGAAAAAGAAGTGAACACAAGCGTTGGACTTGAGAGAACACACACACGAAGAAAAAGAAACAGAGATCAAAAGTGTGCACCTTATTGCAGTCGTCAGATGCCGCGTGGAGCGCTTGCACGCAAAGTGCGTTTTGCACAGCAGCTCAATTTGAGAAGAAATGAAGTCAGTTGAAACAGGAAAGAGAAAAAGAGGAGACATAGAGACCAGAAAATAAAAAGAGGTGTAGAGAGAACAGTGTTATCCAATTCAGTTTGCCGCGTCCTCCACCACAGGTAGAAAGTCACTCAGGCGCGCGCTTCGCAGTGAGCCTGTCGAGGCAGCGTAAGCCCTTACTTCACCCTCGTCCCTTTAACGGGTTTGGTGGTGTTCAAAAGGTTTAAAAAAAAAAATAAAGGAATCAGTACATGGGAAGAAGAAAAAAAGAAAGGGTGTCTGAAGACTGCACAAAAAATATTCAGCGAACAACGAAGTCGCTTCACGGGCGAGTTTTTTCGTCTAAAAAGGCACCGAAAGGAGCGGAGAAAAAAAAAACAATATTGAGACCATCTATCCCCTCTACGACTGTCAGTAGCGGTCCTCATCTCCTCTAGCACAAGAAAGAAAAGGAGCAGAAAAATTAGCTTTTCCCATTTCAAGTGCAGTGGAGGAGGTAAAGCACGGCAGCCTAACGCGTAGTAGAAGGCCTCAGTTTGTAGTTTGTCGTGCCTTCGCCTCTCCCCGCCCTTTGTGGCCTCTGAGCATATACACGAACAACGCTGGCCGTCAGCGGCGAAAGTCGTCCACGGAGGGCGTCGTGCTATATCCCTTAAAGTAAGAAAACAAAAAATATTTTTTTTTCATATTTCGTCTTTATAAATATCCACGATATTTTTTCGCTTTCCCTCAGTGGATTTTATTTCTGGATTTTAAGCGGAGCATTTGTTCGATTTTAAAAGAAGAAAAAAGAAACGGAAGAAAACTCAACGAAGAGCAGACCCACTCACTTGCTCACGCACCAACGCGTGCTCGGAAGTCACACGACAACAACGTGCAGTAACATGTGGTGACGGCGTGGATATTGCCTCCCCCAAGAGGCAAAGCCAGCTAGAAAAATTTGACGAGCCAGTGCAACGCGGTAGCTGCGGCAGTGGTCACTCGACAGAGAGAGAGAACAAGAAAGAGAGAAGAAGAAAAAAGACCCACGCACACACATCAACGGGCAATCAGAATAGGATCGGCAGAGGTGCAAAGCCACAAAAAGAAGCAAGAGAACGCAGAAGAAGACGAGGCGCCAATGTTTCCCCAAACATAGCGTACTTTTCCATCTTTTACGATCGCTGCGAGCTTTTTTGTTCCACAAACAACGTTGACTGCACGTACCGGCTTTCCTTCTCCGCTTTGCCTTAAATGTACAGCACGTGTACAAGGCTCTTCCGATCTGGTCCCGTCTGCAACAGCGGCGATCATGAAGAGCAAAACACACACAGAAGGAAAAAAAAAGTAAGCTTTTCTTATTGGGAGAATAAAGGAACAGTGCGTACCCGTGCAGGAAAAGAAAAGATAGAAAATAAACCTTTAATCTGGAAAAAAAAATTCATGGCGAGTCATTTACATCGTCTCTGCAGCGGCGAAGCTCACCTTTGCAGATGCGAAGAAACTCAGTCACCACACCGTATTTCTTCAACCAGCACCTTCTTCTTTTCCTCCCTCAGCAGCACCTTCTTTTTGTGCCAATACTTCTCGTGTAAAGAGCAAGAGAAAAAACACAAAAAAAAGTGTCATCTCCGGCAGCAAAGGACCCCAATCCCTCGCTGCACCTCTCCTCGAATGCGCTGCGGAGTTCCCCGCAAGCACCTGAGTGGTGGTACCGCACGTCCACGCTCGTAGCGCAAACGCCGCGCGTGACGCCGCACACCACAGAGAAGCCCGCCTCCGCAGGCACAAAGGAGAAAGAGGAAGAAAAGAAGACGAAGAGCTAAACAGACAAACAGAAAGAGAGCTGAAGGGCAAAGAAATGCTGACGCTGCAAGAAGAGGGATGAAAAAAAAAAATCAACAAGTAGCTTACGGAGGGGAAGAGGTGAAACTCAAACAAAAAGAAAAGAACAAAAAATAAAGAGAAGACGACAAGGAAAACGTCAGCACTGAAAACGTAAAAATAAGAAAAAGGGAAAAAAAAAGGAAAAAAAGAAAAAAAAGGAAAAACGGAAAAGGGGTTTGACGATACAAAACATCAAAAAATAAAAAGGAAGGAATAAGATAACGTTACTCTACTACAAACACTTTTTTTTTCTGCGCTTGATTAACGCTGCACTGTCAATGCACAGTCAGCGTCTATGTCTTCTTCTTCTCTCTTTTTTCTCCATTTTTTCTGCTTGAAATGGGCTTCTTATCTCGTTTTTTGAAGAATAGTGTAACGTGAATGTCGAGAGCGGGAGGGCAACCACAGCTGCCTTCAGTGCTGTTCCACAGCAACAACAACAACAACAACAACAACAAAGGAGAGAAGAAGGTGTGGAACCCATTTTTGTTCGCCCTCTGATCTGGTATCATTTTTCGCTGTCGTTGCTCATCAGTCAAAACACGACTTCACGTACAAACCAAAGAAAAAAAAAGCCTAGTCACCGCATTTGGTGTTTGGCAAATAGGAAAGAGAGAGAAACAAAGTACTGGCTTCCCCCACACCGTTGAAAACAAAGCCACGACATGGTGGCATCACCCAAACACACAAACACGAAAATACAAACACACACCAACTTAACACTTCACGCCTCTACCGCACTGTTCTCAAGTGGCACAGCGCGTACACAACAACAAAAAAAGAAGAGAGAAGAAAAATAAATAAAAAAATGTATATGCCTCATACAACAAATGCACAGAGCAGCACTGATCAACAACAACAAAACCAAAAAAAAAAAAAAAAGAAACACCGCATAAGCGCACAGACAGCTCGGTAAAGCAAAATCACCTCATGGATTGAGGGCGAAGCTTATTTTTTTTTTTCTTTGTTTGCTTGGCTGGCGGGATCGGCGTTGGCTGAACAAACGCACACGACAACAAAAAGAGGTCTGTCGGCGCCGCACTACGCCTGCTAGTACGTAGTACAAAATCACCAACACGAGGAAAAAAAACCGATGCGTGCACGAGAGGAAGAGAATTCCTCGACACGCAACAATGCGCAGCTGCTTCAGCTCACACAATGGCCAACCCTTCTTTTGACTCTTTTTTTCAGGAAAGGCCTTAACGGCGGCCACGGCTCGGACGGCGAGCTGCATCCTCACGGCTCCCACGCCGCGTGCTGTCGTCGCGGCTACCACGGCGGCTGCTAACGGAGCGCTGGTTCACCGGGGGCAGGGAGTCGGTGCGGCGCACATCCTTCGCGGCCGCACGGCTGCCACCACGACTCGCCGCACGCGACGCGCTCGGGGCCGTCGCGGTGCGGGACAGCGTCGGGAAGCGCGACTGCGACTGCAAGCTCAGCGGCTTCGCATCCGGCGCCACAGGGACGAAGTCGGCGCTCACGTCGGCCGGCGTGTAGATCTCAAGGTTCGCCGTGCACTTGCCGCTCGTCGACGTGGCGGTGCACGTCACCAGCAGCGAGTAGCGGCCGCCCTGCGGTGCCTTGAAGACCAGCGCGTGCTCGCGCGCGGTGCTTGCCTCGCCGGTGGTGCCGATCTTGATGCCGTACTCGTTGAAGACCGTCATGGTGACGGCGTCCTCGGCCACGGCGTCGCCCTTGCGGATCGTCCCGGCGTCCGTCACCTTGGTCTGGTGCAGGAGGATGTGCACGTCGCTCGCGTCGTTCACCATGAAGTCCAGCCGCTGCCCCTCCTCGTCACCGGGCTGCAGGTTGAGGGCACAACGCAGTGGCTTCAGCGTCAGCCCGGCGTGGCGCAGCGGCGTCAGCGTCACCTTGGCCATGTCAGGGTAGATGGAGACGTGGAATTCGCCCATCGTGCCACGGTCCTTGGTGTACGGAATGAGGTAGCACGTCGAGCTCGGCGGCAGCTCCATCTCCGCGCACACCTCGCGCGAGTCGAGCATCATGCCCTTCTGCAGGAACTTGTGCGTGCCGTTCGTGATGAAGGGCGTCGGCGGCAGCTTCGCGTTCGTCGGCTGCATCAGCGTCAGGCCCGTGTAGGGGTACTGCTTGCAGTTCGTCTCGTCCACGAAGAGCGGGTTGGTGTGGCGCACCTCCGCAAGGATGGTGGCCGGTCGCGACGTCTTGTTCTCCACGAGGTAGATCGGGTTGCTGCGGAAAGTCGTGTACTTGGACGTCCCACCCGCCGTGTAGTCGTTCCACTCGCCCGGCGCGCTAAGGCGGTCGCCGCAGTTGATGTGGCAGCGCTGCATGCAGCTGAAGTTTTGCAGGAAGGTCGGCAGCGGCATGTAGATCATGTCAGTCTCGTCCGCCGTGTAATCGCACGCCCGCTTCGCCTCCGCCGTCCAGTTGCTGTCGCCCTTGCGCAGCGGGCCGTTGTAGTACGGCGCGTCCATGTAGCAGTTGTGCACCTTCACGATGATCTCCGACGGGTCGCTCGTGCCGCTCCTCACCTCGACAACGTCCATCAGCGCGTAGCTGCACTGCGGGTGGAGGCCGTTCGGCACGGCGCCGTTCGCCACGCAGACAAAGACGTCGCCGCGCTCGAGGTCCTCCATGACGCGGCGCCAGAAGGCCGGCGTCGTGTAGTCGCCCATGTTCGTCGCCGCGGCGTGCTTCGGGTCCTCGAGGGAGATGTGCAGCACGGGGCGGCCCGTCAGGTCGCGCAGCGTGTCGTGGGCGTTGCAGTTGTTGAAGTTCTCGTAGCCGCCGACGAACTTGGCGTAGGCCTTCTCGAGCAGCAGCGGGTACCACATGCGGGACGGCACCTGGGTGAACTTCGGCTCGCGCTTGTCGTCGCACGGCACGCGGTCGTCCACCTCGACCGTCACCGGCGAGCTGTCAGGGTTGAAGAGGGTGACGCGGTAGGGCTGCTGCTGCGGGTGGGCCTTGTCCTGGAAGAGGCGCGAGATGAGCACCGTGTGGCGCGCCAGAGCGGCGATGAAGGGGGCCAAGAAGCCCATGTCCTGCGGCGCAGACGACACGTCAGACGGCAGCGTCGTGTCCGGCGTCACCGGGTCGTAGACGCCCTCGGGGTAGAGCTCGCGAATGCGCGGCCACTGCTCGGCGATGTCCTCGTTCGCCTCGTGGAACTCCGGGTCCTGGTAGCCCTTCTTCTCCTTCGCCAGCTCGTGCGCGCGCTCGTTCAGCTGCGTCTCGAGGTCCTTGACGGTGCGCGCGTTCTTCACGGGGTCCTTGTTCAGCTTGCGCCGGTCCACCTCCATGCCGTGGAAGTCCGGGTCGGTGTCAAGCGGCAGCTCCTCCAGCGGCACGCCCTCCGGCTCGGGGTCGAGGTAGGCGCGGTCCTTCTTGAGGAACTCGCTGGCGATGCGGTCGGCGTGCTGGTTCATCTGCTCCTCCAGCGCACGCACCTTGTCGGCCGCCTTCGGGTCCTTCTTCGCCTCCCGCCGCGCCAGCTCGGTTGCACGGAAGTCCGGGTCCTCGTCGAGCGCGAGGTCGGCCAGCGGGACGCCACGCGGCTCGGGGTTCATGAAGTTGCGGTCGTCGGCGAGCTGCCGCTTGGCCAGCGTGCGGATGCGGTCGTTCATGTCGTCCTCCGTGTCCTTGATCGCGTTGGCGTTCTTGCGCGGGTCCTTGCGGAGCTGGCGCAGCTGCCTCTCAAGGTCCTTGAACGGCTTGTCCTTCTCCAGGCCGAGGTCCTTCAGCAGGATGCCCTCCGGCTTGGGGTCGAGAAAGGCGCGCTCCTTCGCCAGCTTCTCCTTCGCCAGCTCCTCTGCGCGGTCGTTGAGCTTGTCCTCGAGGTCCTTGATGGGCTTCGCGTTGCTGCGCGGGTCCTTCTTCAGCGCGCGGCGCCGGTCCTCGAGGTCGCGGAAGGTCGGGTCCTCGTTGAGCGGCAGCTCCGCGACGGGCACGCCGAGCGGCTCGGGGTTGAGGTAATCGCGGTCCTTGGCGAGGAAGTCCTTCGCCAGGTCGTGCACGCGGTCGTTCATCCGCTCCTCCAGGTCCTCGATGGCGTCCTTGTTCTTCGCCGGCTGCTTCTTCAGCGCCCGCAGCTCCTTCTCCATGTCGTGGAACTCCTTGTCGTCGGCCAGCGGCAGACGCTCCAGCGGCACGCCCTCCGGCTCCTGGTCAAGAAAAGCGCGCTCCTTCGCCAAAAAGTCGCGGGCAATGTCGTCGACGCGGGCGGCAATCTCCGGCTCGAGGTTGCGCAGCGCGTCGGCGTTGCGCTTCGGGTCCTTCTTGAGGTCGCGGCGCTTGCGCTCCAGCGGGTTCAGGATCGGGTCGCGGTTAAGCGGCAGCTCCTCCAGCGGGACACCCATCGGCTCCTGCTCCTGGTGCGCGCGCTCCTTCCGCAGCAGCTCCTTGGCGAGGTCGTCGGCGCGCGCGTTGAGGTCGTCCTGCAGCTGCGCGATCTTGTCGGCGTTGTTGCGCGGGTCCTTCTTCGCCTTCATGAGCTCCGCCTCCATCTCGCGGAAGAGGGGATCGCGGTTGAGGGGCAGGTCGGCGATCGGCACGTTCTGCGGCTCTGCGTCGAGGTAGGCGCGGTTCTTCGCCAGCTCCTTCTTGGCCAAGTCGTGCGCACGGTCGTTCATCTTCTCCTCCAGCTCCTTCACCTTCGGGTCGCGTGCCTTGCCGGCGTTCTTGAGCGCCTGGCGCTGCTTCGCCATCTCGTTGAACTCCGGGTCCTCGCTGAGCGGCAGGTCGGCCAGCGGCACACCCTCCGGCTCGGGGTCGAGGAAGGCGCGGTCCTTGGCCAGCTCCTTCTTCGCCAGCTCATGCGCGCGGTCGTTCATGCGCTTCTCCAGCGCCGCCACCTTCTTCGGGTCCGCCTTCGGGTCCTTCTTGGCCTTGTACCGCGCAATCTCGGCGTCCTTAAACTCTGGGTCGGTGTCGAGCTGGAGGCGGTCGAGCGGCACGCCGTGCGGCTCCTGGTCCATGAAGCCGCGCTGCTTCGCGAACTCGTCCTTGGCGAGCTGGTGCGCGCGGTCGTTCATCTTGTCCTCCAGGTCCTTGATGACGTCCTTGTTGCGCTTCGCCGCACGCGGGTCCTTTGCGCGGCGCCGGCGCTCCGCCTCCAGCGCGGCGAACTCCTTGTCGGTGTCCAGCGGCAGGTCGGCGACCGCCATGCCCTCCGGCTCCGGGTCGAGGAAGGCGCGCTCGGCCGCGATCACGTCGTCGGCGATCTCCTGCGCCAGCTTGTCCATCTCCTCCTCCAGCGACTTCACCTCCGGCGTGCGGGTGCCGCGCTTGACGGCGTCGCGGCGGCGGTTCGCAGCGTCGCGGAACTTCGGGTAGGAGTGAAGGTTAAGGTCCTCCTTCGGGATGCCGCGGTAGGCGGCCGCCGGCAGGCAGGCAAGGTCGTCCGCCACGACACCGGCCGCCAGCTCGTGCGCGCGGTCGTTCATCTTGTCCTGCGTGTCAGCAATCGCGTCGGCGTTGCGCTTCGGGTCCTTCTTCAGCTTGCGCAGGTAGTCCTCGAGGCGCAGGAAGGTCGGGTCGGCGTCGAGTGGCACGTCCTTAATCGGGATGCCCTCCGGCTCGGGGTCGAGGAAGGCGCGGTCCTTCTGCCGCTGGTCCTTCGCCAGCTCATGCGCGCGGTCGTTGAGGGCCTTCTCCAGCTCCGTCACCTTCTTCGCGTTCGCCTTCGGGTCCTGTGCCTTGAGGATCGCCCGCTGCAGCTCCGCGTCGCTGTACTGCGGGTCCGTGTCGAGCGGGAGGTGCTCCAGCGGGACGCCCTCCGGGTTCTCGTCCAGGTACTTGTCGCGGTCGCCGCGCAGCATGCCGTCGCCCAGCTCGTCGGCGCGGTCCTGCATCATGCCCTTGAGGTTGTCGATGGCGCCGGCGTTGCGGCGGGGGTCGCGGTTGAGGCGGCGCAGCTGCTGCTCCATCTTCTGGAACGGCGCGTCCTCGTCGAGCGGCAGCAGCGCCTTTGGAATGCGGTGCGAGGTCGGGTTGAGGAAGGCGCGGCCCGCCTCCTTCGCCGCCTTGGCCAGCTCATGCGCACGGTCGTTCAGCTTGCCCTCCACCTCCTTGATCTGCGGCGCGTTCTTCTTCGGGTTCTCCTTCAGCTTGGCGCGCTGCGCCTCCAGCTCGCGGAACTTCGGGTCGGCGTCGATGCCCACATCGGCGATCGGCACGCCCTCCGGCTCGGGGTCGAGGTAGCCGCGATCGCCCTTGAGCATGTCACGCGCCAGCTCGTGCGCGCGGTCGTTCATCTCCTCCTGCAGCCCGGCGATGCGGTCGGCGTTGCGCTTCGGGTCCTGCTTCGCCTGGCGCAGCTGCTTCTCAAGGTCGGTGAACGCCTTGTCGTTGTCGAGTGGCAGCTGAGCCAGCGGCACACCTTCTGGCTCGGGGTCGAGGAAGGCGCGGTCGTGGGCGATCTGCGCCTTGGCCAGCTCGTCGGCGCGGTTGTCGAGTTTCGCCTGCAGCTCGCGCACCTTCGGGTGGCTCGGCTGCTCCTTCTTAAGGCGGCGCAGCTCCGGCAGATACGACGCAAACTCCTCGTCGTCGTGCGGGTTCAGCGCCTCGAGGGCGATGCCGCGCGGCTTCGGGTCGAGGCCGCGCAGGTCCTCCTTCTTCTGCGCCACGGCCAACTCGTCGGCACGCTGGTTCAGCTTGTCCTCCAGACCCTTGATCCTATCCGCGTTCTTCTTGGGGTCCTGCGCCTTCAGCTTGGCGCGCTCCACCTCATACTGGTGGAAGGTCGGGTCGGTGTTGAGCGGCAGGTCGGACAGGGCCACGCCTTCGGGCTCGGGGTCGAGGTAGTTGCGGTCGCCGCTGAGCGCGTCCTTGGCCAGCTCGTGCGCACGGTCGTTGAGCTGCTCCTCAAGGTCGCGGATCGCCTGGGCATTCTTCTTCGGGTCCTGCGCCTTCAGCTTCGCACGCTCCACCTCCATGTCGTGGAACTGCGGGTCCTTGTCCAGCGGCAGCGCGCGCAGCGGGACGCCCTCCGGTGCGGGGTCGAGGTAGCCGCGATCGCCCTCCAGCATCTGCCGCGCCATCTCGTCGAGGCGGTCGTTCAGCATGGCACGCGTCGGGTCCTCGGCGCCGCCGGCGATGTCGCGCGACTTGTTCGGCGCGCTGTTCGGGTCACGGCGCTGCGAGGCCAGGGAGGCGAAGGTGTCGTCGTCGTGCGGCCGCAGCAGCTCAACCGGGATGCCGCGCGGCGCCTCGGCCAGGTCGGCCAGGTCGCGTGCGCGCTGCTCCTTGGCCAGCTCGTGCGCGCGGTCGTTGAGGCGCTCCTCGAGGTCGGCGATCTTTGCCTGGTTCTTCTTCGGGTCCTGCAACGCCAGCTTCGCGCGCTCCACCTCCAGCTGGTGGTAGAGCGGGTCGGAGTCGAGCGGCAGCGTCTCCACGGGGATGCCCTCCGGCTTGGGGTCGAGGTAGGACGGGCGGCCGCCCGTCAGCGCATCGTTGGCCAGCTCGTGCACGCGGTCGTTCATGTCCTGCTCGAGGTCGGACATCTTGCTCGGCTCGGCGTTGGGGTCCGCCCTCAGCGTCCGCAGCGCATTCACCATGCGGGCAAACTCGGGGTCCTGGTGCGGGTTGAGCAGGCGGACCGGGATGTCCTCCGGCATCGGGTCGACGGCGCGCAGGTCCTCCTCGATCTGGTCCTCGGCCAGCTGATGTGCCCGGTCGTTGAGCTGGTCCTCGAGGTCGTGGATGGCGGCGGCGTTCTTGACGGGGTCCTGCGCCTTCAGCGCTGCGCGGCGCGCCTCCAGGTCGGTGAACTGGCGATCCGTGTCGAGCGGCAGCACGTCGACCGGCACACCCTCCGGCTCGGGGTCGAGGTAGCCGCGGTCGCCCTTGCGCTGCTGGCGGGCCAGCTCGTGCGCACGCTCGTTCAGCGCGTCCTCGAGGTCGCGGATGGCGTCCTTGTTGGCGCGCGGGTTCTTGCTGACAAGGTCGAGCCGCTCCGCCTCCAGCTGGTGGAACTCCGGGTCGGTGTCGAGCGGCAGTGCAGCAACCGGGACGCCCTCTGGATCGGGGTCGAGGTAGGAGGCGCGGTCCTTCTCCAGGTAGTCCGCGGCGAGGGCCTCGAGGATGTCGTCCAGCTTGGCCTGCGTGTCGTTCAGCCGCGCCTGGCCACGCGCCGAGGGGTCCTTCTTGTCCGCGCGCAGCTCCGGCAGCTTCGCGGCGAAGTGGGGATCGTCGTGCGGGTTCAGCAGCGACGCCGGCACGCCCAGCGGCGTCGTGTTGAGCCCGCGCAGGTCCTCCTTCTTCTGCTCCTCGGCGAGCTCGTGCGCGCGGTCGTTGAGCCTGCCCTCGAGGTCGGTAATCGCCTGCTTGTTCTTGACCGGGTCCTGCGCAGCAAGCACCGCACGCTGCACCTCCAGCTCGTGAAACTCGGGGTCCTCGTCGAGCGGCAGCACGTCGACCGACACACCCTCCGGCTCGGGGTCGAGGTAGTCGCGGTCGTTGCCGAGCATCTCGGCCGCCATCTGGTTCGCCAGGTCGTTCATCTGGGCCTCCACCTTCGCCAGCTTGTCGGCGTTGCGGCGTGGGTCCTTGCGGAGCTCACGCGCCTGCGAGGCGAGCTCGTGGAAGTCGGCGTTGTTGTGCGGCTTGACGGCGTCAATGGGAATACCGCGCGGCTGCGGGTCGACGTTCTTGAGGTCGTCCTGCAGCACCTGCTGCGCCAACTCATGCGCACGCTCGTTCAGGCGCTCCTCGACGTCCTCAATCTGCTTCGCGTTCTTCACGGGGTCGGCGAGCACCAGCTTCGCGCGCTCCACCTCGAGGCCGCTGTAGACGCCGTCCGTGTCGAGCGGGAGGTCAGACAGCGGCACGCCTTCGGGGTCGCGGTCGAGGTAGGCCGGCCGCTCCGCCGTCAGCGCGTCCTTGGCGAGCTCGTTGACGCGGTTGTTCAGCTGCTCCTGCAGGTCCTTTGCCTTCTGCGCCTCGCGCGGGTTCTTCTTGGCGCGGCGCAGCTCCGGCAGGATCTTCGCGACCTGCGGGTCCTCGCGGGGGTTCAGCAGCTCCAGCGGAATGCCCATCGGGGCGGGGTCAACGCCGTTGAAGTCCGCGTCGAGGATGTCCTTCGCCATGTCGTGCGCGCGGTCGTTCATCTGATCCTCGAGAGCCTTGATCTTGTCGGCGTTGCGCAGCGGGTCCTTCGCCTTGAGGGTCGCCCGCTCCTTGCGCAGCGCGTCGAAGGCGGGGTCGGCCTCCACCCCGACGTCCTCCAGCGGAATGCCCTCCGGCTCCTTGTCGAGGAACCAGAGGTCGCCCTCGACCTTCTCCTTCGCGAGCTCGGCGAGGCGGGCATCCATGTCCTGCAGCACCTTCTGCGCCTCGGGCGACGCCCCCTTGCCGGCCTTCTCGAGCGCCCGCAGCTTCTCCGCGAGGGCGGCGAAGGCCGGGTCGTCGTGCGGCTTCATCGCGGCCGTCTCGATGCCCTCGTAGGTGGGCGGGAAGTGGGCCAGCTCCTCCGCCTTCTTCGCCTCCGCCAGCTCGGCAGCGCGGTCGTTCAGCTTGTCCTCGAGGTCGGCGATGCGGCGCTGGTTGCGGCGCGGGTCCTGCGCCTTCAGCTTCGCCCGCTCCACCTCCATCTCGGCAAACTCCGGGTCCTTGTCGAGCGGCAGGTACTCGAGCGCCACACCCTCCGGCTTCGGCTCGAGGTAGCCGCGGTCGCCCTCCAGCAGTGCGTCGGCCAGCTCGTAGGCGCGGTTGTTCATCGCGTTCTCCAGGTTCTGGATGGCCTCGGCGTTCTTCTTCGGGTCCTTCTTGAGCTCGCGCAGCTGCGGAATCATCTCCGCGATCTGTGCGTCCTCGGTCGGCTTCAGCAGCGCCAGCGGGATGCCCTCCGGCGCGGGGTCGCACCCGGCGAGGTCGTCCTCCAGCTGCTTCTTCGCCAACTCGTGAGCACGGTCGTTCAGCTTCGCCTCAAGGTCCTTGATGGCGCGCGCGTTGCGCTTCGGGTCCTTCAGCTTCAGCTTCGCGCGCTCCACCTCCATCGCGTGGAACTCTGGGTCGGCGTCGAGCGGCAGCTCCTTCAGCGGCACGCCCTCCGGCTCGGGGTCGAGGTAGGCGCGGTCCATCGCCTCGTCCGCGAGTGCGCGGACGCGGTCGTTCATCTCGTCCAGCACCGCCTGCGCTTCGGCCTTCGCCTTGGGATCCTTCTTGGCCTCGCGGACACGCTGCACCGCCTCGGCAAAGGCAGGGTCGGCGTGCGGGTTCAGCATCTCCACCGGCAGGTCGCGCGGCGCCGCCTCGACACCGCGGAGGTCCTCGGCGAGCTGCTTGCGCGCCAGCTCGTGCGCGCGGTTGTTGAGCTGCTCCTCCAGGTCCTTGATCTTGGCGGCGTTGCGGCGCGGGTCCTGCGCCTTCAGCTTTGCCCGCTCCACCTCGAGCTTGCGGAACTCCGGGTCAGTGTCGAGCGGCAGCTCCTCGATCGGCACCCCCTGCGGGGCACGGTCGAGGTACGCGTTGTCCTTGCCGAGGAGGTCCTTGGCAAGCTCGTGCGCACGGTCGTTCATCTGCCCCTCCAGCGCCGCCAGCTTGGCGTCGTTCTTCTTCGGCTCCTTGGCCAGCTCGCGGTGCTGGTCGACCATCTTCGCAAAGGCAGGGTCGTCGTGCACGTTGAGCAGCGCGATGGGCAGGCCCTCCGGGGCAGGGTCCAAATTCTCGATGTCCTTGGCACGCTGCTTGTCGGCCAGCTCGTTCGCGCGGTCGCGCAGGCGGTCCTCGAGGTCCTTGATCTTGGCGGCGTTGCGGCGCGGGTCCTGCTGCTTCAGCACCGCCCGCTGCACCTCCAGGTCGTGGAAGGTCGGGTCGCTGTCGAGCGGCAGCAGCTCCTGCGGCACGCCCTTGGGCTCCGCCTCCAGGTAGGCCGGGCGGTCGCCGCGCAGCTTCTCGTTTGCCAGCTCGTGCGCGCGGTCGTTCATGGCGGCCTGCACCTCCTGCAGCTGCTGCGGCGACGCCTTCGGGTCCGCCTTGAGGGCACGCAGCTGCGGCAGGTAGGACGCGAACTTGGCGTCGGAGTGGGGGTCGAGCGCCGCGATGGGCAGGCCCTCCGGCTTCGGGTCGAGACCGCGCAGGTCCTCCTGCTTCTGCGCCTCAGCGAGCTGTTCGGCACGGGTGTTGAGCTGGTCCTCCAGGTCCTTGATCTTCTTGGCGTTCTTGACGGGGTCGCGCGCCTTCAGCTTCGCACGCTCCACCTCCATGCGGTTGAACTGCGGGTCCGTGTCGAGCGGCAGGTAGCCGACCGGCACACCCTCCGGCTCGGGGTCGAGGTAGGCGCGGTCGTTCTTCAGCATCCCCTCCGCCAACTCAACGCCGCGCTCGTTCATGCGGTCCTTCACCTCGCGGATCGCCTGCGCGTTGCGCTTCGGGTCCTGCTTGAGGTCGCGCATCTGACTCGCCAGCTCGTTGAACTCCTCGTCGTGGTGCGGCGCGATGGCGGTGTAGGGCACGCCGAGCGGGTCGGGGTCGAGAGCGCGCACCTCGCCCTCCTTCACATCCTTCGCCAGCTCGTGCGCGCGGTCGTTGAGCTGCTCCTCGAGGGCGGCGATGGCCTTCGCGTTTGCCTTCGGGTCCTGCGCCTTGAGAGCGGCCCGCTGGGCCTCGATGCTGCGGAAGGTCGGGTCCGTGTCGAGCGGCACGTGGCGCAGCTCGACGCCCTCCGGCTTCGGGTCAAGGTAGCCGCGGTCGTCCTGCAGCATCTTCTTCGCCTTCTCGTGCGCCAACGCGTTGAGGTCGTCCTTCAGGTCGCGGATACCCTGGCGGTTCGCGACGGGGTTGCGCTCCAGCTTGCGCAGCTGCGCCTCGCCGTCCGTGAAGGCCGGGTCGTCGCCGAGGTTCAGCAGCTCCATCGGGATGCCCTCCGGCGCGGCGTCGACGTACTGCTTGCGCGCCGCATCCGCCAGCTCAGCCGCGCGAGCGTTGAGGGCGTCCTCGATGTCGCCGAGCCGCTTGGCGTTCTTCTTCTCGCCGTTGGGCTCGCTGCGCAGCGCGCGTGCCTCGTTCTCGAGCGCGTTGAAGGTGGGGTCCTCGTTGAGCGGGAGGGCCTCGAGCGGGATGCCGTTGGGGTCCTGGTCGAGCGGGCGGCGCTCCATGTCGTGCACCGCCTGCGCAATCTCCTTCGCCCGCTCGTTCATCTGCTCCAGCAGCTGCTGCGCCGCCTTCGCCTTGGCCGGATTCTGCTTGGCGTCGCGGTACATCTCCTCCAGCTCGTGGAAGTGCTGGTCCTGGTCCAGGTACGGGTCGAGGTCCTCGAGCGGGATGCCGAGCGGGTTCGGCTCCATGTCGCGGCGGTTGTTCTGCTTGAGGTCCTTCGCCATCTGGTGCAGGTGCTCGTTCATCTGCTCCTCCACGGCGCGGATCGCGTTGCCGTCACGCGACGGCGCACTCTTCAGCGCGGCGCGCTTCATCTCGAGGTTGCGGAAGGTCGGGTCCTCGTCGAGCGGCAGGTGGCGCTGCGCCACGCCCTCCGGCTCGTCGTCGAGGAAGATGCGGTCGTTCTTCAGCGCCTCGGCGGCCAGCTCGTCAGCGCGATCGTTCAGCGCATCCTCTGTCTCCTTGATGGCCTGCTGGTTGCGACGCGGGTCCTGGCACAGCTTCGCGCGCTGCGCCTCCAGCCGGCCGAACTCGTCATCGGTGTCGAGCGGCAGCTCCGAGATGGGCACGTTGCGGGGGGCCTGGTCCATGAACTTGGCGCGGTCCTCGGCGTTCTTGGCCTTGGCCAGGTCGTGCGCGCGGTCGTTCATCATCTGCTCCAGATCGCGCAGGCGGTCCTCGTCGGCGTAGGGGTCCTTCTTGGAGGTGCGGTACTGCTCCTCGATGCCGAGGAAGGTCGGGTCGTCGTCGAGGCCGAGATCGCTCTGCTTGCGGCCCTCCGGCTCGGCGTCGATGTAGTCCTTCCGCTCCTCCGCGGCGCGCTGCTTCGCCATCTCCAGCGCCATGTCGCGCAGCGTCTCCTCGCCCGCCTTGATGGCCGGCGCGTTGCGCTTCGGATCGGCGCGCAGCTCGAGCACCTCCGCCTCCTTCTTGAGGTACTCGGGGCTCTGGTCGAGCGGGAGGTCCTCCGGCGAGAAGCCGAGCGGGTGGCCAAGGTTCGCGCGCTCCTCGCCGCGCATCTTGGCTGCCACGTCGATGGCGCGCTTCTGCATTGCGTCGCCGAGGTCGCGCGCCTTCTCCGGCTCGCCGTCGCCGTTGGCGGCGATGTGGGCCACCTCGAGGTCGGCGAAGGGCACGTCGTCGTCGAGCTGCAGCGCCTCGCGGGCGATGCCGCCCACACGCGCCGGCAGCACGTTCGAGCGCACCTGCTGCTTCATCGCCTTGGCCATCTCGTTCGCGTGCTCGTTCATCGCCGCCTCCAGCTCCCGCATCTTCGGGTCCGCGCTGCGGGCCCGCTGGCCGTTGGTGGCCCGCATCGCCGTCCGCTGCGCCTCCATCTTGGCGAAATCCTTGTCCTTGTCGAGCGGGATGTACTTGAGCGGCACGTTCTGCGGCGCATCCTCCATGAAGGCGCGGTCGGCCTGGATCTTCTCCTGCGCCAGCTCCTCCGCGCGCAGGTTCAGCGCGTCCTCGATGTCGGCGATCGGCTTGCGGTTCTTCGCTGGCTGCCGCATGAGCCGCGCGCGCTGCGCCTCAAGGCTGCTGAACTCCTCGTCCGTGTCGAGCGGCAGCTCCGACAAGGGCACGCCCTTCGGCGCCGGGTTCATGAAGTTGGGCCGCTCCTTGCGGTTCATGTCCTTGGCCAGCTCGTGCGCGCGGTCGTTCATCAGCTCCTCGAGGTCCGCCACCTCCTGCGGGTTCGCCTTCGGGTTCTTCTTGAGGTCGCGGTAGCGGGTCTCGAGCTTGTGGAAGGTCGGGTCCTCGTTGAGCGGGAGGTTGTCGAGGAGCCGGCCCTCCGGCTCGGGGTCGAGGAAGCCGCGCATCTTGCCCAGCTCCTCCGCCGCGAGCGCCTGCACCATCTCGTTCATGTCCTTCTGGAGGTCCTCGATCGCCTTGGCGTTCTTGCGCGGGTCCTTCTTGAGCGCCCGCATCTTCTCCTCCTTGGCGAGGAAGGCGGGGGTGCTGTCGAGCGGCAGCTCCTCCAGCGGCACGCCGAGCGGGCGCTGGTCGAGGAAGGCGCGGTCCTGCGCCACCTTGTCCTTCGCCAGCTCGCCAGCGCGGTCGTTGAGGGCCTCCTCGAGGTCCTGGATGGCCGTCGCGTTCTTCTGCGGCTGCTCCTTCAGCAGCAGACGCTGCACCTCCATGTCGCGGAAGGGCTGGTCCGCGTCGAGCGGGAGCTCCGTGTACGGGATGCCGTTGAACTTCGCGTCCAGGAACTTGGGCCGCTCCTTCTCCTTCAGCTCCTTCGCCAGCTCGTGCGCGCGGTCGTTCAGCTGCCCCTCGAGGTCGGCAATCGCCTTGGCGTTGCGCCGCGGGTCCTTCTTCAGCTTCGCCCGCTGCGCCTCCATCTCAGCGAACGGCGCGTCCTTGTTGAGCGGCACGAGGCGCAGCGGCACGCCCTCCGGCTCGGGGTCGAGGTAGTTGCGGTCGCCCTTGAGCTTCTCGTCGGCGAGCTCCATTGCGCGGTCGTTGAGGCCCTGCTCGGTGTCGGCGATGCCGCGGGCGTTGCGGCGCGGGTCCTGCTTCAGCTGCTGCCGCTTCACCTCCAGCGCGTGGAACGGCTGGTCCTGGTCGAGCGGGAGGTCCTCGACGGGGATGCCCTTGTACGCGGCGTCCATGTAGTCGGGACGCTCCTGCACGTTCATGCCGTGCGCGATCTCGTGGGCGATGTCGTTCATGCGCTCCTCCATGTCCGGCACCTTACTCGTGTCGCCGCCGCGGTTCAGCGTGCGGCGGCGCTTCGCGTCCAGCTCCTTGAACTCCGGGTTCTCGAGCAGCGGGAGGGTCTGCACGAGGCGGCCCTCCGGCTCGGGGTCGAGGAAGTTGCGGTCACGCGCCGCCTCAGCAGCCGCGAGGCCGTCAACCAGTGCCCGCATGTCGTCCTTGAGGTCCTCGATGGCCTTGGCGTTCTTGCGGGGGTCCTTCTGCAGCCCGCGCAGCTGCTCCTCCTTCTTGAGGAAGCCGTCGTTGTAGTCGAGGCCGAGCTTCTCGAGCGGCACACCGTACGGGTCGGGCTCCAGGAAGGCACGCTGGTTCGCCTGCTGACCCTTCGCCAGCTCCCGCGCGCGGTCGTTCAGCTCGTTCTCGAGCGCGCGGATGTCCTCGCGGTTGCCGAGCGGGTCCTCCTTGCGCAGCTGCAGGCGCTCGATCTCCTTCGGGTGGAAGACGGCGTCGGTGTCGAGCGGCAGGTCCGCCGCCGGGATGCCGTAGGGCTGCGGGTCGAGGTAGAGCTCGCGCTCGTCCTGCTTCAGCTTGCCCGCCAGCTCGTGGGCCCGGTCGTTGAGCTTGTTCTGCAGGTCCTTGATCGCCTTGGTGTCGCGCTTCGGCTTGCGGTTCAGCGCGCGCAGCTCGTCTTCCATCTTGCTGAAGGGCTCGTCTTCGTTGAGCGGGAGCAGCTCCAGCGGCACGCCCTCCGGCTCGCGGTCGAGGTAGGTGCGTTCCTTCTGGTGCATCGCCTTGGCCAGCTCGCCGGCGCGCTCGTGCATCTGGTCCTCGACGTCGTCGATCTTGCGGGCGTTGGCGGCCGGGTCGCGCATCAAGGCGGCGCGGTTCTGCGCCATCTCGGCAAAGGTGGGGTCGTTCAGCAGCTCGATGTCGTCGCGCGGGATGCCCTCGTACTCGGGGTCCATGAAGTTGAGGTCGACGCCGGCCAGCGAGTCGGCCAGGGCAGCTGCGCGGTCCCGCAGGTCGGCCTCGATCTCGCGCACCTTCGCGGCGTTGCGGGGGTCCGCCTTGAGGAGGTGGCGCTGGCGCTCCGCGTTGGTGTACTCGGGGTCCTCGTCGAGGATCGGCGTCAGCTTCGTGAGGTCGTGCCCGCTCAGGTACTTCGGCCGGTCCTTCGCGAGCACCGCCTTGGCCAGCTCATGCGCGCGGTCGTTCATCTCCTTCTCCACCGCGAGGATGGCGTCGGCGTTGCCGTCCGGGTTGTTGTGCAGCCGCTTCAGTGCGTCGAGCTGCTCCTGGAACTTCGGGTCGTCGTCGAGGGGCACGTCGGCCAGCGGCACGCCCTCCGGCTCCTGGTCGAGGAAGGAGAGGTCCACCTCGCCGAGCTCGCGAGCGTTCTCCGGGGCCTCGGTGATGCGCACCTGCGCCCGCTCCACCGCCACCACCTCCACCTTGCACGGCACGTCGCCCACGCCGGCGGTGCAGTTCACGCCGAGGGCGTAGCGGCCCGGCTTGTCGACGTGCTGCACCAGACCCACCTCGCGGTTGTTCGTCGCCTGCGCGCTCGGGCTGATGCGCTTGTCGTTGCCGTCGTAGAGGTACATTGAGACGAAGTCCTGCGCGATGGCGTCGCCGCCGCTCGGGTGCCGGAAAGGCTTCTCCTGCTTGAGCAGAATGTGCAGGTCGGTCGGCACGTCCACGACGAAGTCCACGCGGCCGTGGCCTTTGCTCTTCAGGTCCAGATGGGCAATGGCGGGCAGCTGCCGCGCCACGTCGGTGTTGAGGCGCCGGATGTCGATCTTCTTGTTGTCGCCGTGCGGAGGTACCAGTAGGAGAAGATAAACTTGCCCTTGTCGCGCTGCATGCCGGTCGGCACCACGTAGCACAGCGAGTTGGCCGGCACCGTGATGATGTCGGTCACCTCGCGGTTGTGCAGGTAGAGGCCGGAGCGGAGGCGGCGGTGGTTGTTGCCGGTGACGAGGTAGGTCGGGATGCGCTCCGCGCTGGTGCTCTGCATGACCACCAGTGCGCACTGCGTGTAGTTCACCTCGTGGTTCGTCTGGCGGTGGAGGAGGTGGCGCTGGTCGGGCTGCCGGATCATGCCGATGATCTGCACCGGGTCGTCCGTTGGGTTCTGCACGACGTAAAGCGGGTTGTCGCGCCACGTGACGAGGGACGGGTTGCCGCCGGCGGTGCCCTCGCCCCACTCGCTGTTGAAGTTCCAGCACGGCTCAAGCGGGCCCTTGATCCACGCCTGCTGGATGTTGGCAAAGACGTCGAGGAAGACGTCCGCCGGCACGTAGAAGATGTTGCGCTGGGCCGGGTTGCAGATGGAGCGCATCTCTGCCGTCCACCGCGAGTCGTCCTTGTGCATCGGGCCGACGTACGGAGAGTCCTCGAAGGGGTTGTACATCTTCACCAAGATGTCCGCCGGCGCGAGGTCGACGGCGTTGCGCGTCTCGACGAAGCCGAGCACCGCGTAGCTCTCCTCATGGTGCAGGCCGTACTGCTCCGCCTGCTCGCCGAGCGCCAGGGCAGCGACGGCGGTCTGCTCCAGATCACGGTTCAGGTCGCGCCAGAACTGCGCGCTGACGATGTCGTAGTCGACGGTGCTGGCCTTCTCTGCCTCCATGGGGATGAAGATGACGGGGCGGCCGGTGAAGTCGTGGAAGATCTCACCCTGCGAAATGTCCTCGAGGTTCTGGTAGAGCGTGTAGAACTTCGCGTACGCCTTCTCCAGCAGCAGCGGCCACCAGTGGTGCGTCGGCGAGCGGCAGAAGACGGTGTCGCCCTTGATCATTGGAATGCGGTCGTCGATCTCCACCTTCACCCACTGGCCGTAGCGGTGGAACTGGAAGGTGTAGCGGCCGTCCTTGCGCGGCTTCTTCGAGATGAAGCAGTTGCGGATCACATTGGGGTGGCGGTCCAGCAAGGCGGCGAAGCCCGTCAGTGTGCTGCAGTCGTAGTGGTCGCCCTGCTCAAACTGGCCGTTGTTCATGTCGTCCGGCAGCAGCGGCTTCGTCTTGCCCTCGGGGTAGAGGTCGCCGATGTGCACCCACGGCTCGGTCGTGACGCCGCGGTTGTCGGTGAAGAAGCGCTTGTCCTCGAACGGAGAAGCGCTGTCGGCCTGCTCGGCGTGGCGGGCAACATCAAAGACTATGGGGGTGTAGTCGATGGGGTTGCGCTCCTGGTCGGCGTCGTCGCCCTCGTCGATGAGGTCTTCGTCGTCAAACATCGTAGCATCCTCTGGCGGGTCGACAATGCGCACGTGCGAGGCGGGGGTGGCGACGATGGTGACGAAAGCGGGCACGTCGCTCTTGGCACGCGGGCAGGTGACGGAGATGGCATAACGACCGCTGCGGGGGAGGTGGTGGATGATGCTGATCTCGCGGAAGTTCGTCGCCGCGTGGACGCCGCCGATCTTGCGGTCCGTGTCGTCGTAGAGGTACATGCCCATGTAATCTTCTGTCATGGCATCGCCGCCGGACTTGCTGACGTACGGCTTCGTCTGGTGCATGAGGATGTGCACGTCGGACTCCTCGTCAACGTAAAAGTCGACACGGTCCTTCTCCTTCTGGCGCAGCTCCACGTTCTTGGTTGCCGGGTTGGCCCACGCCACGCCGGGAATGTCGAGCTTCTTAATCGTGAGGTCGCTGTAGTCGACGCCCTTCATGCGGTAAAGGGCGATGGAGAAGGCGCCTTCGGCACCCTTCAGCATGCAGGAGGGGACGAGGTAGCACAACGAGTTGGGGGGAATCGTCATGGCGTTCGCCACCTCACGCGAGTTGAGGAAGAGGCTCTTGTGGATGGGCTTGTGGTTGTTGCCGGTAACCCAGAAGGTCGGGATGGGGTTCGCGTAGGAATAGTTGATGAGCACCATACCACACTGCAGGTACTTGGTCATCTCATCGGGAGAGGTGAAGCGGCGCTGGTCTTCCTGCTTGATCACCACCACAATCTCAGACGGGGTGCTGCCGGTGTTGCGCACGTAGTAGAGGGGGTTCTTCCGCCACGTGACGCTGGTCGGGTTGCCGCCGGCGCTCTCGCCCTTCCACTCGTCATGGAAGTAGGTCGCGTCCACCTCTACCGGGGTCATGTAGCAGAGCTGGATGGAGTTCATAATCTTGAGGAACGTGTTGAGGGGCAGGAAGATGGAGCGCTCGTCGTCGACGTCGTGCTTCGCGCGCTGCTTCGCATCCCAGGTGGTGTCCTTGGAGTTGAGCGGACCCTTGTAGAGGTACTCGTCGTCTTCGAAGGGGTTGTGCAGGTGAATGACAATGTCGTTGATAGAGGACGTTCCTGTGAGCGAGAAGATCTCCAGCACGCCGTACTGCTGCTCACGCTGCAGGCCCATGTTCTCGAGCTCAATGTCTTTGGTGAGCACTGACGCCACGAACTGCCCGGACTGGATGCGCTGGGCAAGGTCCAGCCAGTAGAAGCCCTCCGTCACGTCGGCACCGGCAGCCTTGGCCAGCTTCGCGTCCATCGGGATGTTGAGAACGGGGTTGCCAGTCAAGTCATGGAAGGTCTCCTGCAGCGTGCAGCCTTCAAGGTGATCGTAGGCGGTGTAGAACTTCGCGTACGCTTTCTCCAGCAGCAGCGGCCACCAGTGCTCCGTGGGGGAACGCACGTAAAGCACCTCGCCCTCCTCCATCGCGATGCGGTCGTCGATCTCGACCTTCACCCACTGCTCACCACGGAAGAACTGGAAGGTGTAGCGGCCATCTTGACGCACCTTCTTGGACACAAAGCAGCTACGAATCACATCGGGGAAACGAATCAGCGTCGACAGCGCCGACAGCATGAAGCACTCATAGTGGTTGCCCTGGCCGAACTGCTCACGCGAGAAGGTGTCAGGAAGGAGCGGCTGGTTGACACCGCTGGGGTAGATGTCCTTGATGCGCTTCCACTCATCCGCGATGTGCGAGTTGTCACGGTCGAACACCGCATCAGAGAACAGCTTATTGCTGTCCGCCACTTCTTGGATCGACATGGCGCCTGATCCTCAACAGAAAAGGTTGGGGAAAAAGGAAAAAAAAACTGGCGGGAAGCGATACGCTTCACACGAAAGGGGGGAGTTAGTAACAGGGGACCCAACCGACACACAACGACAACTTCAAGAAAATTTCTGCTGCGAAGCGTGTTCGATGGAAGGAAAAAAAATCGCTGTTTTTTTTACGGAAGAGTCCGTGGTAACTAACACACAGGAACCTGAAGAAAGGGAAAGGCTACTCTTAGAAAAAAAGGTAAAATCAAAAAGCTCAACCAAACCGCAGGCAAAACTGGAAAGCGAAACAATGGAAGCTCGACAAGAGAGTGCGAAATGTGTGGAAAGACAAGACGCCGTCGCAGAACAAACGAATTAAGAATAAAAAACGAAGGGCGTCACACGCACAGAGAGATTGCGTGCGTAGCAGCAGACGGTGTACGCTGTTGTGCACACCGAGCCTACAGCAGGTGCTTTGGAAAAGTCTCTTAACTTTGCACTGACTCTTTTTTTCTTTTTTCTCTGAGTGGGTTTGTGAGAGCCTCAGTGAAACAAGGAAAACAAAAAAAAAACAAAAATACGCGTCTGGCCTGCTGGTACACGCTCTAAGCTTCTCTGCTGCAAAGGTGAGGTGCTCTCTTTCACTAGATAAAGAGTGCAGCACGCTGTGCAGGTAAGAGTCGCACGTGCGGGAAAAACGGCGAAGAGCGGAGAGAAAAAAAAAGATAAAAAGTTTCTACTCTTCCTCTTTTTGTTTAATAAAGTGATGCGTCGCGCCTGAAAGTAAAAAAAAGGTTCAGCTCGGGACAATCGACTGGATGCGTTGCACACAACGAACCAATTCTTTGTCCTTGCCTTTTTGTTTGTTTCTCCTTCGTATACTTTTGAACGTCGCTGTTGCGCTGTTGTCGTTCTCTTTTTTTTTTAAGGGGGGGAGGAAAAAAAAACGAGATGGTAGATAGCGTAGTGCTTGGGCCGACTAGTTGAGGGGGGAAAATCAACCAGAAGAAACCAAGGACTGGGCGACAAAGGTATCTGTGACGGAGGGAAATGAAAGAACTAGAAAGTCGAGAAGTCTGCGATGCTTCACTGCGTTGAGGAGATGGATGTTTTATTAATATTTTCGTTTGTTTGTGTTGAGAAGTGTGGATGGTGCGGTAGTGGAAAGGGCAGTAGTCGCGCCAAAGTATGGTGTAATGAACGGTGGGATTCGGTTGGAGAACGAGCAGCGGCGCGGGAGTGAGATGACAAGGAGAGGCAGGGAAAAGAAAGACGTTGAAGTTGAGAGTTGGAGCGCAGCCAAAGTGGAGAACCTGCTTCTGCGAGAGATGATCGCTAGCAGGCGTACACACATCATCAAGAAAACAGAAGAGCAGAAAAGCACCTTGAGAGGTGCCGATGAGGTGGTCTCTAACAGCCTATCCACTTTATCGCTTTTCGCTGAAATGAATGAGGCAAAAGCCATGCATCCTCGTACACAATCACACAAGCAAACACACACTCACACATCAATAGTTCTCAAGGTGTGCACGGGAGCGAGTTTACGGTCAGTGGCGTAGTGCTCATAGGATGCCCAAGTAAGCGCTGCATTGTCGTCCAGCGACATCAACACGCCCGCTAACTTTTTTTTTTTAATTGGTGTTGCTCTCACGCCAGTGCGATTAGAGAAGTAAAACGGGGTAGACGTGTACCAGTAGAAACAAAGAATAAAAATCGAGTTGATCGGAAAAGTGCCCGCACCACGTGCGACGCAGCCCCGCAGCCACAAGAGGCGTACAACGTAAAAGTCCACAAAGCACACTATCCTCCACCACTGCAAAAAGAAGAGAGTGGGAAAGGTGAGAAGTAAAGAGGAGAAAATTCTTGACTATGTTGGAAGAGATGGCAAAAGAAAAGGAGAAAAAAGAAAGACGCATGAATCACCTCACGGACAACAGCAACCTCAACTAAAAAACGCCAGCACCGCCCCTTCTAAAGTTAAGCATCATGACACGGCGCCATCCGGCTAAAAGGAAAATAAAAACAAAGAGTTAAACTAACGTGAAAGAGGACAACAAAGCAGTGCGAATAACAACAAAAAAAAAGAGAATAAATAAACGGGTCAAGAATGCCAGGAAAACAAAAGAAAACTACGCTCTTTTTTTTTTTAAGGCGCTGTTGATGCACGAGAATTGGATCCCTCAATACAACCTCAGAGCAGCACAGCCGCAACGTCTCTGAAACGGGCCCTGCATTACTCACTCTACTCTCTCGCTCTGCCACAATAACAGTAAGAGAGAGAATGGAAGAAGAACTCGACGGAGACAAAACCAAAAAAAAAACAAGAGATTGGGTCGCTAGTAGAGCTGTTCCGCGCGTTACGTCGTGGCAATAGAAAAAAAAAACACAGAAAGAGAAAAGGTGTCGCGCTCTCCCTCAAGAACGCGCACGCTTCTCCTACGCCTTTTCCTGCCCTCCTAATCAAAGAGCGAGAAACAGTCGGCGTAGTTTTGTGTAAGTGTTAGACCAGGAAAAAACCGGGAGACAACGAAAAGAAGCCACCCACGATACACACACACGCAGCAATCCGGCAGAAAGAGGAGCTTCCCTCAAAGCTTCTCCTCCGCGCGACGACGTGTGTGCAACGGCAGGGGCAGAAATCTGTTTCATTTTCCGCGTTTCCACGTGCCGCATTGGGCATGACCCAAAAAAAGAAGAAGAAGAAGAACGGTATGAAAAGAAGAAGATAAACGAAGAGAAAAAGGCATGAAGTGGTGGAGAGAAATACAAAGAGAGAACCAAAACGCCTTTGCCGCTGATGACAAAGCGCGATCACACAAACACAGCCAGCAAAAAGAAAAAAAAACAATAAAGAGAAACTTGACAGCAAAAAGAAAAAGAAAGCTCATAAATGATAAACAAGATCTACGATGAGTTGGAGTGAAACGATCAAAACTGCGCACACACCAACACAGACACGAAGGAAAAAAAAAAACAACAGCCACAGAGCCGCTTCGCCTCTCCGCTGTTATGAGCCACGTCTACCACGGCTACAACTTTCTAAAACCAACGTATACTCAGCGTGGCCGACTCAGCAGCAGCTCTCTCTCTTTCTGATTTCGGTGTGTCGTTTTTTTTGTTTTTTTTTTCTCACCTTGCAGCTCCGTTCTTTCTTTCTACGAAAAGGCTTCGGAACCGCGAAGTGAAGAAAAAAGATCTACGGCGAGGAAGAGAGCAGCACGGCGCACGGTCACTTAAGAGCCGCAGAGACAGTGAAGGCGCACCCCACAATCCGCAGCGTCTCTCGGCCCGCACCGCCCACGCTGGTCACGTGCACATACACACACAAAGCTAATTAAAAGAAAAAAGAGGCAAAAGCGATGAAAAACAACAAACAACACAAACGCAGATGTGCGTGCGTGGCAAAAGCACTCAGCGCGTGCGACTACTGCGAGTAGCCCCGGCTGCGCGGATTGCGCGGCGCCGCCGCGGCGCCGTTGGAAGCCGAAGCCGGCCGCTGCGGCATCGGCGGTGGACGCGGCCCCCCACGCACGTTGGTCGGCGTCGAGGCAGCCGCGCCGGCCGAGGTGAGACGGCCAGGGATGTTCGGCCGCGCCGTGTCGTGCACCGCAAGGAAGCTCGCGTGTGTGTACCGCGGCGTGTAGATGCTCAGCGTACACGGGGCACTGCCCGTCACCGGCTTTGACGGGCAGCCGATCAGGAAGGTGTAGCGACCCGGCTTGGCGGCCTGGAAGGCGATGCCATGCTCACGCGCGTTCGACGCATCGCCAGAGGAGCAGACAAGGATGGAATTGTCCTCGTACGCGGCCATGAAGATCTCGTCCTCGGCAAGGTGGTCGCCGCGCTTCACGGAGGCGGGGTCCGTCACCTTGCTCTGGTGGAGCAGCACGTGGATGTCGCACGGATCGCTCACCGTGATGTCCACGCGCGCGCTCGTGCCCGAGCCGGGCTGCACCACCACGTCCTTCGTCATGCAGTTGTGCGTCTCGGTAATCGGACGCAGCGTTGTGAGCGTCACCGGATTCTCCTGCGGGTAGACGGAGAGCTGGTACTTGCCGAAGCAGCCCTTCTTCTTGGTGTAGGGGACGAGGTAGCACGTGCTGTTCGCCGGCAGCTCCATCTCCGCGCACACCTCGCGTGCGTCGGTCAGCAGACCCTTCTGCACGAAGCGGTGGGTGTTGTGGGCAAGCAGTGGCGCCACGAGCTGCGCCGACCCATCCGGCCGCAGAAGCGCCAAGGCGGTCTGGTGGTAGACACCAACGTCGTGCGCGTCGTAGAAGACCGGGGCGGCGTGGCGCAGCTCAGCCAGCACCGTGACGCTGTGGCTGCTCGCGTTCTGCACGAGGTACATTGGGTTCTTGCGGAAGGTCGTGTACTTGGGGCTGCCGCCGCTGCAGGGCTCGGCCCACTCACCCGACACGGTGAGGCGGTCGCCGCAGTTGATGTGGCAGCGCTGCATGCTCGAGAAGTTGCGCAGGAAGATGGGCTGCGGCAAATAGAGGAACTCCGGCTCCTTCTCCGGGTTCGCCTTGCAGACGCTGCGCAGGGTGGGCGTCCAGTCCTGGTCGCCGACGCAGAGCGGACCAAGGTACTCCGGCTCGTCGTGGTAGCAGTTGTGCAGCTTCACCACGACATCGGACGGGTCGTTCGACCCCGGCACCGTCTCGATCACGTCAAAGACGGCGTAGTAGCAGTGCGGGTGGATGCCATCCGGCACGATGTCGTTCGACACGGCCATGAAGACGTCGCCACGCTCCAGCTGGTCGCGAGTGCGGCGCCAGAAGTCCACGTCGCGGTAGTTGCAGCTCGCCACCTCGCCCGCCAGCTTCGTGTCCAGCGGCAGGTGCGTCACCGGGCGGCCCGTGAGGTCACGCAGCGTCTCGTGCGAGGTGCAGTCGTCGAAGCGCTCGTAGCCGCCCACATACTTGGCGTAGGCCTTCTCCAGCAGCAGCGGCCACCACGCCCCGGTCGGCGACACCGTGAAGCGCGGCGACCCGTTCTCGTCGCAAGGAATGCGGTCGTCGATCTCGACCGTCACAGGCGTGCTGTTCGGGTCGAAGAAGACAAAGTTGTACGGCGCCCGCACCGGGTGGGACTTGGTGAGGAAGAGGCGGTGCAGCAGCGGGGGCTGGCGGCTCAGCGCGGCGAGGAAGGGGGCGAGGTAGGTGAGGTCGCCAGACGGGGACGCCACGTCGGCCGTCGTCGGGTAGTCGGGGAGGAGGGGCTGGTGCACGCCGTCGGGGTAGATGTCAGCGATGCGGGGCCAGAGGTCGGCCACCTGCTTGTTGGCCGTGTGGAAGGCGGGGTCAATGAAGGGAGCTGCCTCCTCCACCGTCTCCAGCCGGTGCTCCTCCCGTCGCTCCTCCACCTCCTTCACCACCTTCGTGTCCCGCAGCCGGCGAGGCGGCGCGGGAGATTTTGTTGCATCCTCGCCTGGCGCCGCCGCCGCCGGTGGAGCACGAGTCGGCTTGCGTGGCACGACGCTCTTCTCCGCGGCGCGCTTCGGGTGGTCGCGCTTGTACTGGTCCGCCAGCTCGCCCACACGACGCCGCATCGCCTCCTCCAGCTCTTCGCGGTAGTCCGCGGGGTAGCGGTCGGGGTGGTAAATAGCCCGGCGCCGCTCGTCTGCGAGGTCCATGAAGGCCTGGTCCTTGCGGAAGGGGATCTTGCTCACCGGCACGCCGTGCACGTTGTCGCCCAGGAAGTCGTACGACTCCTGCGCGATCATGCGCTCCGCCAGCTCCCGCGCCTCCTCGTCGAGCTCTGAGTCGATGGGCTCCATCTCTCCCTGCGGGCTGCGGCCGCGGCGTTGGCCACCGGGCTGCTTGTGGAACAGCTCGCCTCCCGAGAACTCGTTCAGCTTCTCCACCGGGATGCCGCGGTAGTCGCTGTGCAGGTGCGGCTTCGCCAGCTCGCGGGCACGCTGCCGCATCGCCTCCTCCAGCGAGCGGATGCGGTCGCGGTTGCCGACCGGGTCGGCCGCCTCGAGGTGGTAGCGCTCCCGCTCCAGGGCGAGGAACATGTCGTCGCCGTCCAGCTCAGCGCCGCGCTCCCGCATGTCTTCCATCTCCTTTCCGACGATGCGGCGCCGGTCCTCCTGCTTGCGACGCCGCGCCAGCTCCTCGGCGCGGTCCCGCATCTCCCTCTCCAGCTGGCGCAGCTCCGCAGCGTTGACGCGCGGGTCGCGACTGCGCTGCGCGTACTCGTGCGCCAACTTTTGGAACTCGGCGTCGTCGTCGATGGGGAGGAGGGCGAGCGGCACGCCTCCTGCCTCGCTCAGCGGCAGGGTGGCGGCCTTCCGCAGCTCCTCACGCGCCAACTCACGCGCGCGGTCGTTCATCTTCTTCTCCAAGTCGGCAATGCGACGCGCGTTCCGCTTCGGGTCCTGCATCATCTCGCGCCAGTCATCCTCGAGCGCCACATAGATGCGGTCGCCGTCAAGGTCGAGGTCGCGCAGCGGGACACCCTCCGGCTTCGGCTCGAGAATGCGATCCCGATCGGCCCACTTCTTCTCAATCGCCAGCTCGTGCGCGCGGTCATTCATCTTCTTCTCGAGTTCGGCGATACGACGGGCATTGCGCTTCGGGTCCTGCATCAGCTCGCGCCACTCCTCCTCCAGAACAGAGAACAAGTGGTCGTTGTCGAGGTCCAGCTCGCGCAGCGGCACGCCCTCAGGCTTCGCATCCAGCACACGATCGCGGTCGACCCACTTCTTCGCCACCGCTAGCTGGTGAGCGCGGTCGTTCATTGACTTTTCCAAGTCCGCAATACGGCGAGCGTTGCGCTTCGGGTCTTGCATCACCTCGCGCCACTCACTCTCCAGTGCCGTGTACACACCGTCGCCGTCGAGGTCCAGGTCACGAAGCGGGACACCGTCAGGCATTGGGTCAAGAATGCGGTCGCGATCAGTCCACTTCTTCTCGTTGGCCATCTCGTGAGCTCGATCGTTCATCTTCTTTTCCAGCTCTGCAATCCGACGCGCGTTCCTCTTCGGGTCCTGCATCAGGTCCCGCCACTCATCCTCGAGCTTCACAAACGCGCGGTCGTGATCTAGGTCGAGGTCGCGCAGCGGGACACCCTCCGGCTTCGGGTCCAAAATACGATCGCGATCCGCCCACTTCATTTCCCTTGCCAGCTCGTGCGCACGATCGTTCATCGCCTTTTCCACCTCCGCGATGCGCCGCGCGTTGGCCTTCGGGTCTTGCATCAGCCGACGCCACTCGCTCTCTAATCCGCGGAACTTGGCATCGTCGTCCAGCGGCACGTAGGACAGCTTCACGCCCTCCGGCTTCGGGTCCAGCACATCCTCGCGATTCAGCGGGTGCGCTGCGGCAACGAGCTGTGCAGCGCGATCACGCATCTCACCCTCCACAGCGGAGAGCGACCTGCGACCCTTCCTCGGCTCTCGCTGGAGATGTCGCCGCTCCTCCTCCAGCGCAGTGAACACCTGGTCAGCGTCCAGACGAACCTCCCGCACTGGCTGACCCTCTACTTCCTTCCCCAGCACACGGATGCGGTCCTTCCACTTCTTCTCCTCCGCAAGACAGTAGGCGCGGGCATTCATCATCTCCTCCAACTCGGCGATGCGGCGCGCGTTGTTCCGCGGGTCATGCAGGAGCGAACGACGCGCCTGCTCCACCGCAAGAAACTCCTCATCCTCATCCAGCCCCAAATCTCGTAGGGGAACACCGTTTGGCTTTGCATCAAGGATACGATCACGGTCCGCCCACTTCGCCTCCGCCGCCAGCTCGTGCGCGCGCTCGTTCATCGCCTTCTCCAGCTCCGCGATGCGCCGCGCGTTCGCCTTCGGGTCCTGCATCAGCGCGCGCCACTCCTCCTCCATCCCCACGAACTCGGCGTCGTCGTCCAGCGGCACGTGCGCGAGCTTCACGCCCTCCGGCTTCGGGTCCAGGATGCGGTTGCGGTCCGCCCACTTCTGCGCGTCCGCCACCTCGTGAGCGCGGTCGTTCATCTTCTTCTGCAGCTCCGCAATCGCCGCGCGTTGGCGCGGGGGTCCTGCATCAGCTTGCGCCACTCGCTCTCCAGCGCAGTGAACTCCGGGTCGTCGTCCAGGTCCACGTACTTCAGGGCAACGCCCTCCCGGCTTCGGGTCCAGGAACGCGTTGCGATCCGCGTCCTTCTTCGCAGCCGCAAGCTCCTCCGCACGCGCACGCAGCGCGTCCTCCAGCTGCGCAATCGCACCAGCGTTGCCGCGCGGGTCCGACGCCACCAGCCGCCGCCGCTGCGCCTCCATGTCCTTGAACGGCTTGTCCTCGTCAAGGCCCAGCGCAGCGTGCTCGAAGCCGTCCACAAGGTGCGGCAGGAACTTCTCGCGCTCCTGCTCCTTCGCCTTCTTGGCCAGGTCGTGCGCGCGGTCCTTCATCTTCTTCTCCAGG
Source organism: Crithidia fasciculata (assembly GCA_000331325.2). Lineage (NCBI taxonomy): Eukaryota > Euglenozoa > Kinetoplastea > Trypanosomatida > Trypanosomatidae > Crithidia > Crithidia fasciculata. The sequence continues at coordinate 1,248,974 of CM003430.1, forward strand.
TCCGCAATGCGGCGCGCGTTCCGCTCCGGGTCCTGCTTCAGCTTGCGCAGCTCGTCCTCCATCGCAACGTACGGCGAGTCCTGGTCCAGGCCGATGTCCCGCACCGGCATGTCCTCCACGCTCTTGCCCAGCAGGTCCTCGCGGTCGGCCCACTTCCGGTCGTCCGCCAGCCGGCGCGCGCGTCCTTCATCTTCTTCTCCAGCTGCGCAATCGCACCAGCGTTGCCGCGCGGGTCCGACGCCACCAGCCGCCGCCGCTGCGCCTCCATGTCCTTGAACGGCTTGTCCTCGTCAAGGCCCAGCGCAGCGTGCTCGAAGCCGTCCACAAGGTGCGGCAGGAACTTCTCGCGCTCCTGCTCCTTCGCCTTCTTGGCCAGGTCGTGCGCGCGGTCCTTCATCTTCTTCTCCAGGTCCGCAATGCGGCGTGCGTTCCGCTCCGGGTCCTGCTTCAGCTTGCGCAGCTCGTCCTCCATCGCAACGTACGGCGAGTCTTGGTCCAGGCCGATGTCCCGCACCGGCATGTCCTCCACGCTCTTGCCCAGCAGGTCCTCGCGGTCGGCCCACTTCCGGTCGTCCGCCAGCCGGCGCGCGCGGTCCTTCATCGCCTTCTCCAGCTCCGCGATGCGCCGCGCGTTCGCCTTCGGGTCCTGCATCAGCGCGCGCCACTCCTCCTCCATCCCCACGAACTCGGCGTCGTCGTCCAGCGGCACGTGCGCGAGCTTCACGCCCTCCGGCTTCGGGTCCAGGATGCGGTTGCGGTCCGCCCACTTCTGCGCGTCCGCCACCTCGTGAGCGCGGTCGTTCATCTTCTTCTGCAGCTCCGCAATGCGCCGCGCGTTGGCGCGGGGGTCCTGCATCAGCTTGCGCCACTCGCTCTCCAGCGCAGTGAACTCCGGGTCGTCGTCCAGGTCCACGTACTTCAGGGCAACGCCCTCCGGCTTCGGGTCCAGGAACGCGTTGCGATCCGCGTCCTTCTTCGCAGCCGCAAGCTCCTCCGCACGCGCACGCAGCGCGTCCTCCAGCTGCGCAATCGCACCAGCGTTGCCGCGCGGGTCCGACGCCACCAGCCGCCGCCGCTGCGCCTCCATGTCCTTGAACGGCTTGTCCTCGTCAAGGCCCAGCGCAGCGTGCTCGAAGCCGTCCACAAGGTGCGGCAGGAACTTCTCGCGCTCCCTGCTCCTTCGCCTTCTTGGCCAGGTCGTGCGCGCGGTCCTTCATCTTCTTCTCCAGGTCCGCAATGCGGCGCGCGTTCCGCTCCGGGTCCTGCTTCAGCTTGCGCAGCTCGTCCTCCATCGCAACGTACGGCGAGTCCTGGTCCAGGCCGATGTCCCGCACCGGCATGTCCTCCACGCTCTTGCCCAGCAGGTCCTCGCGGTCGGCCCACTTCCGGTCGTCCGCCAGCCGGCGCGCGCGGTCCTTCATCTCTTCTGCTATCAGGGACTCCTCGCGATCGCAGAGCAGGTTGCGCTTCGGGTCAGCCTTCAGGTCGCGCCACTCGTCCTCCATCGCGAGGTACGCAGTGTCGTCGTCCAGGCCACGTCGCGCAGGCGGCATCCCGTCCACGCTCTTGCCAAGCAGGTCCTCGCGGTCGGCCCCACTTCGCCTCCGCCGCAGCTCGTGCGCGCGCTCGTTCATCGCCTTCTCCAGCTCCGCGATGCGCCGCGCGTTCGCCTTCGGTCCTGCATCAGCGCGCGCCACTCTCCTCCATCCCCACGAACTCGGCGTCGTCGTCCAGCGGCACGTGCGCAGCTTCACGCCCTCCGGCTTCGGTCCAGGATGCGGTTGCGGTCCGCCCACTTCTGCGCGTCCGCCACCTCGTGAGCGCGGTCGTTCATCTTCTTCTGCAGCTCCGCAATGCGCCGCGCGTTGGCGCGGGGGTCCTGCATCAGCTTGCGCCACTCGCTCTCCAGCGCAGTGAACTCCGGGTCGTCGTCCAGGTCACGTACTTCAGGGCAACGCCCGGCTTCGGGTCCAGGAACGCGTTGCGATCCCGCGTCCTTCTTCGCAGCCGCAAGCTCCTCCGCACGCGCACGAGCAGCGCGTCCTCCAGCTGCGAATCGCACCAGCGTTGCCGCGGCGGTCCGACGCCACCAGCCGCCGCCGCTGCGCCTCCATGTCCTTGAACGGCTTGTCCTCGTCAAGGCCCAGCGCAGCGTGCTCGAAGCCGTCCACAAGGTGCGGCAGGAACTTCTCGCGCTCCTGCTCCTTCGCCTTCTTGGCCAGGTCGTGCGCGGCGGCCTTCATCTTCTTCTCCAGGTCCGCAATGCGGCGCGCGTTCCGCTCCGGGTCCTGCTTCAGCTTGCGCAGCTCGTCCTCCATCGCAACGTACGGCGAGTCCTGGTCCAGGCCGATGTCCCGCCCGGCATGTCCTCCACGCTCTTGCCCAGCAGGTCCTCGCGGTCGGCCCACTTCCGGTCGTCCGCCAGCCGGCGCGCGCGGTCCTTCATCTTCTTCTCCAGGTCCGCGATCGCAGCAGCGTTGCGCTTCGGGTCAGCCTTCAGGTCGCGCCACTCGTCCTCCATCGCGAGTACCAGTGTCGTCGTCCAGGCCCACGTCGCGCAGCGGCATCCCGTCCACGCTCTTGCCAAGCAGGTCCTGCGGCGGCCCACTTCGCCTCCGCCGCCCAGCTCGTGCGCGCGCTCGTTCATCGCCTTCTCCAGCTCCGCGATGCGCCGCGCGTTCGCCTTCGGGTCCTGCATCAGCGCGCGCCACTCCTCCTCCATCCCCACGAACTCGGCGTCGTCGTCCAGCGCACGTGCGCGAGCTTCACGCCCTCCGGCTTCGGGTCCAGGATGCGGTTGCGGTCCGCCCACTTCTGCGCGTCCGCCACCCTCGTGAGCGCGGTCGTTCATCTTCTTCTGCAGCTCCGCAATGCGCCGCGCGTTGGCGCGGGGGTCCTGCATCAGCTTGCGCCTCGCTCTCCAGCGCAGTGAACTCCGGGTCGTCGTCCAGGTCCACGTACTTCAGGGCAACGCCCTCCGGCTTCGGGTCCAGGAACGCGTTGCGATCCGCGTCCTTCTTCGCAGCCGCAAGCTCCTCCCACGCGCACGCAGCGCGTCCTCCAGCTGCGCAATCGCACCAGCGTTGCGCGCGGTCCGACGCCACCAGCCGCCGCCGCTGCGCCTCCATGTCCTTGAACGGCTTGTCCTCGTCAAGGCCCAGCGCAGCGTGCTCGAAGCCGTCCACAAGTGCGGCAGAAAACTTCTCCGCGCTCCTGCTCCTTCGCCTTCTTGGCCAGGTCGTGCGCGCGGTCCTTCATCTTCTTCTCCAGTCCGCAATGCGGCGCGCGTTCCGCTCCGGGTCCTGCTTCAGCTTGCGCAGCTCGTCCTCCATCGCACGTACGGCGAGTCCTGGTCCAGGCGATGTCCCGCACCGGCATGTCCTCCACGCTCTTGCCCAGCAGGCCTCGCGTCGGCCCACTTCCGGTCGTCCGCCAGCCGGCGCGCGCGGTCCTTCATCTTCTTCTCCAGGTCCGCGATCGCAGCAGCGTTGCGCTTCGGGTCAGCCTTCAGGTCGCGCCACTCGTCCTCCATCGCGAGGTACGCAGTGTCGTCGTCCAGGCCCACGTCGCGCAGCGGCATCCCGTCCACGCTCTTGCCAAGCAGGTCCTCGCGGTCGGCCCACTTCGCCTCCGCCGCCAGCTCGTGCGCGCGCTCGTTCATCGCCTTCTCCAGCTCCGCGATGCGCCGCGCGTTCGCCTTCGGGTCCTGCATCAGCGCGCGCCACATCCTCCTCCCATCCCACGAACTCGGCGTCGTCGTCAGCGGCACGTGCGCGAGCTTCACGCCCTCGCTTCGGGTCCAGGATGCGGTTGCGGTCCGCCCCTTCTGCGCGTCCGCCACCTCGTGAGCGCGGTCGTTCATCTTCTTCTGCAGCTCCGCAATGGCGCGCGTTGCGCGGGGGTCCTGCATCAGCTTGCGCCACTCGCTCTCCAGCGCAGTGAACTCCGGGTCGTCGTCCAGGTCCACGTACTCAGGGCAACGCCCTCCCGTCGGGTCAGGAACGCGTTGCGATCCGCGTCCTTCTTCGCAGCCGCAAGCTCCTCCGCACGCGCACCGCAGCGCGTCCTCCAGCTGCGCAATCGCACCAGCGTTGCCGCGCGGGTCCGACGCCACCAGCCGCCGCCGCTGCGCCTCCATGTCCTTGAACGGCTTGTCCTCGTCAAGGCCCAGCGCAGCGTGCTCGAAGCCGTCCACAAGGTGCGCAGGAACTTCTCGCGCTCCTGCTCCTCTCGCCTTCTTGGCCAGGTCGTGCGCGGTCCTTCATCTTCTCTTCCAGGTCCGCGATCGCAGCAGCGTTGCGCTTCGGTCAGCCGTTCAGGTCGCCCACTGCGTCCTCCATCGCGAGGTACGCAGTGTCGTCGTCCAGGCCCACGTCGCGCAGCGGCATCCCGTCCACGCTCTTGCCAAGCAGGTCCTCGCGGTCGGCCCACTTCGCCTCCGCCGCCAGCTCGTGCCGGCGCGTCTTCATCGCCTTCTCCAGCTCCGCGATGCGCGCGCGTTCGCCTTCGGGTCCTGCATCAGCCGCGCGCCACTCCCCTCCATCCCCGAATATCGGGTCGTCGTCCAGCGGCACGTGCGCCAGCTTCACGCCCTCCGGCTTCGGGTCCAGGATGCGGTTGCGGTCCGCCTCCTTGCGGTCGGCAGCGAGGCGGTATGCCAATGCGTTCATCTGCTCCTCCAACTCGCGGATGTGGCTGTCGTTGCGCGGCGTATCCTGCGACACGAGGCGGCGGCGCTCCTTCTCCTTCGCGACGAACTCGGTGTCGTCGTCGAGGGGGACGGCGCGGAGGTACACGCCCTCCGGCTCAGAGTCGAGGAACTTCTCTCGGTCCGACCATTTCTTCTCCTCGGCGAGGTCGCGCAGGCGCTCGTTTACGGCGTCCTCCAGAGCGCGCTGGTGCGGGTCATGGCGGTGCTTGGCGGCTTCGGCGGCCGCGATGGCGGTCCAGAATGGCTCGTCCGTCCCTACCACCGGGAGCATCTCGAGTGGCACGTTTGCTGGGTGGGTGTCGAGGTAGGGGTAGCGCCGCGCCAGCTCCGCCGCTGCGAGTTCGTTGACGCGTTCCTGCATGGCGTCCTGCAGCGCCTGGATGGCCGGCGGGGAGGCGTGGGCAGCCTTGGCAGCCTTCAGCTCAGCCTCCTTCTGCATGAACGGCGCGTCGCCGTCGAGGTCGAGCTCCTCAATCGGGATGCCGAAGGGGCAGGGATCGAGGAAGGCGCGGAGGACCTGCGCACGCTGCCGCTTCAGCTCGGCGTTTCGCTTCGCCAGCGCCTCCTTCAGGTCTGCGATTTGGTCCTCCTTGCCCTTCGGGTCCTCTGCCATGAGGGCGATGAGTTTGTCCTCCATATCGCGGTAGGGGGCGTCGCTGATCAGCGAGGGGCTGTCGGCGCGGCTGCCGGTGATGTCGGCGCGCAGGTTGTCGAGGAAGTCGCGAGCGAGCTGAGCGGCGCGGGCTTGCAGCTTTGCCTCGTTGGCGGCGATTGCGCGAGTGTCCGGGTTGTGCATGTTCAGGAGGTCCATGTGCTCCTCCTCAAGGCGCCGCATGATGGCGTCGTCGTCGAGGTCCAGCAGCTCCACCGGGACGCCCTCCGGAGCACCGTAGCGCGCCTTCCGGTCCTGATCGACCAGCGCCTTGGCCAGCTCAGCAGCGCGTGCGTTGATCTTGTCCTCCACAGCGCGGATGGCGGCGGCGTTGCGGCTCGGGTCGCGACGCAGGCGTGCCCGTTGCGCTTCCCACTCCGCGATGTTGGCGTCGTCGTCCAGCGGCAGGTCCTCGATCGGCTTGCCGTAGTAGCTGGACTTGAGGTAGCGTGGCCGCTCCGCCCGGTTCATATCCTTGGCCTTCTCGTCCGCGCGCCGGTTCAGCTCGTCCTCGATGTCGGCCACCTTGGCCATGTCGGGCTGCGGCTCGCGCAATTCGTCGCGCCGGTCGCGCTCGAGCTGCAGAAACGCGTCGTCGTCGTTGAGGGGGAGCTCGGCGATGAGGCGGCCGCTGTGGTCGTGGTCGAGGTAGGTGGGACGCTGCCTCGCCAGCAGGTCGGCGGCCATCTGCTCCGCCATGTCATTCAGCTCGTCCTCGGCGGCCGCGATGGCCTTCGCGTTGGGGCGTGGCACCTTCATCTTCTCCTGCCGCGCCGCCTCCCGCAGCACAAAGTCGCGGTTGGCGTCCAGCGGCAGCTCGCTGTTGGCGACGTGCAGGTGCTCCGGCTTCAGGTAGTCGCGGTGGTCGGCCAGCTGCTGCCGCGCCAGCTCCTCGGCCCGGGCGTTCATCGAGTCCTCCAGCTTTCGGATCTTCGCCGCGTCGGGGGCGTCCTCGGCGCGGGCCCGCAGCCGTGCCACCTCCAGCGCGTGGAACTGCGGGTCCTCGTCGAGGGGCAGGTCGGCGGCTGGGATGCCGAGCGGCATTGGGTTAAGGAAGCGTTCCCGCTCCCCGTCCTTCAGCTCCGTCGCGAGCTGCCCGGCGCGGTCGTTGAGCTTGTCCTGCAGCGCCGCGATTGCCTTTTGGTTCTTTGCCGGCTCCTTCATGGCCACGCGCAGGTCGTGCTCGGCCTCGGTAAAGGCGGGGTCCTCGTTGAGCTGCAGCAGCTCCAGCGGCACCCCTTCCGGCTGCGGATTGAGGAAGGCGCGCTCCCGCCGGTGCATGTCGTTGGCCATCTTGGCTGCCATGTCGTGCATCTGGCCCTCCAAGGCGTGGATGCGCGACGCGTTCTTCGACGGGTGCCGCTTCAGCTGCTCCCGCTCCCGCGCCAGCTGCGCGAAGGCCGGGTTTGCCAGGAGCGGGATGTCGTCGGTCGGGATGCCCTCGTAGAACGAGTTCAGGAACGACAAGGATGGCGTCGCGTCGGCCGGCGGCTCCGTCTCCGCGGCGGAGGTCGGCGCCGCCCGCGAAGCGCTCGCCGGCTGCTGCGTGGTGTTCTTCGCCGGCGCCGCCGCCACGGTGGGGTCGACGGCGCGGATGTGGCGGTTGGGGTCAACGACCTCGTCCATGTCCACCGGCTGCACCGGCGGCTCCTCGCTCAGGTCGTCGAAATTCGGCGCGTTCTCGTAGGCGTCGGTGATGCGCACGCGCGCCGGCTCGACGCAGACAATTTCCACCCGGCACTTCACCTCGTCGTCCGCCGCAACCGGGCACGTCAGCGAGAGGACGTAGTGGCCGGCAGCCGGCAGGTGGGTGACAAGGCCGATCTCCTTCAGGTTCGACGCCGACGACACGCGTGCCACCTGCTGGTTGTTGTCGTCGTAGAGGTACATGCCAACGTAGTTGTCGGTGCGTACGTCGTTGCCGCCCTTGGTGTCGTGGTTCCACTGGGAGAGCAGAATGTGGGCGTCGGTAGGCACATCCACAAGGAAGTCGACGCGATCCTTACCCTGCGGCACCATCGTCACGTGCTTCACCGCCGGCAGGTCACGCGCGACGCTCATCTTGAGGCGGGCGACGCTCACGGCCCGCTCATCCGCCGGCTTCTTGTACCAGTAGGACAGCATGAAGATGCTCTTCTCGTGGTACATGGCGGTGGGGACGAGGTAGCAGAGGGAGCGCGGCGGTACCGTGATGAGGTTCGCCACCTCGCGGTAGTTGAGAAAGACGCCCTTGTGAACGATGCGGTGGTTGTTGTGCGTGACGAGGTAGGTTGGGATGGAGCTGTTCTCTGTGCTCTGCGCCAACAGCAAGTCGCAGCGCACGTAGTTCAGCTCGGCAAGGAGGTGGAACTGGTGGCGCTTGTCGGGCTGCCGGATCATGCCCACCACGTCCACCGGCGCGTCGCTCGCGTTGCGCACGACGTAGAGCGGGTTCTCACGCCACGTGAGCAGCGACGGGTTGCCGCCGTTTGTGCCGTCGCCCCACTCGCTGTGGAAGTTCAGGCACGGCTCGACGAGCCCCCGCAGGTGCGCCTGCGACAGGGCGTAGAAGTTCTGCACAAAGACGTCGACCGGCACGTAGAGGGTATTCTGCGACGGCTGGCGGTTGTGCAGCTGCGGCAGTGCCCAGCGGCGGTCCCCTTTGCTCGCCATCGGACCCGAGTAGGTGTTCTCCGCGTAGGCGTTGTGCAGCTGCACCACCACGTCAGCCAGCGACTTCGGCTGCGCGGTGGTCGGGATGATGTCCAGCACGCCGTAGAACTGCTGCGCCGCGATGCCGAGCCGACCCGCCTCATCGGAGCTCTGCGCCGACACGGCAGTGCTCGGCAGCTCCTCGCGCAGACGCAGCCAGAAGGCGGGCGACGAAACGTCGAAGCCGGCCGACACCGCCGTCGCCGGGTCGAGCGGCACGTTCACGACGGGGCAGCCGGAGAAGTCGTGGTAGACCTCCGCGAGGGATGTGCCGTCCAGGTTGTCGTAGAGCGTGTAGAACTTCGCGTACGCCTTCTCCAGCAGCAGCGGCCACCAGTGGTGCGTTGGCGAGCGGCAGAAAAGGGTGTTGTTGTTGATCTTGGGAATGCGGTCGTCGATCTCGACCTTCACCCACTGGCCGTAGCGGTGGAACTGGAAGGTGTAGCGGCCGTCCTTGCGCGGCTTCTTCGAGATGAAGCAGTTGCGGATCACGTCGGGGTGGCGCTCAACCAGCGTCGCAAAGCCGGTCAAGCAGCAGCACTCCGGCGCCGCACCCTGCTCGAACTGGTCGCGGCTGAGCACGTCCGGCAACAGCGGCTTCGTCTTGCCCTCGGGGTAGAGGTCGCCGATGTGCACCCACGGCTCGGGGGTCAGGTCGCGGTTTTCCAGCATGAATGCGCGATCCTCGAAGGGGACGTTGCTGTCCGGCACCTCGCGGACGTCGCTCGCAGGGGTCTTGAAGGGAAAGTAGTCGATGCGGGCGGCTTTCGTGTTCTCCGAGTCCTCCTCAACCACCTCGAACTCGTCCGGCAGCATTCCCGCGTCGGCCGGCGTCTCGACACGCCGCAGGTGCGACGAGAGCGAGGCGACGATGGTGACGGTGGCTGGCACGTTGCCCTTGCCGCGCGGGCAGGTGACGGAGATGGCATAACGGCCGCTGCGGGGGAGGTGGTGGATGATGCTTGTCTCGCGAAAGTTCGTCGCCGCGTGGACGCCGGCGATCTTGCGGTCCGTGTCATCGTAAAGGTACATGCCCATGTAGTCCTGCGCCATCGCGTCGCCGCCCGTCTTGGGACTGATGAAGGGCTTCGTCTGGTGCATGAGGATGTGCACGTCGGACTCCTCGTCAACGTAAAAGTCAAGGCGGTCCTTGGTGCGCATCTGCAGCTCGACGTTGCCGTAGGCCGGGTTGCGCCAGTTCATCTCGGGAATGTCAAGCTTCTTCATCGTGATGGAGTCGTAGTTCTCATGTGCCATGCGGTAGGCTGCGAGCAGGAACTTGGCCTCCTCTCCTTTCCGCATGCAGGAGGGGACGAGGTAGCAGAGCGACTGAGGAGGGATCATGACGCTGTTCGCCACCTCACGCGAGTTGAGGAAGAGGCTCTTGTGGATGGGCTTGTGGTTGTTGCCGGTAACCCAGAAGGTCGGGATGGGGTGCAGGTAGGAGTACTGGGAAAGGATCATGCCGCACTGCATGTACGTGGTGTCCTCCTCCGGTCCCTTCTTGTGGCGCTGGTCGGGCTGCTTCACGACAAAGGACAGCGTCACCGCCTCCGTGCCGTGGTTGCTGATGTAGTAGAGAGGGTTCTTCCGCCACGTGACGCTGGTCGGGTTGCCGCCGGCGCTCTCGCCCTTCCACTCGTCTTCGAAGTACGTGGCGTCGGACTCGATTGTGCTGACGTAGCACAGCTGCATGGAGTTCATGATCTTGAGGAACGTGTTGAGGGGCAGAAAGATGGACCGAGGGTTGTCCACGTCGTGCCGCACTCGCTGCTTCGCCGTCCAAGCCGTGTCATTCCGGTTGAGGGGACCGGTGTAGGTGAACTCGTCGTCTTCGAAGGGGTTGTGCATGTGCACCACGATGTCATCGACAGCGGACGTCCCACTGAGGGAGAAGACGTCCAGAATGCCGTACTGCTGCTCACGCTGCAGGCCAATGTTCTCCACCTCGACGTCCTTTGTCAAGGCAGAGGCCACGAACTGCCCGGACTGGATGCGCTGGGCAAGGTCCAGCCAGTAACGGCCCTCCAGCACGTTGCAGCTCGCCGCCTTGGCCAGCTTAGGGTCCATCGGGATGTTGAGAACGGGGTTGCCGGTGAGATCATGGAAGGTCTCCTGCAGCGTGCAGCCATCGAGGTGGTCGTAGGCGGTGTAGAACTTCGCGTACGCCTTCTCCAGCAGCAGCGGCCACCAGTGCTCCGTCGGTGACTGACAGTAGAGAATGTCGCCGTCCTCCGTGGCGATGGTGTCGTCGATCTCGACCTTCACCCACTCACGGCCGCGAAAGAACTGGAAGGTGTAGCGGCCGTCCTGGCGCACCTTCTGAGTAACAAAGCAGTTGCGAATGACGTCGGGGAAGCGAATCAGCGTCGACAGCGCCGACAGCATGAAGCACTCATAGTGGTTGCCCTGCGCAAACTGCTCGCGCGAGAAGGTCTCAGGAAGGAGCGGCTTGTTCACTCCGCTGGGGTAGAGCTTCTTGATGGACACCCACACATCGGCGATTTCGGAGTTGTTCCGGTTGAACTCGGCATCAACGAAGGCCTTCCCGCTGTCCGGGACTTCACTGAATTTCGACGGCATCGCGCCTTTGAACCTTCGGTGCGGCAGATGAAATCAAAAAAGCGACGAACAAAGGGAACGACGCACGCAAACACACACGCAGGTGAGAAAGAAAGAAAGGAGTGATGGTGGTGGTAAGGGTCTGGGCGGTGGTGCCGTAGGAGAGCAGAGGGAGTGCAGTCCGTTGGAAGCGCCACTTTACGACTATTGTGTTCTTTTACCACAGTGCGTGAGAAGAATGAGACGTGAGTCTCTGAGGTCTGCTTTGGGTGACGACCTCGTTCACGTGGGGCAGAGACAGAACAGCGAGACAATAAAATAAAAAAAAACAGCACAGGCTGTGAGGATGAAGGATGGAGAACGAAGAGAAAAAAAAACAATGGAGTGTGTGAGTGCGAGCGTGTCTCCGTACGCGCACTCAAAAAAAGTATGAAGGAGAATCCGAAAAGGATTGATCGGACGCAGAAGCTCCTAAACCGCTATTTTCTAAAAGGGAGGAAAAGGGGGAAACGAAAAGGAATAGAAGGAAAAAAAAGAAAGACAGAAAAAGAAACAATGCAGTGCGTGTACTCAAACACGCTGTTTGTCACCGTCGACGTGACGATGTGAACACTAATGCGCTTCTCCTGTGAGTGCAAGAGGGGTGAGCAGTGCTCGCTCTTTCTGTATGTGTTGGTCTGAGTGTGGGAAGGTGGAGTGAGGGACTCCAAGAGCGTGCCCAAGTCAGCTGCGCGGCGAGCCAAAGAAGAAAACAAGGGGTAGCAGTGTGACAACAAAGCATCCAGAAAAGAGGGTAGAGGAGGGGAAGAGGCGGAGAGAGGAAGGGAGTGTGGAAGAGCAGCGGTGATGCGCAGAGGAGGCAAGGCGGCCGCCCCGTCTCGCGACGTAGAGAGCCAACGCCAAAGCGAGAACACCGATCAGTGAAGCACCAGAGAGAGACCGTCCCGTCTGACCCTCACCGCAAAGACTTAAAAAAGAATTGCAGCACTTGGCACTGCCTAGGAAACACTGGGCAGTGAGGAGGCAACCGGCACCCGCAATACTCTCTGTGGTGAAGTATGACGTTGCACTTCGCGAGAAGCGCAGGCAGAACACCTGCAACTCCACCGAGAGACAAAACAAACAACGGAGCGGAAGGAGGAGGAGGAGGAGCGCAAGCCAATAGCGCATCCTCTCATCACTCACGCCCTTCAAAAGGTGCCCAAAATGATGCCTCACGCCCTTCTTCTCTTTTTCGTTTTTTTCCGTTTCGCATTATTTTTCCTTGTCAATTACGCTTAATCGTGTGTGTGTTTTGCCGCCCTTCTCTCGCGTTAGACGTGCCGGCACTACGTGCACCTCTGCACGTATGACGACATCTTTTTTGAAGGCAAGACAAGGCGACTAAAGCTCTCCTTTCCTAGTCGTCGTCCGACAGGTCAGTATCCTCCGTGCTGGCCTCCTCCTCCGTCTCCTCCTCACCTGGCTGGCGAAGCGGGGGAAGGTCCTCAAGGCGCACGACGCCCTTCCTCAGTGCCTCCTGCAGCGACGCCGGCAGCGTGGAGGGGCTCAGCAAAGACTCGTCGGGCTCTGCAGCCGCAGCGAAGGGGGTGCGGCGTGGGTGCAGCAGCGCCTGCAGCTCCGCGCCTTCGTCGGCCGACTCGGCCTCTTCGCCACGGCGTGTCCGCTTGCGTGACGACTGCCGGCTGAGGTCGACCACCTCCTCGCCGTCCTCTTCACCGCTGCCGCTGCTGCGTGTGCGGATCGGGAAGCGTCGCGGCACGCGGGACAGCAGCACCGGCGTCAGGAAGCACTCCGCCTCGTTGCGCAGCAGCGAGTAGCCGCCCTGCTGCCACTGCACGAAGACGTGTGGGACAGCGGGACCAGTTGGGTTGGCGGGCAGGCGGAGGGGGACGGTGAGGAGAGCGACGGCCGCCCGCACCTCGTTCGCCTCCATCTCCCGCACCGTCGCCGCCGTCAGCGTCGGCCGCCTGCGGATGCGCACCGCCCGCCCCTCTCGCACGGGGGTGTAGAAGGTTACCTCCGGCAGCGACATCGCCTCCGCCGCTGCACTGGCGCCGGCAGCAGCAGCAGCAGCAGTAGGAGCAGTAGACGCAGAATTCGTTGCCAAGGAGTGGAGGCCCCGCGTTGTTGCGCTTGGCTGACCAATCGACCCGTCAGCCTCGTCCCTGTAGCGCTCCGTCAGCAACGGCAGCCCGCTGCTCCCCGCCACCTTCGACCACCCCCACACATACCGCCCCTCCTCCACAAATGTGAGGTCGTACGTGCTGATGTGGCTCGCGTAGGCGTCACCGCTGGGCAAGTAGAGCAAGACGTACTGCTCCTTCGTGAAGGGGTCGGTGGCGTGGCCGAACGCCTCGACACACTGGCCAAAGGGCACCTCGCCCACCACGTCGGCGTACCGGTGCGGGAAGCGCCGGACTCGAATTGTCTTCTCTTCCCGTGCAGGGGCGTAGACGCGGTAGAAGGGCTTTACCTCGTCACATAGACCCACGCCACCGTCCATCCACAAGATGCACTGCCCGTTAACCGATATCGCAACGGCCTCCTTCACATCCCCGGCATACATTGGCTGCCGTCTCTCGACCCTTTCGCCGTCCTCCTCGTCGCTCTCCGTCGTTGCGGCGGAGGAGGCGCTGCGGCGACTTGTCCCGTACGGCACCACCGTCGCCTCTCGCACGTAGCGCTTCAGCTCGTACCAGCGGCAGTGCAGCAGCGGACGCCACTCCGCCTCCGCGTCCTCCGCGCCGGCTGCCGGCATCACCACCTGTGTCCCGCAGAGGCGCCATCGCATCGCACTCCCGTCCTCCCGCTGCATCACGGCCGACCGGTCCGGTCGCAGTCGGTGGAGCAGCGCGTGACGGACAGACGTGACGTCAGCTGTTGCCGGCGCCAGCATCAGTGCAACGCGGGTGTTGGGAAAGAGTTCCCACCGGCCGAGTGGGAGAAGGGCGGTGTGGCGGCTCGGGCCGCGGAATGCTGCAGGAGAGAAGGCAGAGATGTGGCCCAGCGGCACAGGCAGGGCAACGTTGTAAAAGCCGTCGGCGAAGCTGCGTCCGCGCCGTGGCACTGTGAGGGCCCAAACAACGAAGGGTGGCGCGTCGGCTGAGGGCAGCTTCCGCACGTCGACCTCGACAGAGGCGATGACGATGCGGTGCTGCACGGCGAGGAGGGCACAGGCGCCGCTCTCCTCCACCATGAAGGAGGACGAGGCGGTGGCCATGACAGGTGTGCTGTGATAAAATTGTAAAGGTGGCCACTACTTCAACTCAGTGCACGTGTGCGGGTGAAAGAACTGCGGAGTGCCTCGTTTACTACACGAGCTTGTAGAAGACACACGCACACACAGCCTCGTCTAGCACGTCTTCAGGTCGATGGGAATAAGTCGGAATGAAACAGAGAAAGAGATGGAGGGGGGAAAGAGAAATGACGGTGGTCTGTGTATGCATATGTTACAGCGTTTCAACAATGAGCGACGAGCGGCTGTATGAGCTTGTGCGGTCCACAAGCGGAACGGCACAACGCTGCCTGACATTCTCACCTTTCAAACTTCTTTTTCCCTCGGATTTTCTCTCTAGTATTTAAAAAGTGCAACGATGTGTGAGAAGCAGCTGCTTTACTCCCGAACCGAAAGAGGAGCGGCGAATAGGCACACCGAGTCTCAGCCTTCCACCTTCATCATCAGCGAGTGGACCACATGACTCACGAGGCGCGCCAACACTGCAGACTCGTTCTCTCCTATCTTTGGAACGGCAAACCACGCTGCCTTCCACTGCACAATGTAAAACAAATATTTATTCACTCATATCTCTCGTTCATTGTTGAGCGTTGGCCCTGATGAGAGAGGGAGGGAGAGACGAGCGAGAAGGGAACCAGCAAGCACCCTTGCGGCGAAACGCATTACTCCACTCATACTTTCTTTTTCTTCTTTTCATGATGCAACCCATCCTGTTCGATTGGGAAGGTCTGTAGCGTCTCTTCTGTGTTGTGCGTGTGTGGGAGTAAGCGTGGGCACGAAATGGTAAAGCAGAGACCGTGTTGGCGCTGCAGCACGTTAATTGCAAAGAAAAAAAATAGTACATAAAAGAAAAGAAAACAGTGAAAATATTTTGATGGCCTCTGCGACCCGTTCATCCTTTTTCTCTCAACATCTCTCTAACACGGAGATGAGAGAAGGATGACGTGAGAAACACAAAACGGGATAAAGTGAGTGCTTTTTAGATATACAAATTACTATTCCTTTTTTAATTATAAAGATAGAGAACGCTCATGGCCAAAAGCGTGTTAGCGACGGCAGCAGCTCGTGCAGCAAGATGCAGTAACGGTATGGTGGGCTGTTTGTTGTCCACCGCCGCGTGCGCTTCGCCATTGATCTAGATGCTGAGCTTGTCGTGCTACACCACAGACAGGCCTCAGGCAACAAACCGCCCGCGCCACTCAAGCGCCTCTCTGGTCTTTCTCACAACAGAGTAGGAGAGGGCAGAGCAGATCATTAAAAGCAAAAAGAGTTTTTTTTTTTAAATAAAAAGAAGACAAAGAAGAGATGACGAAGAGAGCAGAAAAAAAAAAGGAGCGGGCAAAGTTACGCTGCCGCGCTCCGTAGTCCGCCTTGTCTTCGAGTCATCACTCTATTGTTTATGTGCGCGCGTGCAAACGTTTTTTTTTTCTTGGAGCCCGTATCGCCACGCCGCACTCGCTGTTCTCGAGCGTACCTGCTGGACAGTCTATCGTATATCGCACGACTCTCTTGCCCTCCATCGCTTCAAGAAGCAGGCGAAGCGGAGAGATCTTGAGAAAGATGTGCGGGGTCCACGGTGCAGGTCAAACAAGTCTGGTGTTGGAAAATATGGAAAAGACAAAACTAACAAAAGAAGGTAGGAAAGGATTGCCGAAGGTGAGCGCCACGCCGCGGAAAAAAAAAAACGAAGAAAACACAAGCTTCTTTTGCTTGATTAATTTTTTTGATGTAATGCGTCGAAGAAAAAAACTTTCTTCTTTTTCTCTCGTCTATTGCTTCCTTTTTTCTCTTATGCTCCTTTGAGTGTGTCTTCTGCCATAAAAAAGGGAAAGAAAACAAAGAGTTTTGTGGGTGACAGCGGAGCTGAAAAAAAAGAAGAAAAGAGAGCTTTCTTTTCTCTTCTCAAGTTCTCTCTCTCTTTGCGTGTGTGTATTGCTTGTGAGATTCTGATGCGTGCGCGCGTGCCACAGCCGATAAGAAGACTGCACGCGACGCAGACCTCGACGAAACATGGTCATCAGGAAGAAGAAAAGACAGAAGTGTTCTTTTCTTCCTGACAGACAACAGCAAACAAAACAATTTAAAAAAAAAAAGAGCGGTTGCGCAAAGGGGACTTTCCTCTTGCACAGCCGCCCACTGATTCATAGTCTCGGCAAGCAGTGAACAACACATTTGTTTATGTCTCTTTTTGCGGGTTTTTTTTAAATATATTGGGTTAAAGTGATAACTTGCTGCAACGCCACCCGTCGCACAACAACCTCTCGCCTTCTCCCTCTCTCTCTTTCTTCACCTCGGGTGTTTCTCCTGCCCTATGTGCCTCTCATCCCTTCACGTTGCCGTGGCAAAGTCGAGGTTGGTGAGGAGAGACAAGGAGCGGACCGAGAAGCTCCACCGAAGCCGCGCTTCAGTGGAGGCGGGGAAGGACTCGCGGTGTCCGCTGGGCGGCTGGTAATAATGACTAAGTTCGAAAAGAAAAAAAAGGACGTCGTTCACCCCTCCTCCACCTCTCTCTCTCTTGCAGTCCTTCACGCCTTTCCCGCTCCTCAGTGAGAGGGAGCGAGACATAGGGTAAGAAAGACACAATACAACGAGAGGAAAGAAACAGGGAAAACGGCAAGAAACAAAGAGGAAAACGACACAAATTGAAGCTTAAGCGAAGCCACAAGCATGCGGAAGTAGTGCTGGGTGTGCGATGCACACACACACATACATGCCCACACAGAGCACCAAGACGAAGGGCAGCAGCGAGTCCCGTTGTCCCTGTCCGTCTCTCCTGTTGCTGCGAGAGCGCCGCTCTACACCGTCTGGTCGTCTGTCAGCACACGCTCGCCGACCTTGACCGGGTTAATGACCTTCTCCACGGACCACTGCCCGCCGTGGCCGATCTTCAGCACATTGGTGTGGTGGCGGATCACAACGTCGCGGTGGGTGACGGAGATCATGCGGACGTTCAGGCGGCGCAGGTGGTTCAGCACGTCCTGCTCCGTGTCGTCCATCATCGACGTCGCCTCGTCCAGGATCGCGACCGGCGTCTCCTTGCTGCGGTCCATGCACAACACGTGGAAGAAGACGCGGGCCATGCTAATGCGCTCCTTCTGCCCACCGCTGAGGCTCGACCAGTCGTACGACTCGTCCACGTCGGTGAGGTCGAAGCCCATGACAGGGCTCTCGTAGCCGCGGATCACATTCACCACCGTCTGCGCACCCGCCAGCTCGATGGCCTGGAGAACGGCAGCCCGGATCTTTTGTGTCGGCACCTTCACCTGCTGCGGGAAGGCGATCTGCTCATACAGGGTACACTGTGGTGCCATGTAGCTGTGCTGCGGGGCCAGCAGGAAGCGCACTGACTCGTCCTGCGCTAGCACGCCGGTCTTGGGCATCCACAGCCCACACAGCATCCGCAGCAGCGACGTCTTGCCACAGCCGTTCTCGCCGATGATCACCCAGTCCTCGTTGCTCATGAAGGCAACGTTCATGTCCTCGAAGAGCGGCTGCCCAGCCGGCGACGCCAACACGACGTTCTCCATCTTGATTAGCGGGAACAGCTTGGCACCTCTTTCGTGCGTCATGCGCTCGACCAGCGTGTACTCGATCGGGGTCCGCGGCCGCGGCTCGTCGCCGACTCGCGGGGCCTCGCGAATGAGCGTGCCGGCTGCGATGCTGCGCAGCGTCGTGTCGAACTCGGCCATCTTGGTGGCGAACTCCGTCAAGTGGGACAACTCGCGGAAGTTGACGACGAAGTCCTTCACGCTGGCGTTGAGGTCCTCAATGAGCTGGATCTCGAGGTAGACGTCGTTGACGGAACGGTGGTAGTACGCCTTGCGGGAGCTGCCGAAGGTGACGATCTGCGCCACAACCGTCATGAAGGTAGAAAACGTTGTCTCGAGCATCTCGAAGCTGCCCTTTGCCAGGGCCATGTGGTCCAGCGTGTACTTGAGCCTCGCCAGCGAGCCGTCGAGGCGCTTGCGGGTGTAGGTGCCGGCATTGTGCATGGCGATGTTCTCGACGTTGTTCAGGTTGTTCGTCAGCATGCGGCGGTAGTCGTCCTCGCGGGAGAGCAGCTGCGAGTGGATGCGGCCAAAGGCAGGCGACAAGGAGCGCAGGATGAGCACCGCGGTGGTGGCGATGCCGGTCATCAGCATCGCCGGACGCAGGCCCGCCTGCTGCACCAGCGCCGTCATGGACGTGATGCACTCCAGCCCGGGCAGGACGAAGTAGTAGGGCAGCTCCGCGAAGTGCTCGGCGAACTCGCCGCAGTAGGTCGCAATCACCGTGTCGGCCGCCTCGAGACGG
This sequence comes from Crithidia fasciculata, assembly GCA_000331325.2. Taxonomy (NCBI): domain Eukaryota; phylum Euglenozoa; class Kinetoplastea; order Trypanosomatida; family Trypanosomatidae; genus Crithidia; species Crithidia fasciculata. Next base: position 1,267,121 of record CM003430.1, read on the forward strand.
TTGTCCAGCATTGTCGCCTGGTAGTAGATGAGGTGCTTGTAGAAGCGGCGCTGGAAGGTGCGGCTGAGGCGCTCGCGGTAGCAGCCGATGAGCCACGGGCGGATGCCTTCGATGGCGCCGCTCGTCATGCTGGCCGCCAGCCCGACGGCAGAGCGGAGGAGAATTTTGTGGACGAAGCGGTAGAGCCGCTCGGAGCGGGCGCCGTGCAGCATCGTGGCAAGCACCTCGCCGTTTGCCTTCGACACCCACACCCGCAGCACCGCCTTGACGGCGAAGAGAAGGATGAAGATGGCCGACCCCGCGAACTCGCGGCAGCGCCACGACGGGAGGGCGATGCGGGCAATTTGGAAGAAGCTGCTGAAGAGGGAGAAGGTGACGCGCGTGTCGTCCTCGGTGTGCACCTGGCGGATGGACTTCCCAAAGAGGCGGAGGTAGTAGCGCTGGAGGATGAAGGAGACTACGAAGGCGGCCGAGGTGCCGACAACGCCGAAGCGCTCCATGAGCGGGGCACTGGTCAGCGCCGCCGAGACGGAGCTCAGCGTATGTGGCTGGACGTGTATGCGCGGCATGACGGAGTGGATCTGCTAAGAAAAAAATTGAAAACGTCAATCGTTGTACACGCAAACGCAGTCACACACACAGAGAGGACAGTGGAAACGCGGAATACGTTCAGGCAACCGCCACGGAGATTTTTCAGCAAGAGGAGGAAAAAAAAACAATAAATTGAGTCGCACGTTGGAGCCGTGATGTCAGGGTTGTTTTGCTGCTTGTGCGCTCCTGAGTGCTCTTAGTGGAGCTCGTTTGTTTGGGGCTTAACAGCGAAGCGGTAAGGCAAGGTGATTTGAGGTAGAAATAGATTGCAAAGAGTGGGGAAATAAGTGACTTGTTTTTGCTTATTTAAACGAGAAAGCGAGCGAGACAAAAAGCGCACTCCCACTCTCATGCAGAGATGCACGAGCGCTGCACGTATGCACAGGCATCACATTCTCGTTATTCGATACTTGCCATGCACAGCAAAAGAAGAACCGGGAAAAGGGGGGAAAAAAGCTGCAGACAGGGTTCTGCAGTCTACGCCGTCTCGCAAATCACAAAGTCTCGCTCGTTCATTTTTTTTTTGCTTTATTGTACAAGACAGCTGCGCACATACGGAAAGGAGGAGAGGCAAAAACGCCCTCTAACAACAGGGTTGTGAAACAGAAGAAAAAAAAAACGCAAGAGATGAATCGCCACGAGAGAGAGGAGCGGAGCGAGGGCAGCAGCGCTACACCACCATCTTATTCCATCATGCCAGTCTCTGCCCCCTTAGGGTGAGAGAGGCAACCGTGTTATGGTGGTGTTGTTCAGCGAGGTCGGACTGGAGAACAAATCGCTGGTGGAGGACGGCGTGCGTAAGAAGGCGTCGTACGGCGTTGCCGGCTCTCGCGCGTCGTAGTTCCGTGGCGTGCGCGGCGGTGCGATGGCTGCTGCGTCGTCCGCCTCGCCAGCACCAGCGCCTCGGCGCATGTCGCGCGGCGTCACGTAGCCCTCCGTCGCGGCCCGCTCTGCAGAGGCGGAGCTGCAGATGCTATGTGCGTCCACTGTCGTCCCTTCCAGTGCCAGCAGGTAACGCGGCCCCGAGGCCGATTCCGCCAGCGCCGCAGAGAGGGAGAGGGACGCGACGGCCACCGGCTCACGAGACGCAGCGGATGCCATCGACGGCGGTGTCGCGGGTGCTGCGGCACCACCGCTCCGTGCGGGGGTTGTCGGGAGGAGTTGCACGCGTGGTGACCGCGTTCGCTGCGTCCCTGCCGCTGACGCATTCTTCCGTGTGTCGCTCGTTGACAGCACCGGTGAGGCCGGCGAGCGCCGCTTTGCCGGTCGGCCCTCGTGGCTGCTCACCAGTCGCCGCTTCGCACCCGCTGCGTCGCCGCCACCGTTCGAGGCCGCAGCCGGCTGCCGCGAGCCCGCCCGCTCCTTCTTGGCGGAGCGGAGTTGCCGGTGCGCCGCCACCCGCCGCGCCTCCGGGCTCAGCGGCGACTGCATCTCCGTGATGCATTGCAGCCGCCGCTGGTTCTCTGCCCCGGCGTCCTTCTCGGCGGTGTCGAGGTCCATGTAGCACAGCCGCAGCGCGCGGTTCGATGCGTCGACGGTGGGGAGGGTCTTGTAGTACTGCTCGCAGATGGTCGGCAGCAGGCGGGTGTAGTTGCCCAGGAAGCGCTCCAGCGGGCTGTAGTCTTCTCCCTCGAGAGCGGTGGTGCTGACGGCACGTGGCGCGGTGGGAGAGCCGAACGAGGCCGAGGCACTCAGCGAAGCAGTGCGGCGCGGCACATGGGAGGGCGTGTCGCTGTTGCCGCTGCGCACCACCACACCAGGCGTCGCGTCGAGGTTCAGCAGTGGCGGCGTCGATGCCTCGCCTGCCTGCGAACCGTTGTGGCGGGTGGCTGGCGTGCCTGGGGAGCCGAGGTGGCGGCCGGTAGCTGATGGCAAGGCTGCTGCGTCTGGCGTGTCCGCGGCGCCTACGCGGTAGCGGCTTAGCTTCAGCGCGATGAAGCGCCAGCACGGGTCCCACCGGCTGTGCTCGTCGTGGGTGATGGCGATGCCGAGCTTGATGTCGGCCAGCTCGTGGCCCAGCGCCTCGTAGCCGGCCTTGTAGTCCATCACCAGGTCGTAGAGGGAGCGGAAGGTCATGGGCTTGTACATGAGGCTGCTCTTGCGGCTGAGTCCGAGTGCGCCGTAGAGGGAGGGCGTCGAGCGGGTGCGGAGGACGAGCACGATGTGGCGGTACGTGTTGCCATTGGCCTCCGACTTGAAGGACAGAGGGATGCGGTCGATGTCGCGCAGGCACTGCGTGAGGTGCAGCGCAACAAACGTGGCCTCAAGGCAGCGGATGGGCAGCGCCTCTGCCAGCGCCTCCTTCGCTGTGAGCAAGATGCTCTGCAGCGAGCGGTGCTTCTCGAGGGAAAAGAAGGTGCGGGGCAGGTGGTTGTAGGTGAGCACGTTGATCTGCTGCTGAATGTGCGGGACTTGGTCGAGGGAGGGCCGATCACGGGGAATAGCAGCCTCGCTGGGCCGCGGTGGGTCTGCCAGTCCCTCAGTCCCGCTGAAGGGGTTTTGCTGGCTGAGCTGCTCCACAATCGCCGCCAGCCGGTCCGTCATGGCTGCCTGCAGCACAGAGAGAGAAAGAGTGGGAGCCAGACAGCGGCACTCAGCCGTGACTAATCCGCTAGTGCTCAATTTAAATTCGAGAAATGAATTGTAAGAGGTGAGGTTGGTGTGGTGCGTGTGTGTGGTGTGTGTGTGTAGGCGTGTGTTGGCAGGAATGTGCCCGTCGATGCTTTTACGTTGTTGCGGACGCGGTCCTAGCGTCGTCTGTGACCGGTAGTGGAAGAGATAGGAGCAAAGTCGGCGCCGTCGCAATGCACAGCTGCACCCACCGCAAGCGTGTTTGCTCCCTCTGTCTTTACCTTCCGTCTATGTGTGTGGATATCTGAGTGCGTTTGTGTGTAAACTCTCCACGCACGACTCACAGGCGACGAGCTCTCGCGTTGTGAAAATGTGTGCTGCAGTAGAATCTCACTCTCTCTTTTTCAAAGCGTAGGAGAAACGCTTGGCTGTCGGTCCTCTTTATGCGGTGGGGGTCGTCCTTCGACCTGTGCCGCTGTGAATGCACCGCTCAGTCGCCCGGCTGCAACGACACAGAAAAGTAAATCACGAAAGTATTGAGACGTAAAAAGGAATGAAAAGGGGTAAGAAGCGTGCGGCAAAGGCCTGATAAAGAGTACTGACAGGAACAGCTTGCCGTTCACTGCGTGCATTTCTTTTTTTTTAAGTTTGCACCTAATAGTGGCGCACGATCACAGCGCCGGCCTCCAGTCTTACTCCTCTTCCACATCGTGCACACGCACGCACACACACACAAGCAGAAAAGTACGGCAGAAAAAAAAAACCTTCCACGCATGGTGGTGTTCGGTGGCCGCAGGCGTTCACCACCGCTGAGAGACACACGTGGCGCACGCGCGCGGCAAAGCGTTCGCCGTCCGCCTCGTTTCCAGTTCAAGAGAAGAGGGAGATGCGCACACCCCACATCTCCATCGATGACTGCAGTCCGCTTGAGTCCATCGTTGCACCGCTTCTAACGCGGCTGTTTTTTCTTGTTGTCGTTGTGGATGTTAGGTTACTCGTTTACGTACGTCACCGCAGCTCCCGTTGCGCTGCTCCTCGAAGAGGCACACAACATCAGAAAGCTTATTTTAAAGAAGAGGCGGAGGTGAGAGAGGAAGCAGTCACCGCCAAAGGCAATCCAACACACCTGCACGCAGAGAAAGGAAAAGAGGGCAAACAAAGACACAAGACAGCAGAGGAAACAGCGCCAGCAGCCGCTTCCTGTGAGGGGTGTCTGCACAGAGACACACACACATTTTCACGCACATTAGCGCCTACATGTACCACTCCAGCGTGTCGGCGTCGTGCTCCTTCTTGCGGTACCACTCGAACTCGCCGAACTGGCGGTCAAAGGTGCCGGACTGGAGGGAGAGGAGGCGCAGGGTGAATCGCGGTCCCATTTCCTGCAGCCGCACCGCGTCGAGGCTGTCGAAGATGTAGCGGTGGGTGCGCAGAAAGATGTAGTCACGCTGGTTGTGGAAGGTCGCGACGGCGCGGCCGGCGTAGTCGCGGGTGGCCGGGAAGAGACACTCCATCATGCGCGAGATGCGGCGGCCGAGGCGGGTGTCGAAATTCTTGAAGATGAGCTCGGGGTAGTGCTCCGTGCGCGGCGCGGGGTCCTCCAGCTGCGCGTAGGTGAGGAAGTTCGACACGCGGAAGGTCGCCGTGGGGCCCTCGGGCAGGTGCGAGATGATGAGGTTGTAGGGCTCCTTCAGGCGGTCGGTAATGACGAGCAGATCGGTGAACTCGCGGTTCATGCAGAACTGCGTAATCTCCTTCAGCGTGTAGTTCTTGCGTGGGCGGTAGAGGCTGTTCGGGACAAGCCACAGCAGCTCCTTCACCATCTGCTTGGTGCGGAAGCACGGGTGCTCGCCGGTGGTGATGAGCGTCTTGGGGTTCTTGCGGTCGCGGAAGAAGGCGGCGAACTCGTCGTCCGCCTCGTCGTTGAGGATTTCAGCGTCGGCCTTGTCCTCGATGATGGTGACGTCGGGCTTGCGGAGGCGCTCCTTCGTTTTGGGGGTGGCCTTCACCGGCGCCTTCTCCTTCAGGTGGCGCCGCACGTTCTCACGCGACTCCCGCCGCGCTCGCTTCGTGTCCTTCTTCTGCTTCAAAATCTCCGTGAAGAGCTGCGACTTGCGGATGGGCTGACGGGTGTTGCGGAAGCGGTCCATCAGCGCGGGGTCGACCTCCTGCGCCTTGCTTTCCAGCTTGTGCTGGCGCTTCGCGTAGGGCCGCGTGCTCCGCTTCGAGCGAGCTCCCTTGCCCATGGCTAATTAGTGAGACGTAAAATACGAGCTACTCAGAGAGAGTATGTGTGGATGTGGGCTGCTGCTCGTCCAGAGACGCAGCTGGGTGTGTGCGGGAGAGGGTGTTTTTACTTGCAGACGCCTCCGTATGTCAGCACGGGCGCCTGAAAAGCTTGTCACTGTTCAAGTGGCTGGCAGAGCATCCACAGTAACCGCAAAACGAAAACAAATAAGAGGGGAGAAGGAGAGAGGAGGAGGAGTATTGGAAAAGGTGCTCAAGATAAATGAGGCATGAATGATGTGCTGTAGTGTGTCCTCACACTTTTGGCAAATGCCTCTCTTCTGTTGTCGTGTGTAACGTCAAACTTTATTCAAAAAATGCGCTGAGGAGGTCTGCCATGCACCTCCTTTCTGGGGTAATACGCATACCTCCACGACGGATAGAGCAAGCACCGCACACCCACCGTTGTTCGCTTCTCTTTCGGATACTTTACCGACCTCGCTCACTCTCTCTCCGCGGCAGGGAAAGGGAACAAGGCATCGTGAAAGCGTGAAGGCGGGACACACGCGAAGCACCACCAAAAAAACAAAAACGAATAATAAAAGTACGTGTATGCCGAGAGCTGACGAGATATGTTTCTCAGTCGCGCAGCTGGTACTTCTTCCCCTTGTACTCCGCCACCTCCTTCAGCCGCGCGTTCAGCATCGCGTCGAAGTTGTTGTTGGCGCCGCGGAACTCCTGCATCGACGGGTGCTGCTGAATCTCAGACTTGGACAGCGGCGCCGTGTTGAGGAGAGACACGAGGGTGCGCTTGAAAAGGTAGGCACCAGCCTCACTGCTTGCCCCGCTGGTGGCAGCGGTGCCTGTAGCGCTGCGAGGCCGCTTCAGCGATGTGGCAGAGCCGGCTGAGGACGCCGCTGCCGGCGCAGCACGCGGTGCGGACGCCTCCACGTAGCCGCGGCGCAGCTGCTCGTCGGTCCGGTCGGCCACCACTTGATCCCGCTCGCGCTGGAGGCTTTGCACGTAGGCCGCATCGCCCTCAAACCCGCCCTCCACGCGGCTGCCGTGCACTACCACGTAAGGGTTGAAGGCGGCAAACAGCGTCACGAGTTGCAGCTCAGCGTGAACGCGCACCGGATCCGACACGGTGCAGCAGTCTTGCAAAGAAAGAGCCGAGAGCGCCGGGCTTAAAAAGAGATGGCGGATCGACGCCTCGAGAGACGCCGCTGTAGCGTGCTCTGTCGGCAGCTGCACGAAGCGCACACTGCCCTCGCTCAGGCAGTCGGCCCAGCTGTGCGAGGCCAGCGCCGCCACCACCGCCTGCTGCTCCGCCGCCGTCACGCCCTCCAGCCGCCGCGTACGTGGGGAGAGAAGCAGCGCCATCCGCGGCCGCTGCACCACCGTCATGTGCACACCGGTGCGGAGCAGCACGCTGCGCTCCGCCTCCACCGCGGCGCCGACCGCCTGCGCCACCCACGCCTCTGACGCCCCCCAGCCGCGACAGCTCTCGGCCACATCCGCGAAGAGCGACTGATACTCGGCGGCCGCGCGGTGCTGATCGACCAGCGCCTTCCACCGCAGCCGCGCCGTCTGTACAGGCAGAGGCGCGGGCGTCCGTGCCGTCTGGGGCTCCAGCAGCTCCACGAGGCGCCGCAGCGGCGTTGCGGCAAACTGCATCGTCAGGAGACTTGACACTGAGTAGGAAACCTGCTTCGCCTCAGCCATCAGCGCCGAGCCCTCCACCTCTTCTTCGTCCAGTCGCGTCAGCACCGACGGCATCGCAAATGAAAGTGCGTCGCGCTCTGACCTTCTTGTCTGTGTCACCTGGTAGAGGAGCGGCTGGCCGGGCAGGGCGGACTCCGTCAAGAGATGCAGCCCGGGCTGTGTCGCCTCCCTCTCCAGCACCTGCGCTGCCCGGGCCATGTCCGCCACACGGCTCACGACAGCCGCCCCGCCCTCCTCGTCGCAGAGCACCAGCTGCCGCACCACCGCGGCGACGGTGCTGATGTGCTTGTGGGCCGGCCAGACGAGGTGGTGGTGGTGGCGCACGAAGCAGCGGATGCGTGGCTCGTCCCACAGCACGGCGCGGGCCCAGCGAAGCTCCGCGAGCCACCGCTCGTGCGCCGCGCGCACGGCATCACTGAGTGGCGGCGAGCTTTCCAGGGCCGCCTCGCGCTCCTCCTCGCTGTGAATGTGCAAAAAGCATCGATGCCGCGCGCCGCTCTCGACGACGATTTCAGCAGCCCCGCCCAGTGCGCTTTCTCGCAGCTCTGTTGGGAGGAAGAGAGGGACCTGCGTGTGCGAGGATGAGAGGGCCGCGGCAGGGCTCGACATTTTTCGCGACGTGTGAATAGAGAGATGCTTATCGGCTTCGTGGTGGTTTTCTAAACGGCTCTCTCTCTATCCCCGTTTGAATGTGTGTGCGTGTATGTGTGTGCGTGTCTCTGTTTGTGTGAGTGCTCTTTCGTGTTAAAATCAAGATTCGGGAAGAAGGAGTGAAGAAGACGGAGGAAGAGTGACCGTGTGTTTCGAAAGCAACGTTTATGAGGAGGAGCATGTCGAGTCACTCCGCTTGTATGTTTTCTTTCTGCCTTCCGACGTCGTGCACGCGCTTGTGTCCTTCTCCAACATATTCCTTCATAGGCGCTTGTGCAAATGCTGTGCGGACAACACGCAGCAACAAAGCGCAGAGGAGAGAACAAGTACATCGGCGTGCCTGCGCCAAGCGTACGCAGAACAAAAACCGTACCTCCGAGATGATCAGAAGATCAAGCCTCAGCGCAACAAAAGGCACGGCGCAAAAATATATCGCTGTCAACGCCCATCACACGCTGGCAGTAGCGCTGCTGCAGGAACACTGTGCTCCTTCTTTTAAACAAAGGTTGCGTTGTAAGTTCCACCTTCCGCGACTCTCTCTTGCTGTTGTTGCGGTGGCTGTTTTTATTTTTTTTTTGTATTTTACTTGATCTAGCACGCTTTTGCCTCCATTGTCTAACACGCCGCGCATCATCTAAAGGATCCAGCGGAAAAGGGCTCATCGAGACGGACAAGCCTTGCAACAGCATCACAGGCACTCATAAAAGGAGAAGAAAAAAAAAACACCCGGCACAGACAACGGATATGAACAGTGCGTGGGAGGGAGCATCTATAGAAAAAAAAAGGCGGTTTTCAGCACCGACAAGCCGGTGAATGCGTCACCGCAGCCACAGTCGGCGTGTCTACGCCTCTGCGCGACGCAACTGAATACACGTACAAACAACAACAACCAAAAGAAAAGCCGTACTTGATCGCGAAGAGGACGTGCGTTCGTCCCTCTAGAACAGACAGGGTGAAAAGAGTGCCAAAAACAGCAAAGGGACACACAGACAACAATCAGCACTTTAAAAAAAAAAAAGCCGACACGACCATTTCCTCACCGGCGCCGACCGATGGAGCTGGGGAGCACCAGGTTGGGCTGCCGGCCCTGTCCGCGACCGCCAGCGCCACCGCCGCGCCGCGTCTCTGGCAGCCCGCCGGCGTGCAGCATCATCTCATCGAACTTCGAGGGGCTGGGGAAGGCGGCCTCGAAAAAGACGGCCATCGGGTCGCTTGGATCGGCACGCGGCGCGGCGGCACGACGTGGACGTGGGGGCGGGGCCGCCATCGCCTCCGCCTCCTCCGCCGCTGCGGGAGCACGTCGGCCGCGAGGCGGGGCGGATGCAGCGGCAACTGCCTGGGCCGGCTGACGGCGCTGTCGGGGTGCAGGAGCCCGCGTGGCACGGGGCGGCCGGCGCACAACGCGCTCGATGCTCTCCTCGGTGTACGGCGCCTCGTCGGCTTCCGAGTCGTCTCCCTCGGGGTCGATGTGGGAGAGAGAGCGCGTCGGCGGTGGCCGCTGGTGCGTGCGGCGGGGCAGCAGGATGGGCTGCTCCTCCTCGAAGAGCAGCGAGTCACCGAGGTCAGGGGCGAGACTGGCGTTGCGCCGGCGCGACGAGGCAGCCCGCCGCGTCGAGGGCTTCCGTGCCGCCCGCGACGACGGCACAAACGTGGCCTCTGCTGGTGGAGCAGCGCTCTGGCGCCTGGCCTGCTGACTGCGCTGGCGCTTCTGGCCAATTGCCCTCGCCTCCTCCTCTTCCCTCTGTTCTCCCCTCGCATCGAAATGGGCCTGCTCGCCGTCGCCGCCGCCGGTGTAGTGGTCGCCGTCAGAATCGATGTCCGACCAGTCGATCACCACCACGCTGCGCTTGCTCTTGCTCTTGTGTTTGCGGGCCAGGACGCTGGAGACGATCCTTTCCAGCCGGGCCCGCTTGCGCGCCTCGGTGTCGGCGTCCACGGCCTCCTCCCCGTCGTCCTCTGCGGGGCCGCCCGCCACCAACGCGTCCTCTGATACGATGGGCAGAGAGCGGCGGCGCTGCTGCTGCTGCTGCTGTGGCTGTGGCTGCGCATGTGGTGGGGCCTGCTTTGCTACGGGTTGACGGGAGAGCTGGCGCAGGGCCTCCTGCACCGCGGGGTCCGGGTCCTCCTCGAGCTCGCGGAGGAGACTCGAGTTGCGCTTCGACGCGTCGGCGCGGGCCCGCGGAGGCGACGGCGTGACCGACGCGTGGCGGCGCACCGTCGCAGCCATCAGCACCTCCTTCGCGTGCTGCAGGGCGGTGATCTTCTCCGCCGCCTCCGACACGCGCCGCTCCGCCCGCTTCGCCTTCTCCTGCTCCACCCGCAGCTGCTCCTGCACGCGGCGCTGCTCCGCCTCCTCCTTCTCGAGGTCCGACTTGGCGCTCAGCACAAACTCCTCAACGAAGCTGTCGTCGTAGAAGCTGTGGTGGAGCTGCGCCTCACGGCGGCGGGCGGCGAGGCGCTGGCGACTGGTGGAGCGTCCACGCGGCGGCACAGGCGAGCGTCGCTGGCCCTCTGCCTTCGCCTTGGGAGCCGCACCCGACACGGCAGCCGCAGCGGCCCCCTGCGCCGTCAGTGCCGCCGCCCCCTCCTCGTCGTCCGCAAACGCAGACGTGCTCTTTAGATGGACACCGGCGGCGGCGAGCGCTGCCGCACCGGCGACACAGGCGCGGAGGCGGCGTAGGCGGTGTTGTAGACCGGACGCTCCTCCCGTGCACCGCTGCGGTCGCCAGCAAAGGTGACGCTGCGGTGGCGGGGGTAGTACGGCAGAGGCGAGAGTAGGGGCGACTCGTCGCCGAAGCCGCCCTTCGAGCTCACCCGCGAGTAGGAGCGCTGGTTCACCGAGAGGCTGCCCAGCTGGCGCCGCGGCACCGGCGAGCCCTGCCGCGAGGACGGCCGGTGGGCCACTGCGATGTCGGACATGGCGTGCAACGGGGTTGTAGTAATAAATAGAGAAAGAGAGTCTATGGTAGTGGTGGCACGTAACAGGTATGGAATGTAAAAAAAAAAGGAAGGGGGAGAGCTCTATGTGCGTGTGTTGGTGTGCGTGTAGAGGAGAAAAGACAATCTAAAGAGAAAAATAAAAGAAAAGGAGCGTTACCTTTCGCTGAGATGACAAAGACGCTAAGCTGTTCTTTTACGGCGAGCAGTAAAAAAAAGAATGGAGCTGCGTAGGAGTGCACTAGCACTTGAAAGGTGTCTCTCTCCGTCTGCGTTTGTCGTTGTGCTGTTTTCTTCTGGCGTCTGCTACCTGCAAAAGGTACTTTATCCCAGCGGAGAAGGTAAAAGCCTTCAGAGAGCGTGATGGCGAGAAAGAATTCCCAGATAAGAAAAAAGAAGAAGGAGTTGAGTAAGAAGCGAAAGAGAGATGTAACGATGGGAAGGTATTTAAGGAGAAAAGCCCATTGAAGTACATCAGTCGTGGTACGCCAGCCTCCAACGCAACCGCGAAAAGCGTAAAAGGCGGGCAAAGAGTTACCGCAACACGAGGTGAAGGCAACAGGAGAAGCTCTGCAGCGTGCGGCTTGGGGTAAGCAGACCTCCTCCATTCCTTCCATTACAGCGCACTTCATTTTGTTTTGTTTTCGCCACACAAAGAAACGAATTATGTTTGCCTTCCGAGACAGTGATTGTGGTGCATCCAGCGGCTTCTTTCTGCGTCGTTCAGTTTCCGCCAGCCGCTTCTCACGACACTGGCCCCGCGCGAGTGTACTGTGCATGGGTGCATTGGTTGGTAGTGGTGCGTGTTTGCGTGGGTGGGTGTGTCGGTGCGTCATCACCGCAGTGGAGAGGAACCGCTCGAATTGCGTTAAGAGCCGCGTGTAGTTGTTGAGACGCGAGAAGCGAATAAAAAAAAACGAACGAAACAAGATGAAAAGATACCTGCGTTAAGGGGAGCCTCCCGCTTGTTCCTTTCTCATCTGTGCACAACACAACTCGCCGCAGCGTGGGGCAGGGTGGGCGTAGGAAACCAAAGCATACCACGGGAAAGACAAGACGCACCACAGCTCTCGCTACGAGAAATAGGGGAGAAGGAGTGAATGCACACACCGCTATGCCTGCTTCTGCAGCCCACGGAGCCAAATGATAGGAGCCGATGAGCGTCAGGACGTGTGCAAGTGTGTGCTTGTGTGATTTACGCTGGCAATTTCCCAATCTCCAAACCTTTCGTCTCACGCGCGCAAGGCAAAAGGTGACGAGGAGGAAATTCAAAAACAAATGGGTAAAAACGATGGCGGTCACGACAATACCGAGACAAGAGATTACTTTAGGAAATGTCTTTCGATTGTCGATACGCAATGCGGCGTTCCTCGCCTTTGCCTTCACCAAAGACACCATCAACTGCTCCGCCTCAAGAAAAAAGCGCGGAAGCGGCTGTTCCACTCCACGCACACACATACACCCGCACGCACACGCGTCATGCAGCCGGCCAGTCGAAGCGCCACCAGGCACCGTGTCACCACCGAACGGGAAAAGCGCACAAGAGAAAAAGACAACGAAGAGAGGGGCTCCCGTGACCACGCGAAGTTCAGCACGTAGGGCAAGTAGCAAAAAGAAAACAGTACCCGCTGGGACATCTTCTTGTCTTTCCTATAATTTGTGGATGTGTGCTCTGTGTGCTGTCGCGCTTAGCCGCCCTCTAGAAGCATTACATTAGTGGCTGTTAACTCTCTCTCTTGTTTTTGCGCCGTCTAGCTTCTTTGCTTCAGGCTGCCTTTTTGGAAGGGAGCGCAAGCGGAGAGGGGGATGGCGCAGCACCGAAATTCGAACACAGCTGCCTGCGGCCTTTTCGGGGGCAGACTTAACAGGAGGGGAGGAGGCGGCGTCGGTGAGGTGAATGCAACGGGGAAAAAAGAAGTAGTACAGTAGCTGCTTCCCCGAGCACACATGAAACGCTTCTCGCCGCCGCCGAGAATTGGGTGGAGGAAAAAAAAAGTCAGAGAAAGACCAAAAAACAAAAAAAAAATCGACAATTTCTTACTTGCAAGCTTACTTTTTTTTCGTTTTGAGTGTAAATAGAAAATAATACTTATAGCGTAGTTAGAAACATAACGAAGATGGATTGACAGCGATACTGGTAAACAAAGGCGCCGTCGAGGAGCTCAGTGCTTGCTGCTCCCCACACAGGCGGGACATGCAATCGAGTCACAAACTTCCATTGCCTCGTCCTTCCCGCTTTGCAAGCTCCTGCTACCGCCGCGCCTCCTCACCTGGCTTGATCTTCCAGCCGTCTGCTTCTCTTTCCCTTCCGTTTCACGGCGAACCAGCGGGCAGGCCAGCTGGAGCCTCGCAACGAATGGCGAAAGCGAAAAACAAATTCAAGAAAACACTTTGGGACACCAAAAGTGGGTGAAGGGAGAGAGGAGAAGGGGAAAGAGACGAGTGGCGCTGAAGGCCGCCGCCGTCTGTCGCCCCCCACTGCACGCACACGCACGCATGCAAGCACGTCAACAGCGCGGCACTCACATCACGCCAGCCGGCAGCTCATCCGCGGTGGGGTAGGACTTCTGCGACCCCTTGCGCGTCACGCTGATCGCAGCGCACTCGTTGGCCCGCTTGCACGCCTCCAGCAGGCTGAGCCCACGGTTGAGGAAGAACACCATCGACCCAACGAAGCAGTCGCCAGCGCCAGTCGTGTCGACCGCCTTCACGCGCTTGCCCTTCACGTGGATCGGCGCCGCACCGTTTTCAGAGAGGGCGAAGCCGGCGGCGCCGAGGGTGATGACGACGTCCCGCACGCCGAGGGCCTGCAGGGCGTGAATGGCGCGGAAGGCCGAGTCGGTGTCGGTGACCTTGACGCCCGTCATGAGGGCCGCCTCCACCTCGTTGGGGCAGAAGAGGGAGACGTTCGGCAGGTAGGGCTTGATGAGCTCCACCTCCTTCGGCGTCGGCGCCGGCGCGGTGTTGAAGACGGTGTAGACGCCGCGGCTGTGGCCCTCCTTGATGGCCTCCAGCGTCGTCGCGAGGGGGATCTCGTTCTGGCAGATGAGGTACTTGAGACCCTTGTGCAGGATCGTGGACCAGTTCCCCGTCTGCGCGCGGACCAGCTCCGGCGTGAAGTGGTGCGTCGCGTTGGGGTTGATGACGATCTCGTTCTGGGACGACTTCGTGTCGACGAAGATCATCGCCAGGCCGGTGGTGCTCTTGCCGGTGCGCAGCATGTGCGCCGTGTTGACACCGTTCTTCTCGAGCTCCTTGATGTAGTCGGTGCCGTCGCCATCAGCGCCGACCATGCTCACCATGGCCACCTTCGCTCCGAGGCGGCCCGCCGCGACGGCCTGGTTGCCGCCCTTACCGCCGAAGTTCTTCATGAAGGACTCGGAGTGCATCGTCTCGCCGACCTGCGGCATGTGGTCGACGTAGCCGACGTAGTCGAGGAAGCACGAGCCGACGACGAGGATGTCCGGCGCGAACTCCGCCGTGTGGGACTGGACAGTCTGAACGCGGTGCATGATGCTAATCGGATGAACTGCGAGTGTGTGAGTAGTGTGCTGGATTTAATCGTTGAGGCTTGCGAACGCAGTGCTCTGAAAACTAGGTTCAGCGTGAAGTGAGCAAAAATCACCAGAAAGGAAAAGCGAAGCGAAAATGGCTGAAAAGGGCGTAAGGGAGGGCAGTTGGAACCTGCAGGAAAGGAAACGTAATCCGGAAACGGTCGAGGACGAAGCGCCGTAGCGGAACACAGTCAACAACGTCGATAGACAGGATGCAGAGAAGAACAGCAGGGAGGATGAGGGAGGTGAAGATAAAAGGAAAAGGAGTTTTGAAGGAGGTGGAATACAAGCGTGCGTCTCGCACATTGAGAGAGAGATGAGCGAAGCACAGAGACTTTTCGGCTGCAGCGTCCTTGTTAACATCGCTCTTTTTCATCGCCTAAGGGCTGTAGTGAGGTGACGTGCCACGTGATGCACATGAGCCGCAAGCAAAACACACCAAAAGCAAAGAACGACAACAAAAGAGAGAGGAAAACGAAGCAGTGAAGAAAGACGCTGCGAAGCACAACAGCGCTGTTCATTGAAAGTCTGCTTTTCTCAGCTCACTGCTCGTTTCTTCTTTCCATGTTTTATTCTTTTCGGCACCTCAAAGTACTGAACCGACAACGCTCATTGGTTACGAACCACTTCAATCTCTCCCGTAATGCGTCCGGAATTTCAGCTGTGAACAAATACCTAATGTGTGTGGGATGCGCAAATCGCACGCAAGAAAGCAAACACACGCCGCCGACGCCTCCTTCTAAAAAGGCCGACGCGCGGCACGGCCGAGCAAAATCAGAACGAGCACCGAGGCGGAGAAGATGGGGTGGCGGGCAAGGAAGCCGAGACAGGCAAACAGCAGCGTGCCCAGCACCACCGTCCAGGCGGCGAGAATGAGAAAGGAGACGAGGGGGTGGCGGCCGTGCGAGCGGACACCAAAGACGCTCTGCGTGAAGTCCTGCCCGGGCTTCTCGAACTGAGCGGAGACGTTGCCGAAGTGGTGACGGCCGTCCTTCCCGGTGAAGCGGCCGCGGTAGAAGTCCTCGCCGGTTTGGTTCGTGCTCGCGTTGGGGTCGCTGCTTGACGAGCGACGTACCGTGAAGCGCGTCCCGCGGGGGTCGGTGTACGTCGTCTCCTCCATGCGGTTGCCGTGGGCGTCGGTGAAGACGCGGCTGGTGCTGCTCTCGGTGCGGAAGAAGGGGCGGAAGGCCTGGTCCGCGCCTGGGAAGCTCCGCCCGACGTGGCCGCCGAGGCCGCCGCCTTTCATCCCGCCTCGCCGCATCTCGTCCTCCAGGTTTCGGAAGATCTGATCCACTCGCATGCCGCCGAACAACTCGCGGAAGAGCTGGTCCGCCTCCTCCTTGGACATTTGCTGGTACTGGTAGTTGCCGCGGCCCGGCCCGCCCGGGAAGCCGGAAGAGGACGCGTAGCCCCCGCCGTTGCTGCTGCCGCCGCTGTAGCCGCCGCCCATCCCCCGCATCATCGCCCGCTGCGCGTCGTACTCGCGGCGCTTGTCCTTGTGCCCCACGACGCTGTAGGCGGCTGAGATGGATTTGAAGCGCTCCTCCGCACCGGGGGCGTGGTTGCGGTCGGGGTGGAACTCCAGGGCCAGCTTCTTGTAGGCGCTCTTAATCTCGTCCTGCGTGGCGTCCGGCTTGACGCCGAGAACGGCGTAGAGGTCCTGCTGAGCGCTGCTGCTCTGCAAGCGGGGCGACGCTGCGAAGGGGAGCGAGGCGGCGAGAAAGCCGCGGCGTGGTGGTGCGACGTGCTGCCAGCGGCGCATCGAGGACGGCGAAGGGGGCATGGCAGAGACGAAGCGTGTGGCGAAGGCGAGGGAGGCTGTGGCGCCGCCCGCCGCCCGTGAGCTCCACGCGGACGGACGCACGAGCCGGCGCATTGAGAGCTTTAAAGCAACACTGCAATAATTAAAAGAAGAGAGTAATACAAAATTTACGGCGTAGAGAGAAGGGTGAGAGTAAAGGTCTTTACCGCCCAAAAACAAAAAGTATATAATAATAATAATAATGAGGTGTAGCGACAAAAACTACGATGTGGTCTTCGAGGTACGGGTGAGTGTGTGGGCAACACGAATCGATTAGTGGGTAGGCGCGGAAGAGCGACCGGGCCTGGCAGCGCACGTTAAGCAAACAGGCGGAGTAGAGGTGCAGCGGTAGTGCGGCGACGAGAAGATAAAGCAGGGGGGAGTATGAGAGAGCAAAAAATGAGAGGATTTAATGGAGACTGCAGGGAGAGGACAGGAATGCAAATAGTGTTGCAAACGTTGACGGCGTTACGTGCTTCTTAGGGCACAGCTGTCATACACCGCAGCGTGAACCGCAAACTCAACAAACTCGACAAAATCCTGGGAGTTTTATCCAGAGCACACTCGATGAAAAAAAAAAATTGCGCCGTTTAGCGGACTGCAACGCGTTGCCCTTTCCCGACATACACCAACTGAGCTCACCATAGCTTTTTTTTTTCATTGTTCGTCTTGTTACTCTACTTTAAACCCCACTTGCAGCAGCGGAGGAGAGGATGTGGCCGCACTTCTGCTCCGTGTCGGCTGCGCGGCGCTGCAGGCGGTCCGTCGCGTCACGCCGCGCTGCCGCAGCGCGGATGGACGTCTCCTCGATCAGCATGGCGAAGCTCCGCTGCTTCTCCTCGACCATGCGGATGGCGCTCTTTGCCTTAACTGCCACAGGTCGACGCCCTCGCGGAACTGCTCCACCATGCGGATCAGCTTGTCGAAGTCGCCTTGGATGTCGCGCTGATCCTCCGTGAGCGACTCCCGCACGCCGGACAGCAGCAGGGCCAGCTCCTTCTCGACCTCGCGCTCGAGCTGCTGTGACTTGTCTGCGATGTGCTCCTTCTGCTGCCGCTCCACCTCGCCCCACGCCGCGTCGAACTGCGCCTCTGTGGTGCCGTTCATCGCCATTTGGCCTCGTGAACCGTCTGCGGAGTGCGTCTGAGGGGATAAAAGGTACAAAGTTTCACTCAACGTTGGTAGCCGGCCAGATGACTCTCTCTACTCTTATCAATCTTATTTTTTTCTTTTATTTATCCTTTAAAGAGGACTAAAGCAGAAGCGGCGAAGACGTTCAGCAAACGCGGATGCGCTGCAGACCGAGAAGTGCGCAATCGGCAGCCTTCTGCACCTTCTTTTCTTTATTTAAGAAAAGAAATCTATGGGTGAGAGGACTCAATCTACAACGGTATCGCAACAGAAGCAGTAATACCTTCTTTTTTTGTTTCTGGTGGTGTAGCAGCTCTATTGATGCGCTTAATGAGGAGGCGCTGCGACCGACGGTCAACGAGAAAGGGAAAGGAAGAAGCAAATTGGAGAAGAAGCGGAAGATGTACAGCAGCAAAAAAAAAAAAGCGCAATAAGGCAACAGTACTTTCTCTGAGTCTGACCTCTACTGAGGCACGCTCCAAGAAGGACAAGAAGGGGCATGTATGGTACTGTCATCACAAGAAGAACCAGCCACCTGCGCACTAGCACCATTTTTTTTTTTCTGCGCTTCTCGCAGGGTACGCGGCACGCCGTTAAAGCGCAGAAAAAGACAGAGCGACACGGAACGTCTGCCGTCGTTTAGAGTGGAAGCCTTGCAGTGGCTTAGTGATTCTCCTGCGCATTTCCGCTGTGGAGCAGGGAGGTACTGAAGTCAAAAGAAATTATTTTGCTTTTTTTTTTTGAGGTAGGAAAGAGAGCAGACGTGACAACGGACACATACTCGCACCAACGCAACAGCGCACGGAGACGGGGGAGGAGGAAACTGAGAGAGAGAGCAAAAAATGATAATGATAATGATGATGATGAAACACTTGGCAATGAAAAAAAAGACAAAACTGAAGAGAGAAGGGGAATAAAAAAAGCAGCGCGGGCACTTTCAACGCTCCACAACACTGCAGTGCATCTTCAGCGAGGAAGATGTCAAACCGCCTCACCCGCACACCACTACAGAATAAAACAGGTACTCAGAAGACGACGGCCGGCAGAGCCACAAATAAATGTTTTTCCCCACCAAACGTGGAAAGAACGACGAGAGCAAATAAAAGAAGATATGGAATTACTCGCATCGCCCTATCCAGTGCCGTAGTTGTCGCTGTCGCGGTGGCGCTGGGCAACCCGCGAGGCGTAGAGGCTGCGTGGATGCGCGGAGCCCACCTGCGACACAAAGAGGTGCTCCCGCTCGTGGGCCGTGGTGCTGCCAGCCGCAAAAGGCAGCAGCCCCGCACTGCCCGCCGCTGTCCGGCCACCCACCGACGCATCGCCGGCCGCCTCGCGTGGAGGGGGACGGCTCGGCTCCGCGCGTGCGGCGTAGGGTGTCATGAAGGAGCCGGTGGACTCCATCACGGGGTCGGGAAGGCCGCCCGCTCTGCTCGACTCGCAGACGCGCTGGCTCAGCTCTCGCAGGAAGCACTGCAGCGAGGCGTCGTGCGGGCCAAGAGTGGAGGCGTTGCTGGGTGGGCCGTCGAGGTAGCGCAGGTTCCAGCCAGAGTACACGGCGGCAAAGCTGGCAACGGACTGCCGCACCTTTTTCGCCCGCCCTTGCGCCGTCCCAGTCGCCGCGGTGGCCGCACCACCGAGGAGGGTGGCTGAGGAGGCGGTGGCGTCCTTGCCTTGCGTGGACCGCGCGGCGCCGTCCGTGTCGCTCAGCTCTTGGTCGCCGTCGTCGGTGGAGCCGGCGAGGGAGGCGGCGGACCAGTCAGAGCCCACCGCGATCGACCCGATGCCGTCCACCGTCGTGGCGTGCTGCAGGACGAAGCTGACAAGAGTCTCCACGCTGCCGTCGTACAGGGCGTAGAGCAGCAGCAGCGGCAGCGCCAGCGTTTGCAGCAGACTCGTCACCACAACCTGCAGCCGGTTCTTGAAGTAGTGAGTGGTGAGGTTCTCGTAGAAGACGTCGGCCGACTCGAACCACTCGCGGGTGTCGTAGTGGAGGTGGCCGACGAGCCGCTCCAGGTCAGCCGCGTAGGCGTACTCGCGCTCGCGTGGATCGACCTCGGGCACACAGGCGTAGAGGGTGAGGGCCAGCGTCAGCCACCACACCAGCGTCAGCCCACCAATCGAGCCCCCAATGAGCAGGCCGGGGTTCAGGAAGGAGAGCAGCGCCGTCACCAACACGCAGGTGCCGCACACGCGCCGCACCAACCGCGACACGCTGTTCGAGATGCGCAGCCGCGCCACCATCGACTCGGCCACCTCCGCCCCGGCGCGCAGGCGGCTCGCGTGGAGGTGCTCCACCTCGTTGTAGAGGCGAAAGCGCCACTCCGCCGCCACCGTCCACGTCCGCTGCGACAAGGCCCAGTAGTTCACCTTGACCTGCACCGCGTTCTTCACCAGCACCTTCAGCACGGAGTAGAGGCAGAAAAAGAAGTAGCCGGCGCCGTAGAGCACTGCGTAGAGCACCAGGGTGGAGCGGACGGCCCACATTGCCTTGTGGCGGCTCTCCACGGTGCGGAAGGCGTCGAACATGGAGGCCAGCAGCAGCGTCAGCACACTCGAGCTCACAAAGCGCAGCGCCGTCCCCTGCAGCGCGTCGCTCTCGTGCAGGGCGATGAGGAAGTTCTCCAGCTGCATGAGCGCCTGGACGGCGCGGAGAGGGTCGAGGGGCTCTCCAGGGGCGCCGAACTTAACGCTACCGCTGCGGCCCACCGCGGCACACACCGCTTCCAAGAACTCCCCCCAGCCAGCGGTGCTGAGGGCGATCGCGTCGCCGCCGCGCAGGCCGATCGACTCGTGGCCGCCCCGCCCGTCCAGCCCCCGCAGCCAGTTGTACCGCCAGCGGTGCAGCGGGGTGAGAAATCCAGTCTCCACGCCGGCCTCGCGCGCAATCTCCTCCACCTCGCTCTGCAGGTAGTACGTCTCCACAAAGCGCGTCAGCTCGTAAAGGGAGGCGCCGAAAGTTGCGCTGACAAAGACGAAGCCCCAGACGTGCCCCCACACGCTGCGGTGGAAGATGTAGGGAGCGTGCAGGCCACTCACGAGCTGATGTGCAGCGCACTCCGCCTCGGCGCACGTCAGCGCGGTTGGCCAGTCAAAACGCATCGTGAAGAGTATAGCCACGATGAAGAGCACCAGCGTGTTGAGAAAGTCGACGGCAGACGCCACCGTCGCACCCCAGAAGCCCTTGTTGTACCAATAGACGTAGAGGGTCTGCATGAAGGCGCGCATGTCCTCGATCTTCCCACTCCCGGCGAAGCGCAGGCTGAAGCGCGGGAGCCGCAGCACTGACGTGCGCATCTCTAAGATCATGACCATCGTGCGCTACCGCCACAGCGAAACGCCGCGGCTTCTGCCGCCGTCCTCAGCGGCGAGCTTGTTTCCGATTGGTGGTGGCGGTGGCTAGATAGCCGTCCACACCCAGACGCGCACACGCGAGACGCACTGCACGCAGTCACACTCAGGCGGGAGAAGAAAAAAAAAGATGTGTGGAGAGTGAGCAGTGTGTGCGGAGCTACGGGAACCGCAATACAATGTCTGAAGCGGTTGAAGAGGCTTCAGCTTTTTTATTTGATAAAAAATGCGATGGAGGCAAAAGAGATAAATGTTTTTTTTTTTTGGTGGCGGCTGTGTGTGTGGCGAAAGAGTGTAGATCCGTTGGAGCTTGCGTCTGGGTGTTGGAGAGCAGCTCTGAAGGTGCGGATATGTCAGCTGGTGCGTGTATGGGGTACGGGTAGTGTGGTTGTTGATTTCTCTGTTTGTTGTGTGTGCCGCACCCTACGCATCCTTCAGCGTGAAAGCTGGTGAATTTGGAGGGGGCATTCAGCGAGGCAGAAGGAAAGAACGGAGGGAGTTGTGGAGAAGAAAAGAGCATCCATCGGCGCATCTTGTGGGCTGAAGAGGCACGATTCACAAAAAAAGCCACGAAAAAGCTGCAAACTTTTTTTTTTGGTACAGTTTCCCGCTTTGCTGAGAGAAAAGGCATGCTTCGCCTCACCGGATAGCGGGCCTCCTCCTCGCGTGACCTTCATGATTACCACCTCTCAATCTCGCATCTCAATCAGCGATCCGCACACGAGCGTGCCTGTGCACATTCTCATTTTGCTCTCCTCTTTACCGCTTCGTCTGCTCATCATTCACCGTCCAGAATCATTTTTTTTTTTTATAAAGCTTGGAATTTTTAATTTTGTTGTCGATCGCGTCGCACACAAACGAGCTCACCGCAGACCACCAACATTGCCACCACAAAAAAAACACATTACACACCCATTCAAACAGAGAGAACAAGAAGAACACGGCGACAAAAAAGTGAGCGGAGCCAGGGAGAGGGATGTCGGCGAGACGTGCGCAGCCTAGTCGATTCTCGAAACTGTCTTCAAAACAACTCTTTTTTTTTCCTTAAGAAACGGGGAGTGATGGGAACAAGGCATTGACGCCTCTCTTCACAATCGCTTCTCAAAGAAAAAAACAAAGAGAGCAAGAGAGACGCGCAATCAACCGCCCATCATAAGCCGCAAAAGCATAAAACAAACAAAGTCAAAAAGGCCCTTTCTCTCCGCCTTCTCAGGCGTTTTGCATCACAGCTGGCAACTCACTTTCCTTCTCTGACAAAAATAAAAAAGAAACCGTCTTTACACCTGAAATGCCATTCTCGCAATGACACACACCTAAAAGGCCAACTTCGCCAGCGCCTTCTCCAACGCGGCGTGCGTCGCAACGCTGGGGCAGTTCTCTGGCGGCCTCTTCACCTCCTCGGCAGCCGCCACGACAGGCGCGAGCCACGCGGCGTCAACACGCAGGAAGGCGGCGAGGCGGTCCAAGTCACCAGTCGCACCGCCCTCCTCCCGCAGCGCCGCTGCCCGCATTGCGTTGCGCTTGCAGAAGCCACGCACGGCGTCGCGGCGGTCGCCGGCATCCTCGATGAGGTGGAGGGGGAGGAGACCCCAGCACCACGTCTCGTCGTTGCACTCGAGCTGCGCCGCCATGCCGAGCAGCACCGACACCTCCGCGTCTCGGTAAGGCTGCTCGCGCGGCAGGTGCAGAGCGCGGACTGCCACGACAATGACAAAGGCGGTGGTGTAGTCGGCTCCGTCGTAGCTCGAGGCATGTGGATGCAGGCACTTGGCCGGCGGTGCCGCCCCGTACGCGAAGCCCTCCAGCAGCAGCAGCGCGGCGTCCTGGAAGGTATGCCCGCGGCGCACCAGATCGGCGCCACGCTTTGAGCGCAGCGTCGCCTCGTCGACGCGCTCCGCGTAGGGCGGCAGCGGGTTGAGCTTGCGCGACGACGGCGCTCGCAAGCGCTCGAGGAAGGCGAGGACGATGTCTTCGGCAGGGGTGTCGGGGACGCAGCCGTAGAAGGTGAAGATGCCCAGCAGCTGCTTCCACGTGGCCGCCGAGGGAACGGGGCGTACGTTGCCGGCGGCGTCCTCGACCCCGGTGTACTCGTCGTGCGTGATGAAGGGCTCTACCTTGCCGGAGAGCAGGCCCACCACGCGCTGCCGCACCTCCGCACCGTCCTGGAAGCCGCCTTTTGCCATCTCGACGTAGCCGCCGAACTGGTTACCCTCGCCACACACACTCACCACACGGGCGAGCTCCTCGCTGGCGATCGACCGCGCCGAGGTGCGCGCATCGCGCAGCTTGTGGCACAACATGATCTGCACCAGCGTCTCGGCAGGCGAGAGGGCCGCCGGCGACGTCTCATCAAGAAAGGTCGCCAGCTCTCGCTTCAGCCAGCTTGCAAGGCCGCGGTGCCGCAGCTGCCGCAAATACCGCGCCTCCTCCATCGCGTTCGGCAGCGCGTCGTCCGCTTCGGGCAGGGCGTAGAGGGCGGAGAGCAGCGAGAGGACGGAGCGCGTCTGGCGCGTGGAGAGCGCCTCGATGCGGGTGAGGGACGCACCCCTCGCCGCAGACGCGTCCTCCACCGCCTTGTGCGCCAGCTGCAGCTTCTCGGCGGAGAGGGTGTTGCGGCTCTTCTCGCGATGGAGGTGAATGGTGACGTGCGGGCACTCCGCATCCTCCGCCACTGTGGCGTGCTGCAGAAAAAGACGCAGCAGCGAGACGGCGCACTGCGTGAGCGGCCGGCTGGCGGGCTTGTGCCAGTGGAAGGGCGTGGCGGCCACCGCGCACGCGCCGATCACCTCCGGCACAGCGCCGGTGCCGTCCGCGCCGTCGCGCAGCTCCGCGTGGGACGCGAAGGCGACGGTGCCGCAGCCGCTCCACCCCGCCCGCGAGCTCCGCGCCAGCATCCCACGCATCGTCCTCTCCGAGCCCGGCAGCCGCTGCTGGGCGTCAACGTAGGTGCGCTGAATCGTTGAGGCGGCGGTGCGCACAAACAACACGCGCGGCTCCACGGCGGGGCGGGTGGAACCGAGACGCACCGCGAACGGCTCGCACCGGCTGCGCACCGACATGTCGGGCAGCCCGTACGGCAGCTCGAAGGCGTCGCTCGCGGCAGTGGTGACGCGGCGCTCCGCGACGGCGCTCCGCCCCGCAGCCGCGCTCGCTGGCACCGCAAACTGGCGAACGACGACGTCCGCTGGCGCTGCGGCAGGCAGCGGCGGCGGAAGGGGGGACGCAGTGGAGGAACCTCTGACCTCATCCGTGCAAGGCGTGGTGCTGCCCTCGTCGCTGACGTCGTCGTCGATGTCCCTGTCGACCGAGGCGTCCCGTGTGTCGTCGAGGTTGCGCGAGAAGTCGTCGTCGTCGTGAACGATCGAGAGGGCGTGCTGGCTGCTGGCCGGCCGGGGCTGTGCGGCGCTGCGGCCCGCCGTCGTCTCCGCACCCGCCCTCCCCTCGTTCAGGCGGTAGATGCACCACCCGTCGTGGTGGCCCACAAAGCGGCCCTGCATCTCCGCGCAGTAGCGCGTCAGGTCCTCGCGCAAGTCGCCCGCAGCGTCGCGGACGCTCACCTCGGCTCGCACGTTGACGCCGCTGGAGAGTGGTGGGGCATTGCCGCCGGGGTAGAGGACGGCGTGGCCGTCGCGGCTCAGCTGCAGCACGGCGCCGACGTCTACGCGCACCAAGTTCACCGGATCGAGGAATTCGATGACGCACGCGCCGTCGCGGCGGCGCACCGAGAAGCGCGACACGTGACGCAGCTCGTCAGCGGTGTAGGTGGCCAGCTCGGCGAGGCTCGGCTCCAGCACGAGGTCGGGGTTGCTGCACCGCGGCGCGGCGGCGTTCCCGCTGGCGGCCTCCACCACCGGCTGCCCGAGCGACGGCGGCGGCGATGGCGTGGCGCCGCGCTGCGCGGTCGGCGAGAGGTGGCCGGCATCGCTGGCTGCGCCGAGCTGGACGGCCGGCACAAGCATCTCCCGCAGCGCGAGGGGCGACATGGCGCTGGCGCCGAGTGATGCAGGGCCCTGGTTCATGACGGCGTTCTCCTCCGGGGCCCGCATCTGCCCGACGAGCCACGTGTGGATGTTGCGGCGCGACGACGGCGCGAGAGCTGCGGCGCCGCTCTCCTGCGACTTGGACGACGGCTTCGGTGCCAGCGGGCGGTCGTAGGTGTCGAAGAGCAGCGCGGTGCCGTATGGGCTGGCGTTGTAGTCCGGCAGGGACATGAAGGCAAGGTCGTTGGGCCGGCTAAAGTTTAGGCCGGGGTACGCGCTCGCTGGTGCCGCGGCAGCAGCCGGTGCCTGACCAAAGCCACCGGCGGCGGCGGCGGGCTGCTGGCCAAACCCACCCACCGCTGTGGACTGGGCACCAAACCCGCCTGCTGCGGCAGCTGGAGCTCCAAAGCCACCGCCGGAGGCCGCCGGTGCTCCGAAACCGCCAGTCGCGGACGGCTGCTGGCCGAAGCCACCGGCGGCAGGTTGGCCGAAACCTCCCATCTGCTGCTGCTGCTGCGGCTGCTGGCCAAAACCGCCTGCCGCTTGGCCAAAGCCGCCCTGTTGCGGCGCCTGCGCACCAAAACCACCCGCTGCAGCGGGCTGCCCAAAGCCGCCGGACTGCTGTGGCTGCTGACCGAAGCCGCCAGCGGTAGCGGGCTGAGCACCAAAGCCGGTGGCGGCCCCGCGGCCGGCACCAAAGCCACCAGCCGCCGGCTGCTGACCGAACCCACCGGCGGCGGGCTGGCCGAAACCACCTGCCTGTTGCTGCTGCGCTGGTTGCTGGCCGAAGCCACCAGCAGCCTGACCGAAGCCGCCTGCTGCAGCACCGGGCTGGCCAAAGCCACCCGGCTTATTCTGACCAAAGCCACCAGCAGCCGGTTGCTGACCGAAGCCACCAGTAGCGGCGGTCTGGGCCCCAAACCCAGTCGTGGCTCCACGCCCGGCTCCGAACGCATTGGTAGCCGACTGCTGGCCAAATCCACCTGCAGCTGGCTGACCAAAGCCTCCGGCCTGCTGTTGCTGCGCAGGCTGCTGGCCAAAGCCACCAGCAGTTTGTCCGAACCCACCTGTCGCGGCACCGGCTTGTCCGAAGCCGCCCTGCTGCTGCTGGGCTTGAGCACCAAAACCACCGGCCTGCTGCGCCGCAGCTCCAAAGCCTCCCCCAGCGGCTGTCTGGCCAAAACCAGTTGCTGCCCCACGCCCCGCACCGAAGGCGTTTGCGGCGGGCTGCTGCCCAAACCCACCCGCTGCAGGCTGTCCAAATCCGCCAGCCTGCTGCTGTTGCTGTTGCGGCTGCTGACCGAAACCGCCAGCTGCCTGGCCAAACCCGCCTTGTTGTTGCGCCTGGGCACCAAAGCCGCCACCAGCGGGCTGACCAAAGCCACCGGCCTGCTGCGGCTGCTGACCGAAACCACCGGCAGCGGCGGGCTGCGCACCAAACCCGCCTGCTGCTCCACGACCAGCACCGAAGGCGTTCGCCGCCGGCTGCTGGCCGAATCCGCCCGCTGCGGGTTGTCCGAAGCCCCCAGCCTGCTGCTGTTGCTGAGGCTGCTGGCCAAACCCCCCAGCGGTCTGGCCAAATCCACCCGTAGCGGCTCCAGCTTGTCCGAAGCCGCCCTGCTGCTGCTGAGGCTGGCCAAAGCCACCAGCAGCCGCTTGCTGGCCAAATCCACCGGCCTGCTGCTGCTGCTGCGGCTGCTGGCCAAAACCGCCTGCCGCCTGGCCAAAGCCGCCCTGTTGCGGCGCCTGAGCACTAAAACCACCCGCTGCAGCGGGCTGCCCAAAGCCGCCGGACTGCTGTGGTTGCTGACCGAAGCCGCCAGCGGTAGCGGGCTGAGCACCAAAGCCGGTGGCGGCCCCGCGGCCGGCACCAAAGCCACCAGCCGCCGGCTGTTGACCGAACCCACCGGCGGCGGGCTGACCGAAACCACCGGCTTGTTGCTGCTGCGCTGGTTGCTGGCCGAAGCCACCAGCAGCCTGACCGAAGCCGCCGGCTGCAGCACCGGGCTGGCCAAAGCCACCCGGCTTATTCTGACCAAAGCCACTAGCCCCGAAGGCGTTCATCTGAGCTGCAGTGGAGAATGGGGTGTCCAAAACACCTGCGTGCACTTTTAATTCTGATTATGATCGGCCTCTATGGGAGAAGTGAGTGCGTCGTCGCAGACAATGCGGCAACGGAAAGAGGAGAAAAAAATAACGGGTAAGCGTGTCGACACACACTGTTTCCCCCAGTTTGCTTTTAGTTTGTATGTAGTGATTGAAGCGGAGGAGGCGGAGAGAGAGAGAGAAAGAGAGGAGAAGAAAAGAAGTGCCTGAAGAAAGCAGTTGCATAGCCAACAAGTGGCAAGTGCTGTTGTGTGCGCCACTCTGCCGCAGCGGGGGTGTCTGCAGGAAAAGAGAGTGCGGTGGATGCCGTTGCGTCACCTTGCCATGGTACCCAGGTCAAGCTCATCACAGCCCGCGTCCATTCGTCGCTGTCGCTGTTTTTTTCCGAACATTTAAGTGAAGCGGGTGAGTGTCAGGCCACGACGTCTGTTGCGACGGGCAATGAGGCAACCATGACAGTGGTGCATAGTGTCCCCCTTCATGCGCAGTTACCTTTCTCAGCCTTTCATTATTTTCTTTTTCTTTCGCTAGAGAAAGAGAGAGTGTCCTCTTCGCAGTGTGACGCAACGATGCAAGAACACAAAGCATGCCGAAGAGCGCGACAAGATGGCGCAAAGCCACGTCACGCCCTCTTATCTCGGCAGACGCACAGCACAGTGCTGTACACGCCCGCCAACAATAAAGAAAAAAAGGAAGCGAATGAGAATCGGCCTTCATCTCGGTTCCTGCTTTCTGTGCAAGTGTTGCGCGTGTAGTAGAAATAATAGTAGTAGTAGGACCAGCAGCCACCAATAAACAACCCCGTAAAAGAGAAGTGAAGAAAACGGTTCACTTCCGACGCAAAAACACGCAAACACCGTCGCTGCTTCCGTCAATTGCGGAAGAGGGACGCCATGCTCGGATTCGCCGTCTGGCCCGTCTTTGTGCGCACAAAGTCATCCCAGTGCTCCATCTCGCTGCAGTACAGCTGCCGGCTATCGCCGTACGCGAGCAACGCCACACTATTACCAGTGTGCACCTTCAGCTTTTGCTCCTTGACATCCAGCACGACGAACTCTTTTGGCTCAAAAGGGCGGAACAGGCTCGACATCGTGGGTGCACCCGTGGCGATGCCGCGCTGTGCACAGTAGTCGTCCCAGTGCAGCATCTCCGCACTGAAGGACTGCGAGGGCGATCCTGCTTGCGCTGCCGACACACCCGCCACCTGCGAGACGTAGGTGTCAGCACCCATAACAAAGGTCCTTAGCGGCACGTCTTCGTCGCCGCTGCCGAAGAGCTGTTGCATCGAGGGCTTGCCATCGTTGATGTTGCGGTCTCGCTTGACATCATCCCAGTGCAGCATCTCGGTGCACAAAGGCTGGCGAGGGGCACCACGATTAACGGCCTTGTTCACCAGCGGCAGAGAGATGTAGGTCTCATTCTCTGTGTGGAAGAAGCGGCCGGTTACGTCGACCTGCATCGCCGCGCGCCACACACTGTGTGCTTCGTCGCGCAAAAAAAAAAATTTTCCAGCCTTTACACCCGTCAATAGGTGCTTCTGACTGGTCCTGTTCGCTATTTTGTTCGTGTTTGTGTGTGCGTTTGCGTCGGAGGTATGGGACGAAACAGATCGATCACAGCACCACTGTGAGTGCAGCTCCTCTGTGATGTCTCGTACCCCTCCGAGATGGTGAACCACAACACAACACCGGAAGCGGCTGTGCAGAGAGAAAGTCCACAAAGGTAGAAACAATAGATTGAAAAAGGGCAAACACACCGCAAGAGAAAAAGAGAGATAGTCACGAGGCAGCATACGAGTCACCGTTTAGCACACATACGAACAAAGAACCGCCACGAGCCTCACCACGCACAACTTCAAGGCACGCGATACGAGTGACTACCGCAGCGACAAACACACCAGTCCGTCTGCCACCGTGGTCTGGAAAACTAGAAACAAAGCGCGGAGGTTCTTTTTGAATCGCAGCGTCGCTCCTCTTCATTGACGTTTGCGACTCAAAGTGGCGCACCAACATAGAGAGGTAAAACAGGGTCTGCACAAGATTCTGCGGCGTTTCCACCGAAAGTTACTTTTTTCAGATAGTATATGCTTTCTTATTATTATGTTGAAGTAGTGAAGAAGCTGTGATGAACGCAGTGCTTCGGCATCACGCCGGCACGTGTTCGCGCTCGAACTGGTCCAAGGCGGTGGAGTCGTAATGCGTGCGCTGAAAGGCCGCGGCGCGCTGCACAAGGTGGGCCGTGATGTGCTCCGCATCGGACAGGATGGGCGGAACACCGGCGGCATCCTTGAAGAGGGCCAGCAGCGCCTCGGAGCAGAACACCTTCAAATCCGCACCGCTGAAGCCCGCCGTGCTGGCTGCGATCTGCACCGCATCAGCGGCGGTCTTGCGGAGCAGCAGCGTCAGAATGGCGACACGGTCGGTCGCGCTGGGGAGGGGGACGTGCACGAGGTAGTCGAAGCGGCCGGGACGCATGAGGGCCGGATCGAGCAGGTGCGGGACGTTCGTGGCGCCAACGAAGCAGACACCCCGCGAGTCCGCGAAGCCGTCCATCTCCGTGAGCAGGGTGGAGAGAAGACGCACCTGCTCGCCCTCGCGGCCGCCCACGACGCGACGCCCACCCAACACTTCTACCTCGTCAAAGAAGACGATGCAGGGGGCCTGGCGCCGTGCCCGGGCAAAGACGTCGCGCAGGTGCCGCTCGCTCTCCCCCACGTAGGCGCTGACGACCGTCGCGGAGTCGAGGTAGATGAGGGAGAACTTGCCCTCCGTGCACAGCGCCTTGATGAGCGACGTCTTGGCACAGCCGGGCGGGCCGTAGAGGAGGACGCCTTTCGGCGGCGTGATGTTGAAGCGTTGCATCAGCTCGGGTCGCTGCTGCGGCCACACCAAGGCGCGGTGCAGGCGGCTCTTCACGTCGTCGAGGCCGCCAATGTCGGACCACGGCACAGCCCTGAAGGGGAGCGCGGTGGCAATGGTCGGCTGCCGCGCCGCAGCCAGCGTCTGCGCGCGAGTGTGGCCCACCAGGCACTGCGCGGCGCCATGCCAGTCCGCTGCGTCGCCACCACGCACGCTCGCGAGGAGGAGAGCGCGCTGGGCGGCGCTGGGAAAGGCGAGTACCACGTGAAAGGAGAAGAACTCGTCCAGCACGCTGGCAGCGCACTGGCTGTAGGCGTGGCTGACGCAGACGACAACCACCGCCACCGGCGCTCCGTTGCCGCCGCCGCGAAGCACCTCGACGTCGCGCTGCAGTCTGCGCACGTGCGCCTTCGCCAGCTCAGGCTCGGCCTCAGCGAAGACGTGCTCGGCGTCCGGCACCACCACCACGCACGTCCCACCCGCGCCTTCCTGCGCAGCCTTGGCGGCAGAGAAGGCAGCCGACCACGGCAGCACGCGGTGCCGCGCACACGAGGTGGAGAGGACGTGGCTCACCACGGTGGAGACTCCGCAGCCGCGCGGGCCGCGCACCACCACTCCCATCGAGGAGCTGGGTGCCTGATCGGCGCACGCGATGAGTTGCTGCAGCTGGCGCACCTCCGCCTCCAGTCCGATAGGGGCGGTGGCCTCCCCTGCAGCCGCGCCAGCAACTACAGCACCACCGCGTACTTCGTTGACGCGGATGCGACAGTCACTGCTGACACGTGCGATGCCGCGGTAGCCCGACTGGAGGACGACGCTGCGCACCACATACTCGCCCTCCTCAGTGCGAAAGCGCGCACCTGCCATGACGTACCGCCCGACCAGCGCCGCCTTGAGGTGGGCGGCGGTGCCCCGCACATCACCGCGTGCCCCGTCCACCACCACCTCCTTTGCAGTGTAGGAGAAGCGTGGGCAGCGCAGCACGACAGCCTCGAGGTCGCCTCCGCAGGAGCTGACACAGCCACCAACACTACCGTCAATTGTGGTGGCAAGCGGCGTGTAGACAACACCGCTGGCGCTCGCGGCAACGCTGACGGCGTGCGTCTCTGCAGGTGCGAAGTCTTGGCTGGAGAAGCGCCGCGCCTCGGCCAGACTCACACGCACTGCCGTCTCGAGAGAGTAGGAGAGGGCGGCGGAGACGATCGGCACCAGCCCGCACACGTAGCACTCCTCACGAAGTTCAATAAGTGCGCAGGGATGCCGCGCGGCAGCCCATTCATCGGGAATGCGCATCATCGTGCCTGTTCTTCAGCTATTGTAGTTGGTGTGTACCCGTGTACCCGCCAGGCGCCAGCGTTGAGTTGGTGGTAGCAACACTGAGACTCCAAGGGGTGGCCGCAGGCTTACTACTTTGGCGTCGACTGGTGCGCTAAATTGAGAAACTACGTTGAGGCACAGACAGAACGAGAGAGCGAAGGACAGAAGAGTGGTACAGGGAGACGTGGAAAAAGTGAAGAAAGGCGTAGAGTGAGAAGGAGAAAGAGCGCTTCTCACTGCGGTCGCATATCGCATGTTAAAGGGCACGGCAGAGTGCATCCTTTTTTTTTCTCTCCGAAAAGGGGACGTACGGCGACGTTTTGGGCTGCTTCCGTAGCGAAACGAAAGGAAGGGAGCCATCCAAGCACACGCCAGAAAGTTAGCAGACGTGTCATCCCTCGTGGTGTGCAGTTGTTCGTAGAACACCAGTAAAAGTCGCACGGTGCCACGGCTGCAAAGCTCACCCGCACGCGAACACGGCAGCACTACACAGCAAAGATGTTGTGATGCGCTTGCAAGCCTGTGTATGACCTTTTTTCTTCTTCAAAGTTATTTTTTGTTTGGTTTGTTACTGGCACTGCCGCCCGTACGTGGTGGCACTGCACCGTTGATCAGGAAAATGTGTTCTGTTTCAGTACCGGACAACACAAAGTGAAATTAGGGGAGAAAAAAAGAAAAACAAAACACATAATAGTTTGATAAGAAAAAAAAAGGCATTATGTGACGCGTTGAGTACATATCAAAATCCACATTCTCTTTTCCGGATACAGCACACTCGTGGGCGAGTGCCTGTATGTTTCTGATGGCGCACTTTTTTGCTCCAAATGTAGAACATCAGAAAAAAAAAAAGGCTGACACTGATTTGTGGTGAAAGAATCTACTCCATCTCTCCATCTCTCTCTCTCGTTGCCCCACCTTACTCCCTGGTGTGTTTACCACCTCTTCCTTATCACACCCTTTCTTTCTTTCTCTCCCCTGCCTGCACACCAACCTCAACGGCGTCGCTACAAGAACGACATGGCGGTGAAACGGGGCGGTGTTAAAAGAAGAAGAATGCGAGGACCAGTACACGAAAGCAAGGAGACACAAGAGAGTCGTGGCAACGACACATAATTTTTTTTTCAAAGTGTGTCTCAAAAAAAAAAGGATATTTTAAGCTGGTGCGGAAAAAGGCAGCGCCGCTTAACTTCGATCATACCACAAGAAGCCTGTGATACTGGTGCTTTCGGTTCATTTGAGCCGGCAAGCACAGCAGGTTTCTCAGTGGTAGAGGGGGGAAAAAAACGCACAGAGGAAATAGAAATTGAAGCACAGATATAAATCAATAATAATAATAATAGTTGAGAAGAAGGCGAAGCTACAATAGAGAAGGACAACGAAGAATCTATAAAAACAACAAAAGCATCGAGAGAAAGAAAAGAAAGTAAAGGCACCTTGCCCGTCGCGAAGACAAAAATATCACTTGGAAGCAAAGCAGAAAACGCGCAACTGACGACGTCTGCGATTAATAAAGTCGTCTTTGCTTTCTGTTTCTCACGTTGCTACGATCAAAACAAGAAGCAAAAGAAGAAGAGGGTCATTTAGCTGCGCTGTTCTGCTTACCTCTCTCGTTCATCTTCGCGTGCAAATGGACCTTGTTTGGGCGTATGTGTGCGTGTTTGTGCGAAAATTGTGCTCTGGCTCTCCTCGTCAGCTCCAGAAAAAAAAAAAAACTGCGTCGCCAAAACCTTTTCAAAAGGGGTGAAGTGGTCTATGAGAAAAAAAGAAAAAGATCGTGAGAAAAAGAGTGCGAGAAAAACAAAAGCTACAACACGCCTCTCCAACAGTGCGAAGTGCTCAAACGACAGCTTTCGTTGCAAGTCTTCCTGAAGGAAGCGGTCGCGAAGTAGAAACGAAGTAGACAACTCTGAGAGTATACATTGAAAAGGAAAAAAAAAGATGTACGAAAGTCGGAGCAAAGAAAAGAAAAAGCACGGTTTATGTTCTATGCGTGAAATTTGAAGCAGTACAAGCAGGGAAGTGGCTAGAAGCACTCACTGCTTTTAAAGTGCAAAAGATCGTCTCGGAACGAGTCTACACAGCCCACGGCGGCGGAGCAAGCACCAACGCTAAATTTGCGCCGGAAAAAATTCTTGAGTGGTGCCTTGTGCGATTGCGTATCCTGTAGTACGCAGGAGGCAATTATTTCCTCTTTTAAGCCCGGAAAAAAAAAATAGTTGTAGAAGTGAAGAGTAATGGTACCCGGAGCATCTGCCAGCGCGTCCTTCTCCCGATTCTTTTTTGGATGATGAGAGCCTTCCATCCTTATCTGCGCCGCTAGCTTTGCCTTTTTCTTCTTAAGCCTTCCCAACTTCCCTCGGATCGGAATGGGTAGCCTGTTCAGGCTTCTGTGAGTAGCTTTCTGCAGTGGTGGTGGTGGTGGTGAATGGCGTACAGGGGAGGAGACTCACGCTGGCAAATGTTCACGCTGTAGATGCAAACAAAAAAAAAAGCAAGTGATCTATTAATCCGCGGCCTCTGTGCGTCCCAAAAGGTTTGGCTGCCCTCTTGAATGTGCTGTGCGAGGGAGAGGCAGGCGGGGGTCTTAGCCCGACACACTAAGGCACTGCGACAGAGGAGCCTGTGAGGTGCCAAAGAGACACGGCTGCAGCAGGTTGCCGTTCGCGTCGAACTGCGCGTCCTCCCTCACGACGTCCTGCACGGTGTTGCGGGCCGTCTCAACGCGAATCGTGAAGCCCATCAGCTGCAGCCCGTTCATGCACATCACCCGCTGTGCCCCCTCCAGCGTCCGCATCTCCACAAACGCGAAGAGCGTGCAGTAGCCGCTGCCGGCGCAAACACGGATCTTGTTCACCTGACCGGCGGCGGCGATCAGCTCCAGTAGCATGCTCTGCGGCAGCAGCCCCGGCAAGTGCGAGATGTAGACGGTGCGCCGCTTCATGTCGTCGTGCAGAGGCTGCGGCACAAAGGGACGCCGCGAGGGAGTCGGCGCAACCGGCTCCGCAAACGGCAACACGTGCTGGGAAAGGGACAGCGGCGGCGGCGGTGCAGCGGTGCGTGGCCCTGGAACAGTAGAAAAGATCGGCAGGAAAGCCTGCTCCCGCGGTGGCGGTGCAGCGGCCTTCGTGTAGCGCCGCATGTGGGCGAGCAGAGTCTGGCGGGTCTCGCCGTCGGTGGTTGCCGCGCTGGCAATCTCGGCCACCTGGGCCCAGAAGGCGGCGCGCGAGATGTGGCTGCTGGGGAGGGCGGCGCAGCTGTGCGACAGCGCACACACGCCCTCGAGCTGCGCCAGCCTGCGGCTTCCGCGCTGCAGCAGCCGTGTGGCGAGGTAGTAGGGGTCGCCTGTGATCATGCCCAGCAAGAAGAGGTTGCCCACAATGACGCCGCAGTTGACGGACTGGGCAGGGTTCAGCTCATTCGCCTCCAGCAGCGACCGCAGCAGCAGCTTCAGCAGCTCCTCGCTGAAGGCCGCGAAGCCGGTCCACTGCGGCGAGAGATCCGCCAGCGCAGCCACGACACGCTGCAGCACCACCGGCGACGCCCGCGCCACCTCCGTCGCGACCTCCGCCGCCACCGCCGCCGCGGACCTGCTGTGCTGGATGACGGCGCTGACGGCCTGCGGGGCCGCCTCACTGTACAGCACCGCCAGCAGCGACTTGAGGGAGCGGCTGCGCGCCTGTGCCACTTCGTCCAGCGCGATGGCGCGCACCACGAGCGCCTGCGACTGCCGACGGGGAATGAAGGCGTGCATTTTCTGCGCGGCAAGCTCGGACATCTCCGGCGAGGTGAACCCGACGTAGCCCGACATGACGGGGCCCTCCCACGCCGTGAAGGCCTCATCGGCTCCGTAGGGGTAGAAGAGCGCCTTGAGCTCCACATCGGTCGTGCCGAGGCTGAGGTGGCCGACGCTGAGCCAGAAGCGGCACTGCGACTTGCCCAGCACGGCCTCCTCGCGGCAGTCGTCGAAGAGGAAGGAGGAGACGTCGTTGCCGGTGGTGCCCTCCGCGGTGGAGGCGGCACTGCTGATGGTGGAGACGGAGCGGCAGAGAGAGAGGTCCTCCCAGACCTTTGTCGTACGCGTGTCCATCATGGTGAGTAGTGGGAAAGAGAGAAAGAAAAGCAAAGAGAGAGAGAGAGAGAAGACCGGCAGGGAAGAAATGTGAGAAGAGAAAGCGGTGGAGGGAGGGAAAAATGCGCGCGAGGAAACGAGCACTCTTCCGTGTCTCGTTGTGGTGTGCCTGATAAGAGCTTTGCGTGTGCGTCGGTGAATGTATGGAAGGTGAATGTCTATAGGGTGTGGAAGCAATGAGAAAGCAGCGTATATCCTTTTTTTTCTGTTTAAAACCGCTTGTGTTTGGGGAGATTGCGTGCGTGTCTGTGAGAATGAAGTGCGTTGTTAGCGGTCCTTGTTTATCGTGTCGTCTATCGAGTGCGGTATTGAGCGGGTGATTTGCGTCGCGTTGCGGACGCACCGAATTCTATTGTGAAGTCAGCGTGGTAGGAATTTGGAGCAGACCAACAAGAGAAGAGAGAGTGCTCGTTCAATGCTGATGGGGTTGCAATGGTTTTGGTGCCTGCTTCCTCGTCTGCGTTTCTACTCAAATCTTAAGGAGCTTAAAACTGACGGTGAGGCGATAGTACAAAGTGTTGCGCGAGACACGGCGATGTTCTCGTCAATAAAGCGACGTTGGCCCCAGTACCAACAGCGCAGCAAACGAGTTTAGAGAGGGAGAAAAAGAGAGAGAGCAAAATTAAAATTGGAGAGGATATTCGTCGCTGATACACAGGAGGGCCTGTGGCGTCAAAATGGGAAACATGAGCCCAACAGGAAAGCCAATGCCGCCCTCCACGGATCAAAATAAAGAAATTTGGAAGCCTGCAGAGTCCTCGCACGACAAGGAGCTCTTGACCCCGCACACGTGCACACCTCCGAGGTACTGCACCTCGCCATTCTAAAACCCAAAGTAGATACCGAGCGTGCATCCGCAGTCGCGCGTCTGTTGAACACATTCGATATGTGCTGGAATTTGCTTCCGGTCTGTTTTCGCCAACCATCTCTGTGGTCTGCAGTTTTTTAAAGCGAAAGGGAAAATAGCAATACTGTGAAGCTTGAGCACCAATGCCTGTCGCGGACCAGCTGAGCGTCTACCATGGCAATCAACGCTTTTTGTTGTGCGGGCGTGGGCTCCAAACAAAACACGCACGGGCATCTCTCTCCGCGCCGCTGCACCGCCACTGCGCGGTGAGCTGCAGCAGAAAAAAAAGTCCACGCAACCGGCACGAGCACAGAAGATGATAAGTGCCCCTCACTGATGCAAAGCGAGTTTGGCCAGCTCCATCACGCGAGCAACACGAGCCGCCTCGCTGTCCAGCGCACCTTCCGTGCCGCGATTGGCAGCAATCTCCTTTGTAGGAGACAGCGCACACACCTCCCTCACCGTGTCAGACTCGAGCACCTGATAGCGTGGGTGGTCGAAGTTGCGGTGGTTGCACTGCGGCCGCATAAAGGACTTCACGAAGCGCGCATCGGGAGTTGTTGTGAGGGTTCGCCGCACCGACTGCGCGCTCTTGTGCGCGTGCGTAATCGACGCCGTCGTCTGCGCGTCACCGGCGTTTGTTGCGGCGGTGGGTGCCGGGCGTGGGAGGGGAACGGTGTTGAGGGAGAGGGCACCGATGGTGCGTGGGGTGAGCCGCAGCTGCGCCGGCAGCGACATGGGCTCGTTCACCCACACACCCTTCATCTCGGCAACGACGGGCTCGACGATATGGTAAATCAACTCGGCCGGAATGCACTCGAGCAGGTGGGAGCACAGCACGTTCAAAATGAGCACGTCGGATGGCGGAAAGAGAGCGTTGTTGTGCGTGCGGTCCGTCGGCCGCGTGCGGGCCACAAACCAGTACATCTCCCCAATCACGGCGCAGAGCATGTGACACTTTTGCTCAGCGGTGATGCTGCGCAGCTGCCGTGCAATCGAGGGCTTGGCGCCGACAACTTCCGTCAGGTGGAAGCGGTCGAAGGCGGCACAAAGGCCCTTCTCGCCGAGAAGGTGCTGCAGAATCTGTACCAGCGTCGTGTACGCCATATCAGGGAAGAGCTTCAGCAAGCGGCCACGCACCTCGTTCGTCAAGACGGACTCGCCCAAGAGCGCGAGGCGGTGAAACTCTGGGGTGATGTTCCACGTCTGCGAGTTATTTGAGAAGAAGAGGAGGCTGTGCAGCAGCACGTTGTAGCGCCGCAAGAACGCAAGCGCGACGCGTTGGCGAGAGAGGCGTTTGGGTGTCTTGGCGTAGTGGAACTCCGCAACAATGCGGGAGCGGTTGGCCAGTACGTCGTACACGCCGCGTGCGGGCAGCGGGTTTGTCGGGCTGCACAGCCGCTGCGCAAGCATGTCGAAGAGCACCGCCCGCAAGCCCGGCGGCAGGGACGGGGTGGGCAGCGGGTCACGCGCTCCGGCTTTGCGCGGCGGCCGTGGACTAGTGCTGAGAGACACGTTGCTCTGCGCAAAAGACGCACGGGCGACAAGAACAGCTCCTATCTGCTGGCGCTGCGTGGCCGCGGCAGCGTTATGCAAACCTACCTTTCGTATCGCGTGCGCCACTCGCCTCATTTTGTATCAAAAGAAAGGAAAGAATGGATTGTTTTTTTCCTGTTATCAACTTTGTTGCAGAAGACGTTTACGCAGACAGCAAATTCATTCCAGGCGAGCCAGTAATGCCGAGGATACGTGGACTTCTTACTTACGGCAGCGAACATATTATAGTAAGGTTCAACAAATTCAAAGGAGATTGTGAAGAGGAAATTTGGTGTTGAGACTGTTGTAGCTTACTGCTTTGCTGCATGCTCTCTTCATAGGCGGCGCGGCGCTTTCCCCCTTTTCAACTCCTCGATGTTCGTGCGGCACGACACACGCAGCGACGGACCCAGCTACGATCGACTCGTGCTAGCAAGTGCGTTGAGGCTGGAGGGAAAAAGGAAGGCAACTGTTAAGGTCAGACAAGAAAAAAGCACACTTCAATCATGACGTCTACTTGGGTAGTGCTATTGTTGCTGCTAGTCTCTCTGTTTGTTTGTTTGCGCTTTCATTTTGCACATCTGTCGGATGTGGAAGTTGGTGCACCGCTCATCGCGAGCGCTTCGTTCTTCTGTTGGGTGTTTAAAAGAAGGACTAAGTAGAGCAACATTACGGCAGTATGAAAGCGAAAGGCGTCGAGGGTGAAAAGGAAAACAAAATCGTTGAGGTACATCGGTGCAAAATTGTTCCAAGCATCCAATCCAGTCGCCACTCTCCGCGAGGAGAAAACAAGAGAGGTGGATGGATGGATGGGAGAAAAGGGGAAAGCAGAGAAAAAAAAACAGCTGGCATAAGGAAAGACCAACCGCAAAGAGGTAGGAAAAAAGGATGTGAAGCGATGAAGCAGTGCTACAAACGCAACGGCACGCATGCAGCGAGCCAAAGAGGCACTTTGCCCATCAAGAAGGTTGCCAAAAACGGAAAGAGTGGAGTCACTCTTCCAATGCGTCCTCGGGACTCCGGCGTTTCAGCAGCACAACAGAACGGAGGCGGGCCAGCAACGCGTCTGCGTGGGTCGATGTCGAATCATCCGCCATCGCCACGTCGATCACCGGCTTCTGGCAGCACACGGAGAGCCACTTGTGCACCTCCTCGTCCCCAAGTGACGCATCAAGGCCGCGCATAACGCTCATCACCTTGACAAGCGACACGCTGTTGTGCTTCTCGTCGACAACCTCGCGCACCCCCTCGACGACACGCAGAGTGAAGCTCTCCACCTCCTGCAGCCACTGCTGCCGAAAGAGCCGCACAAAGTAGGAGTCGTCGTGGAAGAGCTCCGGCAGCGTCACCTGGAGATTGGCGTCGGTAAAGCGGTGGTACACAGTGAAGCGTAGCTGCAGCATGTTTGCGATCGACTTCTCCGGGCATACCGCTCGCACATGCGCGAAAAAGTCGTCGAAAGGCATCTTGTCCAGCAGCGTGGTGGGAGACACCTGGGCTGGATGCTGCAGCTGCGCCAGACGGCGCCGGCAGACGTGCACGAGCTCCTCCGGGAGGTAGCCCCGCAGGACGAGAAGAAGCGTGCGGCACTCGGGGTGGTGCAAGTTGTGCTGGCAGGTGTCAAGAATGTTCAAGCCAAGGGCCTTGGACTCTGCGGGGTCGGCCGCTTGCATGGACAGCCACTCCGCGAAGAACTGCCGCAGCCGGGTCTTCTCCGTGGTCGGGCGGTCGCGTGCGGCCCACATCGCCCGCACCATGCGCAACACCACGTCGAGAGAGAGGTGGCGGTGTCTCACCGGCAGCGTGGCCGCCAGGAAGCCGCTGTCCTCGGTCGGGCAGTGGCCGGCAGGCACGATCACGTCGGTCGCCTCCACCTCTGCCTCCCCGATGCCCTCCATGCGCAGCCACTGCCGGACGACAGGGAATATCGCGTCGACACCGCTCGTCGCGGCTGCAGCGGTGGCAGCGGCCGCCGGCCGAGAGGCATCAGTGGCAGTCGTTGCAGCCGAATGTGCGCCGTTGGTAGAGACCCTCTTCACCGCCGCAGCCGCTGCTCCGTCATCTCCTTGCAGCTGCCGCAGGCGCATTTCCAGCGCGTCGATGCGGGTGAGGAGCTGGGCCACGTACTGCCGCGAAGCGCTCGTCGTCGACGCAGCGGCCTCCGCTTCCACCGCAAGGACGTCGCCGGAGCCGCTTTGTGCGCTGCTGCGGTGGCGTGCCATTCCAAGCTGCGACCCAGCCGACCCGCGGGGATTCGTGACCTCTACCTGCGCGTAGGCCTGCTCACGCAAGCACTCCTCCAGCTCCGCCACGTTGCCTTGCAGCACCTTGATGCGCGACTCCTGCAGCTGCGACGCCTTTTCCAGCTTCTGCGCGCGCTCCCGCTCCGCCGCGGTGCGTGCCGTCTCCTCGATCATGGCGCGAGACAGCAGCTTCACCTGCTGCTGTGCCTCCACGTACGTCTTCTTCTTCTGCTCCATCTCCAACGTGAGGGCACTGTTGGCGTGCTCGGCGGCGGTCAGCTGGTCGCGCAGGGCGTGCACGAGTCCCTGCAGCACCCCAAGCTGTGCCTGCTGGTTGCTAATAGTGGCGTTCATCGACTCCTTCAGCTGGATGAGCTCCATCGCGTGCAGGCCGCGGTCGCTTTGGCTCTCGAGGTACTCGACCTGCATCTGCTTCGCTTTGTCTGTCATCTCGCCCAGGGCGGCGTCGTACTCGTCGCGGATGAGGTAGAGCACACCGCGATACTCGGCGAAGTGGTTCACGAAGGTGGCGAGTGCCTCGCGGAAGATGAAGAGGGTGTCGGTGCGGGAGCAGCTGGGATGCTCCCGTATGTACTGCTGGTGCTCCCGCCGGATGAAGCCCTCCAGCTGCAGGGAGAGCGGCGCCTTCGACTCGAGGGTGTCCTGGCGGCGTCGCTGGCGCGTCGACGTGATGGCCGGCCACATCTGCACCGGACCGACGAGCGCTCGGCTCGACACGAGGGGGCGTGCGGGAGAGGCGGCAGAGACGGTGAGAGGGAGATCCGGGCTGGCAGTGCCGGAGGCGCGTCGCGGGGCGGCTGCTGAAGGCGCCAGTGCGCTGGAGGGACCGATAGGCGGCAGGTGGTACGCACCGCGGTCGACGGAGGGCAGCCCACGACGCACCTTTTGCGTTCCGCGTCGCGCTGCCACCGGCAGTCCTACCTGCCCTGCCGCCCCACTGCGGAGAGCGAAAGGTGGTTCACTGCGGCCGTGGAGCATCTCCGCGGCTTTTTTGAATTATCGCCCTGCTAGGAAAATCCCAGAACGGAGTTTTTGCTCCCTTCCCGTTGTTCTCTGCTACTTCCCTGTAGCCTAGCGTGCCTTAAGAAGCGAGAGCGCAGTTCTCGTGCAATCGTGTATAAGTTTGTGTGTCCGATTGTGTGGGTAGGTGCGTGATTGCAGATCCTCACGGTACACAGCCCTCCGTTCTGCAAAACAGAGAACAAGGAACGTATTACAAGAGCGGTGTTGCCAAGGCCGAGAGAAACACTGAGGAGCGAAAGAACGGAGAAAAAGTTGGAAGCTGCATCGGAGCAGTGCAAGTGACGAGGAGAAAGAGAGAAACTGCAAGCCAAATAGAGAAAGACGCCGCCTGCAACCATCAAGGGGTACAGCGGCGCGCATATTAAGGGGGCTCTTCAGTTTGTCGGCAGCAACTGCGTCTCCATGCACCAGCAGGACGAACAGCGGTTGGGCCAATGTACCGGAATGGAATGACAGCTACGTGGCGGCGGACCGACAGCTTCAGCAGTCAAAACGACACACCTGAGAAGTCGCCAAAAGTAAACGCAAAAAAAAAAATAACCACAAAAGCAGCTCATGTTTTATCCGGTGTGTTTTTGTTTTAGTAGAGTCATGTGAGAAGAACTTGTAAGCACATCCACACCCATAAAATGTCCAATGCAGAGCGATGGCAGAAGATTCTCAAAAGGGACAGTACTTCTTGCGTTTGTTTTGGATGTAGTTCTTGGAGATGCGCTGGGTGCCAAAGGCTACTCGTCGAGGTGCACGCCCCTGCTGCCGGTGGCCGCCGCGCGGCGTTGCGGCAGGGCTGCGCCACGTCTTGAACTGTGGCGGCACAAACTTTTCCGACTCGGAGTTGTCGACGGAGATGGGCTTCACCTTGACGGCGTACTTCTTGTCGAAGAGCCCACCAGTGGGACGTGGACTCCGCGTCGAGGCGGTGACAGAGTGCCGGTGGGCAACGCGGATACCGCGCACAGTGTCCCACAGCGCCGGGGAGAGGGAGCAGCTGCCCGCCTCGCGCTCGAAGAGGCGGCGCAGGAGCAGCACCTCGCTTGGGTGGTGGCGCAAGTAGTTGACGGCCCGCGGCATGCGGTGCACCTCGTCGCTGAGCCGCAAGGTGAGCTGCCGACGGGCATCGCGGACGCTGGCGGACTCTTCGTAGTTCAGCGGGTCCACCACACGCTCCGCAATCACGGTGGCCGCGTCAAGCGAGCGAATGAAGAAGCCGCCCGTCACCGAGCCGCGCAGGCGGGGAACATAGGATGCCAAGCAAGACAGCGTGCTCGCCTGCTGCACCCCCACTACGGCGAGGCATTCCAGCACACCAAGGAAGTCGTGTGCCTCCTCGGCAGTTTCGCATGGGGTGGAGGAGGAGGGGGACGAGGGCCCGGCCACGTCAGCCAGCGGGACGAGCTGCGTGGTTGCCCCGCTCTTCCCCAGGAGGAAGACACAGCGCCGAAGCTGCTCCTCCAGCTCTCCACAAAGCACATCGATTAAGTTGGGCTGATTTCGCAGCGTCTCCGCATCTGGCGTGTCCGCCTGCTCGTGGAACTCCACCACCGTCATGTTCGCCGTCACC
This sequence comes from Crithidia fasciculata, assembly GCA_000331325.2. Lineage (NCBI taxonomy): Eukaryota > Euglenozoa > Kinetoplastea > Trypanosomatida > Trypanosomatidae > Crithidia > Crithidia fasciculata. Next base: position 1,309,277 of record CM003430.1, read on the forward strand.
TCGCTTGTGTGGTGCGCCACCTCTGCGGTGCTGAAGAAGAGGTGGTTGATGGCCCGCAGGCCCCGGTAGGCGTCGTGCACGCCACGCAGCGTCAGGTGCGGCGCCAGCTCCACGCAGCGGCCGAGCGCGATTGCCGTCAGCTGCGGGTCGTTCACGAACTGCTGCTCAGCCATCACTCGGAAGGCGCGACTTGTGTAGGCGGCCAGCTCCAACAACGAAAGGCCTCTACTCGTGTCGGTGTCGGTAGGCAGGGGGGTCTTGAAGGTGTCCCAGAGGCACCGCTGGATCACGTTCTCGTTGCGAACGGAGCGAGTGGCCAGCGCGTTCAGCAGCTGCAGCTTTTGGCGCAGCCCAAACCCTCCCTCCTCGATGAAGGGGAGCAACTCGGTAGAGAAGCGCACCACGTCGCTCGGGGGGGACTGCGGGTCGAGGCACTTCTCGTAAAGCTGCGCTACTTTGCTCCGGGGTGCGTTGAGAACAAGGGGAACAGAGGAAGATGCGGCAGACACGCTCGACCCGCACAGGCGCCACAGGCAACGGCGCATGACAGATGGTCGGCAGGCAAAGAGCGGCTGCAAGAGGAAAGTGTGTCAGTGCCCACTGTGCTGCGCCGCCATTCACCTGAGCTACCTTTCCTTTTTTTTTACAAAAGGAAAAAGGGGATTTCTGTCGAAGAACGTTCAGTGGTGATTAAATGAGAGCGACCGTAGCGAGAAGAAAATTGTGGAGTGTCGCACTTTTGCTGCAGGCACAAACGGAGGCTTTATTAGTGCGGGCACAGTAGGAGAGAGTGAGGGTGAGAAGAGAGGAAGTGGAGCACTGCGGAGCACGAGCGGAGGTAGAAGAAGAGAAGAACGCACGAGTTGGCAACACAGTCGATGTGAGCATTGCCTGCGTCACTCGCCAGACTTTAATTCCTCTTTCCCAATTCTTTTATCAGAGACTTTAAATTACAGTGACTTGAGAAAAAAAAGGGAAAGTGCGGCGTTTATGCCTAAACACCCGTCCAGACTCATTGCAGACGCGTGCGTTCCTCGTCTGCTTCCCTTACCCGCCTCGTGGCGCCAGAGAACTTTACAGCAGCTGAGGGAGAGTTGAGGTGAAGCTGGGGGAAGGAAAATGCCATATTTCACTCGCTCTTATTTCTGTTTGAAAGAGCTGCCGTGGGGGACTCAGCATCACCAGCATCAGCACGAACGATAACACAGACAGCTGCCGCGCCATTCACTCAAATACTCATCTCCTACTATTTTTTTTTTTTGGCGGCAGCCAGTGTTTCGTAGATGGAACAGACCGATACCAGGAAAAGCAAGAATAGGAAAAAGGAAAAGGCGCAGCTACATTTTGAGGCTTTGCGTCAACAGGCCAGACGTGCGAGCCACCTCGGCAACCTCCTGGAACCCGCTGTGGTAGGCAAAGACGGGGATCGTACTCAGCTTCATCACACACTTGACGGTAAAAAGCAGCGCGGTCTTCTGCGCATCGGTTGGCGAGGCTCCGGACTTGATATCGTGTGCCAGCTTGTCTGTCAGCGCGTCCAGCTGAGCTGCAGTGAAGGTGTAGGAGGCGTTGGCGTCGACAAAGCGCATCAGCAACTCCTTTGCCGTGTCGTTGATGAAGGCGTCGCGGTCACCCTTGTTGTGCGCGCTGCACGCCACAATGAGGAGGTCCACCACGTCGCTCGTGGCACCGCAGAAGGAGACGAGGTCGACGTTGCGCTGCCGCTCGGCCCAGAAGACGGTGGAGAGCGACTCGAAGGCCAGCTTCCGGCACTCCAGCCCCTTGTCCACGCGGTGGGTGTAGCCGCTGAGGTCGATCGTGCCCTGCAGCGTGCCGTCCTCGCGGAGCTCTGCCAGGAGATTGGGAAAGATGGTGGAGCGTGTCTCCTCGCAGAGCAGCCACTGAGGGTGGTGCTGCAGGACCCACGAGAGCAGGCGCAGCGCCATCGAGCGGAGAGGCAGCGAGGGGGCGGTGCTCTCCTTCGGGTTGGCGGGCCGCTGCAACTGCAGCAACGCCCGCACCACGGCCGGACGGTAAGCCTCGACGCTCACGCCGCGCTCCACAAGAGCGCTGGTGAAGTAGCGCAGCGCCACCATGCACGTCACCCGCGTCTCGAGACAGGCGTCGGGGCTGAAGAGGACGTCGGCGATGCGTGGGGTGGCGGCGGAGTGCGCCAGAAAAGCGCTCAGCACACCGATGCAGGCGCCATAGAGCTCCTCGAGGTCGCTTCCGGCCGTTCCGCCGAGAAAAATGGCGAGGAGCTTCTCGCAGGTGGCCGGCACGTGGAAGGCGGTGGCGCAGTGGGCCAGCGCGAGGGTCGCAGCATCTTTCACCGCCTTCACGTAGTAGTACCGCCCCGCGGCGTTGCTGTCAGCCGCCCGCTCCCCGCACACGAGCAAAATGGTCGCCGCGTTGGCGGGGTTGAGCATGCTGTAGGAAAGCGCCACCTCACCACAAGTGCGCAGCTCTTCTCCTTGCTTGCTCGTGACGCTGTCAAGCAGCAGCGTGCACCACTGCTCCTCCAACGCGCTCTCTCGACCGGCCTCCCCCACGCACAGCAGGAAGTGGCCGTTGCCACCAATGCGAGAAGACAGCAACCCCAAAAAGGAGTTGATCGACTCTGCGGCGATGCAGCGCACCAGCATGTAGGAGCACGTCAGGTGCGCCTGGTCCCGCGTGAGAAAGCCAGCCACGTCCTGCTCCACCGCCGAACGCGCCGCCGGCTCCCGCACGTACACGGCAGCCAGCAGCGCCATGACGCCCTCGAGAGCCGCGTCTAGCAGGTTGCGGCTGAAGCTCACCGCACTGGCGAGCCGCGCGAGGTGGTCCCACACGGAGGCAACGAACGGAGCGTAAAAGGCACCGCCGCACCCGCGGTCGGACAGTTGCTGAAGCACGTCGCGGAGCAGCAGCGACAAAGCGCGCATCTCGCTCAGCTCACACGCCGCGAGGGAAAGAGGCCCGCCAGACGCGTAGAGCTGCGCCAAGCCTCGGAGGTGCGGCTCATCGAACAGGGCAGCGGAACGCCCGGAGAGACACCCAAGCAGCGCTTCGGCGGCGGCCACACGCACGTTGGACGGCTGCGACGACGCGAGCAGCGACTCCACTGTCCGCAGCACCGCGAGCGGCACCGCTGAGGACGAGACCTCGCTACTCGCAACAAGCTGCAGCGCTCGCAACGCTGGCAGCCGTTGCGCCTCACTGTCAAGCGCACCCCACAGCGCCGCCGCCGGCGCTTCGAAGAGCGGCAGCCCATACGTGGCGACCCACCGAGCAACGCCCTCCTCCGCTGCCGCACGGCACCCGACAGGAACGGTCGAGTCGACAATAAGCGCCTGGTACGCGACACCCAGCGCAGCAGGGATAGAGGCGTCGTGGGTCACGGCGTACACGGCGGAGAGCGTGCCACCGACTCGTGTGATGGCGGCCGCCGCAGCCTCTGAGCGCGCGGCGGAGGAGCAGAGTGCCGGCAACTGAATGCTAAGCTCCACAACAGCGCTGCCGACGGGCTGGCCCCCGGAAGCACTCACGACGCTGTCCACGATGCTCCGAAGGCTTTCCACAGCCCCTGGGTTGTGCGCCAGGCTCGCCGCGCTCAGCCGCACCTGCGCCGGCAGCAGAGGCAGCACCGCCGCCGTGAGCGGGTGGACGTCGCCTAACACCTCAAACGCCTCCTCCAACGCCTTCGTGACAGCGGTTAGTACCCTTTCCTCGCCACTCCCCAATAAAGCGCAGAGCTCCGTGCAGCGTGCGACAATGAGCTGCAAGCACGTCGCGTCACGGGCGTAAGTGCGCCGAGCCACAGCGCGCATCAGCTTCACGCCCTCCAGCTGCACCAGCTCCGTTCGGTCCTGCAGCGTGGCGGCCACCGTCGTGAGAGCCTGCATGCCAAGCTGCACATCATCCTGCCGACAAACGAGCGTCTGCAGGACGCGCACGGCGTGCATGCGCAGCTTCCACGTCGAGTCGGACACCTCGTTACCGTAGTCGTAATACTCGTCGTACTCGTCGCCGTAGTCCTCCTCGGCAGCGGGGTAGGCCTCGGCGCCGGTGTTGTACGGATCGAAGCTGATCAAGTCCTTAATTGCGTCAAAGCTCGCGGCCCAGCCCAGGTCACCCCCCTTTACACCCATCTGCAGCAGCGAGTCGAGTACGCCGAGCAAAATCTCGCTGTTGTCCTCCCCGCCATCGTACATCTCAGCCGCGTGGCGCAGGTGCTCGCACACGGAATCGAATACGCTCCGCAGCACCTGCGGCGGTGGCACGCGGAGCGCCTTCAACTCCGTCTCGCAGAGTTGCAGATAGGACACGTAGTGCTCGCCGGCCTGCGCGGCGAGAAGCAGCGCTACAGAGTCATGCAGCACCTTCTCCTGCGTCGCGGCGTCCACCGACGCGATGAGCGACTCCACCAGTGTCAGGCTCGCGTGGCGGATCGACGTCGAGGACTGGAAGTCTCGAACGGCCTGCGCGACCAGCGCTGGCCGACCTTCCAAGGCATCGCGGTAGGCCGGAACGAGCGCGTTCAGCGCGCTGTACATGGCTTCCCGCATGTTCTCGTTCAGCGACGTCGAGGCGAGGTTCGCCGCGCATCCCCGACTCAGCGCTCGCGCAACCCCCAGCTGCTTCTGCCAGAACAGCAAGTTGCGCCGCGCCTCCTCGGCAAACTCGGAGCAGCTCTTTTTGAATGCCATTCCGCACAGGTAGTGAAGGTTAGCTGTGTCGCCCTCCAGCGACGGTGGTGCCGTTACGACGCTGTGCAGCAGATGAAGGAGGATGCTCTCGCGCTGCTGGCACTTGACCACCATGGTAGGGAGAACATTGGCTGCCTCGTTTTGCACCTCCTCGCACCGCTCCTCGGAGGAGAGACACGCCAGCGTCCTTTCCACCACTTCATTGGAGATGTTGGCCTCCGCAGCGCTCGGCAGATAGCGCCGCAGGTCAAACAAAGCCATCAGGCGCAGGTCCTTGTCGACATGTCTGATGTCCTTCAAAAACCGATCCACCTGAAAAGGAGCCATCGTGCTGGCAGCAGAGAAATGAAACGAGTGGAAAGGCTCTCTCTCTTTCTCACTTTACCTCTGAGAAAGCAAGAATACCGCTAAATATGCGGGGAAAAAAAAAAGGTCGGTGAGATCCTTGCTGAGAAAAGATACCTTTGCGCGTCGTCTGCTTCTCCCTTGCCGCCTCACTAGTGTCGCCAAATCGCAGGCGAGCGACGATATGAATTGAGATGAGATGTGCACTTCGAACTGCCCTTGTAGTAGGCACGCTTTAAAGAGAAAAGCAAATTCCTGCTTTTGCTGTTGATATTTTCTGATTTCAATGCGAGCACAACGGAGCTGGTTGTTTGTAGTGGACAGCCATATACAAAGGGTGTAAAGGAAGAGTTGAACGGAAAAAAAGGTCAGAAAATTGAAAAGACCCGTTGAGGGAGCAGGAACAGAAAGCGTGCAAAAGCATAAACAGTGCATATAAGCAATGCAGCAAGTGATACATCGCAAGCGTGAAGCAACTAAGCCAAACTTAACACAAAGAAGTATGCATGCAAGCCAAATGGAGCGGCAGTGCGCAGCCGCCCAAGAACGCACGATCAAATTGCGCAGATAGGGTGACGAGTGAATTTCCACAAGGCAGCCAAGCAACGGCTGTCATTTATGGCTTCGAATCAGCACCGCTACACTCCGCAAAAAGAGAAGCTGAACGTGAAAGCGGGAGAAACTCGAAAATTGCTTCTTTTTCTTTTCTTTTCGCTGTTGTTCCGATGGCAGCCTCCGCGTCGGAGAATTGTCGAAAATAGTTCCGTAGCGCAAGATAAAAGGGGATAAAAAGACAGAGGAAATTGTACGTTTGCATTTGATTAATTGTGCTTTTTTTTTTTTTTGCACTGCTACGCGCCGCCATGCCTTTTATCTGCTTCTGCTAACGCACGCACACGGAAAGGGAAAAGAAGAAAAGGCAACGGACGCTTTGTCTCGCTTGCTCTTTCCGCACCTGGAAGAGTAAAAAGCGATGAAGGATAAAGTAGAGATGAAAAAAATAAGTGGGAAGGAGACAAAGAGCACCATAAACAAATAAAGAAAAGGAGGAAAAGATAAAAGAAAAAGCTGTCTGGCTAAGACACTACTTTACTTCTCTTCCCGGCGAAACAAAGTAACAAAAGAGGAATTAACAATTTCTTCGTTTTCGTTGCACGTCAGCTTGCTATTGGTGTTTTTCAGCGCCGTGACTCTTATCCCGAATTTAGACATCAACATGGATTTTTTTTTTGTTGGTGGTGTGCGGGTGCTTTATGTGGGTATGTGTAAGTGGGACGTCAAACTCGCAACACTCACGCATGGGTGCTTGCCTGTCTATGCAAGTTCAGCAGTGGCGCATTGTAGGAGACCTGAAGAGAGGAGAAAACAAAATAGAGTAGGATGAAAAAAGGAAACATTTTGATAGTGGAAATAAACATTATCCAGCGTCAGGAGTAAAAAGAAGAGAGAAAAAAAGAAAGAAAGAGCAGCGTGCACTCAGTAATGAGTGAGCCGAAGCGCACACAAAGTCGCGAAAAGCAAGAAACATTTTTCAAGCTAAGAGCAAGGGAGAGAAAGAGAGAAAAATAAAAAATTAGGTATGCTATCGAACGCGTTCCATCGCAAACGGTTTTCCCGCTACGTGCATTGCGTGGTGAAAAAGTAATAGTTTTGTTTTTGTTGTTGCTGCAGCTCTCAAAGGTGGCCGGGCGAAAGTCTACTTCTGGCGGGACTCCAAAGCTGCGATCATGTCCTCCGCACACTTCGGAATAGGTGTGCCGGGGCCAAAAATCATCTTCACTCCGGCGTCGTACAACTCTTGGTAGTCATCAGGAGGGATCACACCACCAGCAGTGACAATGATGTCATCGGCGCCGAGCTTCTTCAGCTCGCTGATGAGCTGCGGAATGAGTGTGCGGTGACCAGCAGCCAGCGAGCTAGCGCCAACGATGTGCACATCGTTCTCCACAGCGTGGCGGGCAACCTCCTCGGGTGTCTGGAACAGTGGGCCGATATCGACATCGTAGCCCATGTCAGCCAGCCCTGTGGCAACCACCTTCGCGCCGCGGTCGTGGCCGTCCTGGCCCATCTTGGCAACCATAATACGCGGCCGACGACCCTCCTTGGTGGCGTAGGCGTCGATGCGTGCCTTGATGTTGGCAACGTGGTCCTGCTCGGCCTTGCTGCCGTCCCTGACGTAAGTGCTGTAGTACACGCCCTGCACCACCTGGTTCTTCGCCACGTAGCGGCCATACACCTCTTCCATCGCTGACGTGATCTCACCCAGCGTCGCACGCTCGCGGGCTGCGGCGATGGCGACCTCCAGAATGTTGATCTTGTCATCGCGGCATGCCTCAGTCAGGCGCTTGAGGGCCTCCTGCGTCTTCTCGTTGTTGCGCGACGCCTTCACGCGTTCGATAGCCTCGATCTGGCCCGCACGCACCTTCTTGTTGTCAATGCGAAGCGTCTCGGGTGCCTTGTCATCAGGGTTAACGTACTTGTTGACACCAACAATCGCCTCCGCGCCAGAGTCGATGGCGGCCTGGCGACGCGCAGCGCTCTCCTCGACCTTCAGCTTCGGGAAGCCTTCCTCAATGCATTTGGTCATGCCGCCCTTCGCCTCCACGTCCTCAATGATGGCGGATGCCCGGTCGATCATCTCCTGCGTCAGTGCCTCCATCATGTACGAGCCGCCCCACGGATCGACAACGCCGCAGATGTGCGTCTCCTCCTGGATAATAATCTGCGTGTTACGCGCCGTACGAGAACTCTGCTTGGATGGCAGCGCCACCGCCTCATCAAAGGCATTCGTGTGCAGACTCTGCACACCACCCATCACAGCAGCCATGGCCTCAATCGTGGTACGAATGATGTTGTTTTGCATGTCTTGCTCCGTCAGCGACCACCCGGACGTCTGCGAGTGCGTGCGCAGCAACAGACTCTTCGAGTTCTTGGGGTTGAACTTCTTCTTGACGTAGGTGGACCACAGCGTGCGAGCGGCACGCAGCTTTGCAATCTCGCAGTAGAAATTCATGCCGATACCGAAAAAGAACGACAGACGCGGCGCAACATCGTCCACAGTCAGCCCACGCGCCTCGGCACAGCGAATGTACTCCAGCCCATCCGCAATCGTAAACGCGAGCTCTAAAGCACCGTCAGCGCCAGCCTCCTGGATGTGGTACCCACTGATACTGATGCTGTTGAACTTCGGCTGCCGCTTATTCAGGTACGCCATAATGTCTCCAATAATGCGCATGGAAGGCGTAGGAGGGAAAATGTACGTGTTGCGCACCATGAACTCCTTGAGAATGTCATTTTGGATGGTACCGCGCAGCTTCTCTTGCGGTACACCGCTCTCCTCCGCCGCCACAGCAAAGAAGGCAAGAATGGGAATCACAGCGCCGTTCATTGTCATGGAGACACTCACCTTCTCCAGTGGGATGTCCTTGAACAGCAGCTTCATGTCCTCGACCGTGTCGACGGCAACGCCAGCCATACCGACATCGCCGGTGACACGTGGGTGATCAGAGTCGTAACCACGGTGCGTGGCCAAATCAAAAGCCACGGAGAGACCTTGCTGACCGCTTTTTAAGGCAGCCTTGTAGAAGTTGTTTGACTCTTCAGCGGTCGAAAAGCCAGCGTACTGACGAATTGTCCAGGGACGGCCTGTGTACATCGTGGCATGCACACCTCGCGTGTAGGGGAAGAATCCCGGGAGGCTTGGAGCACTCTTTACATCTTCTGGGAGATACAAAGGCTTGATGTCGAAGCCGTTGATGGAGTGACGCACCAAAGTCTCTGGGTCGCGTTTCAGTTCCTTTTTCGCTGTCGCAACCCACTCCTTTGGGTAGCCTGCAGCGAGCAGAACGCAGCTGCGACGCATCATCTTTAGGTGCCTGTGTCTCGAATGAGAGAAGTGAGAAACCTTTTTCTGGATTTCAAGTGAGTGCCTTTAAATTCCCACTAGTGTCTAAGCGAGAAAACAAAAACAAAAACAAGAGAAAGAGCAGTCTGCGCTATCAAAGCAAGACACGATAAGAGAGAGAGAAAAAAGAGCTAGATGCACAAACACGGAAAATGAAAAAAAGGGCAAATCAGTGAAACGAGAAGGACTATTTTTTTGTTTGATTTTGTTCGTTTTCTTGTTTTTCTTATGTGGCGGACAAAAAGGACTTTCCGGAACGGCTGCAACTTCTTTCTCAGCAACAGGAATTTTTTCTTTAGTAAAGCGCTTTCCGGTCCAAGCCACAAAGAACCGTGACAACAAAGATGGAGAAGAAGGAATTGAGAGGGAGTAGTGTTCTGTTTTTTGTGAGGAATAAGCAGCAAGTGACTGTGGTAGAGAAAAGAAACCAGTCATGGAAAGATGGCGCTGGCGGAAAATATTGTTGCACACAGGCGTTCCTCACTCACGCCTCTGCTGAAAGTCGCACGCACGCTAGTGCTAATGCTATTCTATATATTTTTTCTTTTTCCGTAAGCACAGCTTTTTATCTGCTTTCGGGAATACTGTGTGATTGAAGGGATTTTATAAATAAATAAAAAAGAGGTATAAAGTGTCTAAGTACAACACTTTAGTTTTTTTATGACAGCCTGTTGGAGAAGATCGACACTATTAAGATACGCAGGAAAAAAAAAAGGCGGTCATTTCCGCTTGAGCAGAAAAAAGCTCAAGTAACAGGTCGAATAAAGCTAGCTCTTTGAGCAGCCGGATACGCACAACACTATCAAGCATAAATCACACAGCAAGCTACGCAAGTAATTAGAGTAATCATAATAATACCGAAGACCTATTTGTCGATGCCTTTGTGCAGTTCGAAACTCTGCAACAGCAGGTAATGCTACACAGGTTGCTAGCCATCCCGCAGCATCCGTAATACATTCTATGCGAACAGAGCGCATGACTGGTACCGCGGCAAAAGAAATGGTTTTCAGACACAATTATGCCAAAGAAAAGCAATACTGCACTCTCGGTTCTTTGACAGGCGGAAAAGCGCCTTTTTCACTGGTGGTGTGTAGCCTAATCCTTAGAATTAAGCCATAATTGAATGTCTCGTCTTCGGGACGCGTACCTTGCCCCTTTTACCGCGTAAACGCTAGACGCAGGCATAAAAGCGTTGCACAAAAGAGCGTTCCGCACGACAACTGCGTCACAAAAGATTGAACGCGGGTAGTGAGATCAGCGGCACCACCTTACGTGACGGAGCTACGATCAAACGCCGCATAATGTTGCAGGTTTGCGCGCCAACCGCTGCCAGCGAGCGTTTCAGGCGTCCGAATGCATTTCCATTATGCTTCAGACGTGTTGCGCTTCGTGTGCGAGGGAGCACGTCTGCAGCATCCATGCTCTCGGCTCACGAGCTGCTTGCACAGTGACACCGCCGCTTCACCAAGATCTACGTGATGCCAGAAGAAACAGTAACAATCAGCGTCTGTAAAGGCAATCACTTCAAATACCTCTGATATCCGGCTGTTTTTCTGGGCTGGGTAAATTGTGCAAGTCGACAAAATACCTCATGTAGCTTCTGCAAATCTATAAACGAGGTCATAAAGCCATTGACGGTCAAATGGTCTCATTTTATGAAGCTTCCGTGCGTACTCCGCAAAGACCGTAGCACTGCATTGAAATCAGGTTGATAACGTTTTCGACTTCATTAGAGGCCATGTGTCACGGATGCTCGCTGCGACTAAAAAGGACGTGAAGTTCCTCAGTCTGTGCAAAGCGTTACCGTCGGGTCATCAAAGTAAGTAACGTATTTTTCCTGAGGCAGGTGATTGGCAAAAGGTAAAATGCAACACGTATACTGGCGCGAACGGTGCATTCGCAGTCCACGCTTTGCTTGACGTCGGAGAATCCAAGAAGCAGAAAGATGCACACTTTTGCTACACTTCACTTGTGTGAACGGCGGCCCAGAGCGCTTGGACGGAAGTTCAAGTTTTGGAGAATGTTGTTTAATATCAGAAGCATCAGCTGCTCTCCAACAGAATTTTTAGCGCATCTTTTCGTAGAAGCGGTGAAGTGTGCACTGCCGTGAGGCGCAGTAGTTTTTTGCGGCGCGAAAAAAAGCGGCGAGCTTGGCGTTACGCTGTTGCCATCGTAAAAATCGACAAACACATTATTGCGCAAACCCGTTTTTCAGGTCTAAGCACCTCCCCCTCCGCCGTTTATGTGGTCGGCGTTTAACAGCGTGCTGCACTGCGCGCGGACCGACAACGATTTTTTTTTCCAACGGGAGGCAGAGAAAAAAATAAAAGGGGGGGGGGGACGATATCCTAGAGATGCGCACGCTGTTTATTAGCAAAAATGCGTCACACTCAACCTGATTTTCTTTAAAAAAAAATTAAACGAGCTATACTTCTAGACCAGAAAACGTCAAAATTGTACCCCGCCTCTTCCCAAATAACGCGAACGAAGCGAGCTTATAAATTCATCTGAGTGACTCGCTCTGTTTTTTTTTTTGTTGTTGCTCCTCCAGCACGTTAGGTGGAGGATCTCAAGCGGTTACTTTACCCTTCTCTTTCGTCTGCGCCGTTAATTTATCGGAATGCTATCTGCAGAAAAAAGCCGATCATGAGTCGCACCTTCAAGAACAGCCGGAAAAAGGTCAGCACAAAGCTCTTTGTCTTTATGGAGACGAGCAGCTCAGAGGGTTTCACGGCGTCGTGTTGGCGAAGCACGGCTGCAGCACGCATGTTTACAGGGTCCAAATCCGTTCGAAGTAAAAGCTAAAGCTCTCTTTTAACAAATAGTGCTGCATAGTGTTTTCGTGCCACTACCGTGCGTTTTGTAGTTGTTATTGCTTGGAAGTAGGAGAGTTGCAAATGGAGTTCTCTCTCTTTCTGTACATCTCTTTTTTTTTTTTGTTTATAGCTCGTAAACTTTTTATTGATTTTTGGTTGCTAGCAAAAAAGTGTATCTACTCTAAGTTTGAATGTGCTTCATCAGCGGTGCTTTGTCAAACCCATTCATCGTTTTCTCATGACAAATGAGAAATAGGTGTCTCAATGAAGATGTCTGCAGCGAAGGTAGAGCTCTTGAACTGTAACCGGTCAACCATGCATTTTGAACAAGTTGCTGGACTCGATTCTACGGCCAGTATACAAAGCACGCCAGCTGAAATATGCGATTTTTGCTTCCGTAAAATGCGCACTGGTTGTGTGTTTAAGTGCGAAGCTAGCTTACCCGTTTCTTTCCCCTCTTTTTTGAGATTGATACCCTTAACGAATGCCTCAAAAAGCTGAAGCGGACAAAAAAAAATCGAAAAGCAAAAGTTGAAGATACAAAGCCTACAGTCTGTGGCGTGATAGTCAACGAAAAAGCCAATGCAATTCCTCAAAGGATTTTTGGCCGGGAAAAAAACAACAACAAGCGCGTATGCACTGCATTCGGCTTCCCCTTTTCAAGCGTTTTGTCATTGTCACAGCTGCTTCTTCATTTCCGTAGAGCAGAACTATTGCATTTGGCAACGATTGACAAATGCGCCACAAACTGCTTTGCGTTTAATTCCCAATGACTCCCTCGCCGAATAAAAATAATAAAAAACCGTCTTCTCTCTCCTCTCTGTCTAAACTGCCACCCAAACGGCGCTTGAAATTGTGCCTCATTCTTTTATTTCTACCTATTGGCAGCGACGAGTTACGTCTTATTGCCCTGATAGCCAGCAACCTATCTTTCTTCTCCTTCGTCTGCATCTGTTCAGCATACACCCAAAAATACAATGCAGCGCTCTTTTCTTCGCCGTATGTGCAAGCGCGCCATGGTCGGGACTATGGCGGCGCTGCCTAGGACGTCCCAGGCTCAGTGCGCCATGCGCGCTCCAGTTCCCGTGTGCGCGTCTGCCTTCCCCGCCTACCAGTGCTCTGCTCGCGCGTACTCCGGCGGCCACCATGAGGAGCACGCCACGCGCAGCGGTCAGTACCTTCTCGACAAGAACGACGTCCTTACGCGTGTGCTCGAGGTTGTGAAGAACTTCGAAAAGGTGGACGCTTCCAAGGTGACTCCCGAGTCGCACTTCGTCAACGACCTGGGTCTCAACTCTCTCGACGTAGTAGAGGTTGTCTTCGCTATCGAGCAGGAGTTTATCTTAGATATCCCCGATCACGATGCGGAGAAGCTGCAGTCCATTCCGGATACTGTGGAGTACATCGCGCAGAACCCGATGGCTAAGTAAATGACGCGGTCACTCACCAGAGTGTATTGGATACCGTTTTGTCTTTCTGGTGTGGTGGAAATGGTAGTGTGTTGTGAATGACAAAGAGTACATTTTTGGCTCCGTGAGCTTCGAAAGGCAGCGAAGGAAAAATGCGCACTTAATATGCTGAAATAGCGTACTTTATTTTACAAGAGTTCGTATACACTTGTGTGTTTTAGGATTTTTTTTTTAGTAAAGGAAGTCCGTACTTCGAGTCAATGAGCCATATTGCACCACGGCTCTTTTTTAGATATGACGGGCAACGTGTTTGTTGAGTTCCAGAGTGTTTCTCTGCACTTCTTGCAAATGGACTACTACCTTCACTTAGCTCGTATATTGAAGCCCGTTTCGCTTGTAATGTGGAATTAATAGTGCATGCGTAGCACGAGGCTTTTCGCTATCGAAAGGCTTTCCATTTGTCCGTGAGTTGCAACGTTATCTTGCCCTTTTCCCATGATGAAGAGAAACGCAGCGTACAACACTAGCATGAAGTTAGAAGAACCATTGCCGCACGTGTGCCGGAGGAAAATGAAAAAAGGGAGTTTCTGCCGGTGCTTTTTGGATTGCGCTCAAAGTAGTACCTTTCCACTCTTTTCCGTGTTACAGGTAATCTCTAGCCGTTTGAGAAGCGATAAAACGAAGCGAACGAAGCGAAACCTTTTTTTTTTGATAGTTAGTGTCTATCGTTGTAGAGAGAGTTGTCAAACGAACGATTCTCGCTTCAAATCCGGCTGTCTCGTTGTCGAGTTAGGCGCGCTTACCTTTAGGATCGGAAGGCGAAAAGGAAAAGGTTTGCTGAAGATACGTATTAGACAGGCAGACCCGCCGGCCATCATCGCTGGCACCGCCATCTAGTTACTGCAATCCATGACGTTTTCGAGCAGCTAGCTTGTTTTTCTGCTTCAGGCAGGCTTGCCCGATTAAATCGCTGAAAACACACTCCATGTTGCTGCTAAATGCCCTTTTACTGCTGCGGGTTAAAATACGGTCGATGTCTTCCACACAATTAGCTATTGCGTCTGCAAATTTGCAGATGTGCATGTTGTTTTTCTCTCCCAACAACCACTATCTTCCCGCTCTCTATGTTTCTTCACTTTCCATGCCTGTACAATCGATCCTTTTATTATTACTATTTTTTTTTTCGCGGTACAGTGAGTACGTAGCTTTACGGTATTTCCTTTTTGTCCATCCGCCATACTTTAGCAGAATGGTTGTCGGTACTCGTGTTCCCCCAAAGGCACAGTACGCGGCTAGGGGCGGTGCTGCTACTGCGCGGTCTCTATCCTCTTCTTCGAGTGACAACGTTGCGCTGCCAACTCGAGTTGTCTCGGAGCGTGGGCCGCGTTGCGTGGGTCGTGTCTCGGACGACGACTTCGAGACGTCCTCCTATGAAGAGACGTCAGAAAGCTCGTTCTCGGACGACAACAGTGAGGAGTTCGTGCCGCTGGTGTTTGGCTACATCAATGACAACCCAAGACGTCGTGCTGGCGCGCCTGCTCGCACGCAAGCCCCGACCGGGGTATCCGAAGAGGTTGGCTCGCAGAGCTCTCTGTCCGATGCCTCCCCGCTCGAGATCTTTTTTGAGCGTGCGAATGCGAAGCGGAACTGCGGCAGGGGCTCGCGACACGTGGAGCAGAACGAGGTGAACACCTCCTTGAGTAGCTACGATGACGACGAGGCCTCGGCTGTTTCGGATGCTCTTCCCGTCGAATTCGAGCGAAAGAAGAGAACCCGCAGTGTTGGCAAGGTTCACAATCCCACGTACGAGATGTCGGATTCGGAGTCTACTCTCAGCCTTTCAAACGAGGATGAGGAGCCCCTCAATGCCCAGCTGATCTACACACTCGTTAAACGTCTGCGCAACCCGCTGGACAACGTTACCCCGGAAGCGTTTGACTATGTTGATTTCAACGATGCAAATTTTAGGGAAGTGCTGGAGCCTCTTAAGCAAATCAAGGCGTGCCTGGAGCGGCGAGCCAGCTACCCATTAAAGCAGAACGGTGAGATCGATCGTGAGATCAAGGCGGCTGTACAGTCTCTTCCGTCACAGAAGGCTATCGCTGCCAAGGTGCAGATGGTGAAGAGCCGTCAACTGCGACCTGCCCAGCCAACCAACCGCATCCAGCGTGGAGGCGAAGCTGGCCCGCAGAACGCGGAGGTCTTGGAGGTCCTTGTCGCAAAACTGCGGAACCCCAAAGAGGAGGTGGCGCTCCGCGAGTTCGAGAAGGTGGACTGGGCGGACCGCAACTTTGAGCCGGTACTCCTTCCTCTGCGGCAGATTCGAGCCTACATGGAGGCGAAAGAGATCGCGACGAGGAAGCCCGCAGACGGTGCGATGGGCGGCGTTACAGCCCTCGACGAAAAGATCAAGGTCGCGATCATGTCTTTGCCGGCGGAGAAGGAGATGGCGGCTAAGGTGGCGGCGGTTTCGAGTCGGCCGATGTCGCGTGACGCGGCAAATGGCGAGGCGATTCGCGAGCTCATTGCGCGCTTGAAGGATCCGGGGCAGGAGGTGCAGGCCAGTGCGTTTGAAAAGCTCGATTGGAACGACGAGCAGTTCAGCCGCGAGCTGCAGCCGCTGATGCAAATTCGTGCCTTCTTGGAGGCAAGGGAGTGCAGTCAACGAAAGGCTGGCGAGGCCACGATGGGCGGCATGCGGGCACTGGACGACAGAATTTACACCGCCACGATGAGTCTGCCCGCTGAGAAGGAGATGGCGGCGAAGGTGCGAGCTGTCAAGAGCCGCCAGCTGCGAGCGACCGGTGGCCAAGGTGGCGCGCACTACGGCAGTGAATCCTCGCCAGAGCAAGTGGCGAAGGCCAGGACTGCCACGGCATCTGCGCCAGCAGAGGTCGCGAAGGGCGCTGCTGTCCAGACGGTGCGCAGCCGCCCCATGTCGCGGTGCCAGACGAACGGCGAGGGCATCCTGCACCTCATCAAGCGTCTCAAGGATCCAGAGCAGCTGGTCCCGCTGCGCGCGTTTGACCAGCTCGACTGGAACGATCGCAACTTCGCTCGCGAGCTAGAGCCGCTGCAGCAGATTCGCATGTACATGGAGGCGAGGGAGACGCTGAAGCGCGCACCAGGCGAGAAGACAATGTCAGGCGTGCCTGATCTGGACGAGAAGATCAAAGTTGCCGTACTTGCGCTGCCAGCGGAGAAGGCTGTTGCGGTGAAGATTCAAATGCTGAAGGAGCGCGACATGGTGGCCGGCGCAGACGAGGCCAAACCGCAGACGGCGAAGGTCGGCAAGATTTCTGCTCCTGCGGGGACTGTGAAGAAGGTGAGAGATGGCATTCTGGTATCCGGCAACGGAAGGAAGTCGAAGTCGAAGGACGGCAAGCTGTCTGCTTCTACGAGCCAGGTGATGCAGGTCGGCGCGAAGGTAATGGCGGCCCATCAGCGCAAGTGCAAGCCGCGGGAGAGCACTGCGCTCTCTGAGCCGACGAAGACGATGAGGCGCACGCGACATGCGGCGAATCGTAGCGTGTCATTCCTGAAGGTAGAGGAGACAGCGGCGGGCGAGATCGTCGACAAGGATCAGCTGCTCGCCGAGGCTAGCGGGCCGCAGCGTCTCCAAGATGAGGCCCATTCGTCACCCACAGCGGCGACGCCGCGCAACATTTCGCGGGTGCCGTCCCGCCCCTCCAAGGCCGCAGAGCGCCGGCCACGTCATCATCGACCCGGCAACAGCGCTGTCTCCTTTAGCGATTTGCCGAAGGAGGAGGCTGGCACGATTAAAGAGGAGGACGAGCGGCTCGCAACGACGAAGCGGAAGCCACAGCGGCGTCGCGCCGCGCACAAACCGGGCCGCAGTCTCTCCATTAGCAGCCTTCCCGACTTAGAGGCCGGCGAGGTGGTCGAGGAAGCGGTGCTGCCTGGTAAACCCGCCGCGACAGAGGGGCCGAAATCGGCGGCGAGGTCCACCGCTCCGGACGGTGCGCCGAAAAAGAAGCGACGTCCGCGTGCAAGCCACAAGAACAACCGCTCGTGCAGCTTCTCGGAGATCGCGGTGGACGAGGCA
Source organism: Crithidia fasciculata (assembly GCA_000331325.2). Lineage (NCBI taxonomy): Eukaryota > Euglenozoa > Kinetoplastea > Trypanosomatida > Trypanosomatidae > Crithidia > Crithidia fasciculata. Next base: position 1,326,508 of record CM003430.1, read on the forward strand.
AGTGAGGTAGCCGACGTTAATGCCGGGACGCTGAAGGGGTCGTCGGCGGAGCCGGAGGCAGCGCGAGGCGCCGGAGGTGCTGGCACGCCGCGCGTGACGCGCAAGCTGGTGCGACGGCGCCGGCCGGGCGAGCAGGGCGGGACACCGGCACTCGAAAGTGGCGGCCCAACGCCGGAGAAGGTGGGCGTCGCCGGCGTGTCAGCTCCAGCGCCGCCTAAGCCGCCATCTCGCGCTAAAGGGCGACGCACCAACGTCCCTCGTTCCCGCAGTGCTGAGACGTCGATGGTGGAGGTGGAGGCGAACGGCGAGATCGTTGAGCTGCAGGATGAGGCGCATGCCCTCTACACTCCCTCGGGCAAGTCCACTCCCGGGCCGCAGACCCCACACTCCACACGTGCGAAAGACCGAGATCTGCCAGCAGCGGCGCGGTCGGTGAAGAGCGGGCCAAAGTCAAGTGACATTGCTGCCGCGCCGCGCAAGCGACGGCAGCGTCTGCACGCCAGCAAGGAGCTGAGCATCTCGGCCATCCCAGAGGACGTCGCAGGCGAGATCGTCGAGGACGAACGCGACATTTTTGCGGAAACAGCGCCAACAGGAAGCTTAGCCTCGACGCTGCGGCGCTCGCTGCAGTCCCCCGGCGGTGGCAAGGTGTTTCCGGCAGTGGGTAACAGCTCGAGACGCGGGTCGATGCGCTACGCCGACCGGCCCAACTCCTCTGTTCGCTCGTCGATGGAGGGCAATAGGGTGGGACTATCTCCCGCTGCGGAGCCTAGCGTTCTGCCAGATGCAGCCGACACGACTCGTTTGCTTCCCTCGCAGGCTCTTCGACGGTCTGCGGACCCCGCTTCGCGAGTAGTGAAGCCTGCGGTGAAGAACACCAACGGTGGCACCCTTGTGCCTCCTCTGCGGGCGTCGCGATAGTAGTGCACGCTGCCGCAGTCCCTGTAGTTTTTTCACACTCGGCTTTTGTTCTCTATGCCTGCTGCTTTACGCATCGCTCCTTCTTTCTTACTTTTATGTGTTTCACGTTCATCATCGTCTTTCTCCCTTTTCTCCTTTTGGTGTGTGTTAAGCGCAATTTTTTTTTTCTAATATTATTTGCTGCTCTTCCAGACCGTGTTTTTGTTTTTGGTGTTGTCTCTTTGGTGCCGCACTTTGAGACGGCAACCACTATCCTTTTGATATCTGTTTCATGTAGTTTTTCTCTCGCTCCCCGTTGTGTTCGCTTTTGTGGGAAAAAAAAGGGAATAGGGGAACCCAGTGTCAAGCAAGGCAAGAGTAGCAATCGCGTAGTTGTGGAAGACCGCGAGGTATTCCTATCTTTACACCTTTCTTTCCTTGTGTGCCCTCTATCAAAAGGAAAAAAAGTTGTTTCCTTTTTCCTCCCTGCTTGTGTGGTGTCTGATGCTTCTAATTCCCTACAGTTTTATTGTTTTACAAATCACAAAATCGGATTGTTCTCATTTTTTTTTTGTTTCTGCGCGGCTCTTTTCTTTTTTGTATTGCCATTGTGCTGATGTAGAGTTGCTGCTGTCTGGAGGTGCAGTTAGCAGGGTTGGGCTGATTTTTTCGCATTGTTGGTTTTCTTTCTTGTTCAGCCTTTGTGAGCGTGGTGTTGAGAAAAGACCCAGGCAAAGGGTAATGCGGTGTTTCCTTTAAGCCTCTTGAGGTGTAGCGATTGCTGCGAGTGAGAGAGGGAGGAAGGGGTGAACGCAGCGATTCGAGGCAGCACTCAGCGTGAAGCTGCCGTTTTTGAGGACATGGCGAACAATCTTTTTTTTTTATTTTTGTTAGTCTTTTTTTTTTTTTCTCACTTCTTGCTTCCGCTTCGTGAGCCTATTTTCCCCAGAGGTTTGCGTTTTCCATCTAGAAAGGAAAATGCTTCTGTGATGAAGAATCGTCGTTCGACGATTGAGGCTTCACTTTTTTTCCCCCTTCCGTTTCTTCTCTTTCTTCCCTCAACATTCACACCCCACTACTATTCCTTTTTTTCGGTTTGTATCTGTCGAGCGGGTCCCCATTTCATGCGGGTTATTCAGCTAATGCAAAGGAAGAGGGTCACCCGCGCACGTAGTCGTCAGCTGTGCAACAACGTTTTCCCTCTTTTTCTCGTGCCGGGTTCTGGTTTGTGTTTTCTGCATGACCATGTGCATCTTTATGAGCGGTTACTTTGTCACCCCCCAAAAAACCTTTTTTTTTTCACCCTGAGCCTTATCACGTCTCACTGGTGCTCTCCCATCTGCAAATCAAGGCGGAAAATCAATAAAGAATGAACGAGAACTCAAAAAATTTACATTTTGGCCCGCATTGTGCGCCGCATTTTCGCGCGTTAGAAGGAAGGAGATGGTTTACAAAAAAAAAAAAATATATCGATGGAGAAGGTACGCATCTTCTTTTTTTTTTTGCATTGCAAGGAGGTGTGCTGCTTCCTCGCAGCGGAGCCTTTTGCTGAGTTGACGGCAGCACCCTTCACGAGGGAACAAAATAATGAAAGCACATCGCGACATGCCTGTGTGCACATATGGCGCTGAATTCCAGAATGGCACCGTTTTCCGTCTGCATACTAAGTCTCTGGCCTCCCTTTCTTTGCCGTGTAACTCTATTTTGCGCATCAGAAGCTGGCGGTTCAATGCGAGAGACTTCCAAGTTTCCACATCCATTGCAATTTTATTGTAGACGCCGCTGTACTTTTGCTTAGCGCGCGCTCTCTTCCGTGCTCTACATGAGCCGCGTGTACCTCTCTCACGCGGCCGCGAAGGCATCTTCGTCCGCTGGTGCCGCCCTTCTGGTTGGTCAGCGCTGCATTGCCTCCGCTTCGCCCTCCATAACATCCCTACCCGCTGCTGTCATCGTCGTGGCGGAGTGTGTGCCCTGCGAGGATGCAGGTGTTGTGGATGAGCAGGTTGAGTGCTTAGAGCGCGTTTTGCCCTTTGGCATCGAAGTCGTTGGCGTGTCCGGAAGTGCCAGCGAGGTGACCGCCTTGGCTGCTCATCTACAGCAAGACAAGGCAAAGGAGTGGGTCGCGGTGGTGCGTGCCGACGGGCCCAACAAGCGTGGTGCCTGCCACGTCCTTGGCACACCGTCTCGAAAAGTGGAGGTGGCCGAAGGTGAGGCTGCGTTTGTGGAGGTGCGCTTTGCACTGCACTCCTGCGAGCAGCACCTTCCTCTGCTCCTCACTCCCGCACGGGGCGGGCCTTCTGTGCTTCTTGATGGGGAGAGCACCGTGGCGTTGCGGGACGCTGTCCCCTCGCTCGAAAGCGGCGCACAGTTTGTGCAGCTTGGCGTGTCTCCGACGACCCTCCGCGTCCATGTCGTGCTCGCACCCGCGTTTGTCAGTGCACGCGGGATCTACGACATCCTGCAGCGTCAAATGAGCTCCGCCATTGCCGCAGGGACGACCCGCCTGGTGGAGGTGCAGTCGCACAACACACACATCTCCTACTGCTGCCGAATGGAGCCGGACGCGGCAGCGCAGGATGCGGAGTTGCCGGCCCACGCGCTGGAGGAGGTGTTCGAGCTCATTGAGGATGCCACCGGAGCTGCGCCGAAGCGCAGTGACGTGAAATGCGGCATGCCGTCGGCAGCTCTTCGAGGCGCTGCTGCTTCGGTTGGTGTTGACAAGGCTTTGCCAGCAGCATCGTCACACGGCGCGTCCGCATCGAATCGGGGAGCCGGCGGGACATCTTGGATGCTGCTCCTCGGTGTTGCCGTCCTGGTCCTCGGCGCTGCTCTCGTCATGATGCAATGAGGCACAGAACTTCTTTCCGTGCAGTACAATTTGCGTCGTTCTCTTTTCTACCCTCTCTCCGGGAGTCTTCGTCTTCGGCTATTTTCTCTGTCTGTGCTGGGATGGTGGAAGCAAACGAGGAAGAGGCAACGCTTCGTATTGATTTGCTGCCTTGTCGCGGTATTGGTCAGCTTGAGTGCGTTGTTGACAACAAACGAAAAAGAAAACGAAGATACGGTCACAGTTTACCTAGTTTGCTCCTTGCCTACTTTTTTACACGCTTTCATCGACACGCACGTTTTGCTTTGCAATCAAGAAGTTTTCTTTTTTTATTGCTTACGGCGGAGCGCGTCCGGCAGCGTGCCATTTTTGTCTGCGGAGGCATCACTTTTACTTTTTTCTTTTTGACCGGGAGGAACTGTGCCGCTTGGCGGCAACGCCTCTGCCATGGCGGACGGATGCTTTTGCGCGTGCAAGCCGACCCACCATTTCCTGCCACTCGCTCTCTCTCCCTCTCTCTCTCTCTGCATGCTTTCGTTTTAAACATCTCTCTTACGCCTACATCTGATAGCTCGATACAATGGGGATTCTTGGTTTGTCGAAGCTGCTGTACGATAAGGCACCGAATGCCATTCGGGAGCAGGAGCTGAAGAACTTCTTTGGCCGCCGCGTCGCCATTGACGCGTCGATGAGCATCTATCAGTTCATCATCGCCATGAAAGGCTTCCAGGATGGTCAAGGCATGGAGCTGACCAACGAGCAGGGCGAGGTGACGTCGCACCTCAACGGTCTCTTCGCGCGCACGCTGCGCATGATCGACGAGGGCATCAAGCCCATTTACGTCTTTGATGGCAAGCCGCCTCAGCTCAAGTCGGAGGAGCTGGAGGCGCGCCGGCTGAAGGCTGCGGAGGCGGAGAAGGAGTTCGAGAAGGCGAAGGACGCCGGCGACGACGAGATGATGGAGAAGATGAGCAAGCGAACGGTGCGTGTGAGCCGCGAGCAGATTGAGGAGTGCAAGAAGCTGCTGCAGCTGATGGGGGTGCCCGTCGTTCAGGCCCCGTCAGAGGCGGAGGCGCAGTGTGCCGAGCTGGTGAAGAGGGGAAAAGCGTGGGGCGTCGGCACCGAGGACATGGATGCCCTGACGTTCGGCTCCACCATCATGCTGCGCCATTTGAACATCAGCGACGCGAAGAAACGCCCTATTGCGGAGATCCACCTCGGCGACGTCCTGGCGACGACGGGTCTCTCGATGGACCAGTTCATCGACCTCTGCATCCTGCTTGGCTGCGACTACGTGCCGAAAGTGCCGGGTATCGGCCCTCAGAAGGCGTGGGAGGGCATCCAGCGCTACGGCAGCATCGAGTCCTTTCTGGAGTCTCTCGACAGCACCAAGCACCCCGTCCCGCCGGACTTCCTGTACAAGGAGGCGCGGGCCTTCTTCCAAAACCCCGATGTGACGCCGGCGGACCAAATCGACATCCAGTTTAGTGAGCCGGACGAGGAGGGCCTCATTCAGTTTCTCGTGAAGGAGAAGCTCTTCAACCCCGAACGCGTCAACAAGGGCATCGCGCGCCTCCGCGCCGCCCTCACCAAGAAGACGCAGGGACGCCTCGACAGCTTCTTCACCATCACCAAGGTCGCCCCTGCCGCGAAGGAGCGCACAGCGCTGGCCGGCGCGAAGCGTCAGCGCGACAGCAAGGCCGTCCACGTTTCTGGAACGCTGCAGAAGTCCACCACGGGCCACAAGAAGGCGGTTAAGAAGTGAGGTAAGGCAGTTGCACTACCACTGCCCTGCATAGACGGGAGCAGCAGCATAGAAGAGCCGCTTTTGTTCCGAACTCTGCACCGGCGGGTACACATACACACACACATACATACATACATACACAGCTGCGATGGCACAGCGGGTCAACTGATGCTCGACGTGCACATAGGTACTTTCAATAAAAGATAAAGTCAAAAATAAAAAAAAGGCATAGTGGAAATTGAAGGGACTCCCAATGCAGGCAAACGTTACTTCGATTGCTTTGATGAAGAGAGTAGGAAGGGGAGCGAGGCCTGAAGAAAGTCTTTCAACTCTCCTTCTCTCTCTCTATCTGTGCAGCGTGCGCTCGTACCGCACGCTGCAATCGCTGCTTCTGTTGGCGTCGCCGCTTGGGGAGGATGCGGTCGAACCACATCCTACACTCCTGATGCCGTGCTGACACGCCTTCTATAAAAAGACACAAGGCCAATAGCTACAGGCAAAGCGATGCTAATCCTCGCCGTTACTTTCCGCCTATCATGTCGCAACGTACACTTTCTTTTCTTCGTCTTTCTCTATCTCTCTCCGACCGGCGCCCAAACGTATATCTTTGTGTGGACGCACGCTCTCGACAGCACTCCTCCTCACCAACTCACTCATTCCTTCTCCCTACTTTACCTACGACTATTTAAGACACACACACACACAAACGCGGCAAGATTAATCGACAGACTTCGCGCACGAGAGGGAACTGAGACAACTGCAACGCTACAATAAAAAAAGAAAAAAAGAAAAGCCTGACTCGCATCGACTCGAAGGCACGTCTTGTGAGGCGTATTTCTACTCTCTACGGTTCATTAGCACGATGCAGCGCAGCTTTTCCGACGGGGAGCTGATCCCCACCGCCTACACGCAAGTCGATGAGGCGCAGCGGAGGAGGGGGCGGGAGCTGGAGGACCGCCTCGACAGGATTCTCGGCCGTCACCGCGCCGCCGGCAAATTATCAACGCCGCCGCGCACGACGTCCCCACACGCCTCCAGCAACGCTGGCAGGAGTGTGAACAACATTAGCGTGAGCAACAACAGCGTTAACCAGCCACCCGCCTCCGCGAAGGCGGAAAGCAAGCTGTGGCAGCTGCCGTCGCAGGAGGAGGTGCCTGGTGCGTCGCCGGAGGCCGAAGAGGCGGACACGCCGCAGAAGCGCAGCGTAACGCCGCGCGGAAATGGGGCGGAGGCTGCCGCACAGGAGACCGTGGTGGCTGGCACACCGAGTGACGCGCGCGCCGACAAGTCCGGCCTTGACGCGTCGCCGTCGTCGAATCAGGACGACAATGGAATCTACGGGACCGTGAAGAGCCTCAAGAACCAGCGCGAGATCGACTTTACCGTCAAGTTTGTGGAGAAGCGCCGCAGGAAGGCATCCACCAAGTCTTCCTAGGCAGGTAGGAAGAGCGGCACGGCACGAGACGTCTCTAGCGCGCTATGGGCGACTCCCTTATAGGCCGAGTTTTTTTTTTCTCTCTCCTCGAAGAGTGTTTGTGAACGCAGCGGGAGTAAGTATGGGAAGGTATTTCGTTAAGGTTTTATTCTTTCTTTATTTTCCAAGCGAGGTAGCTGTGGCAGGGACGCGGCGTGGTGCCACCCATGTGCATACGTGTCAGCGCTCTAAAGTACCTATATATGGTCCCTTTCATTCTTTACAAAAAAAAAAATCCGCCACTGCAGAAGGCCGAAATTTGTTTTGTTTTCTTGTTCTGGATAATCAGACACGCACGTGTGGTATCTCGCTGCGCCGTGTTTGTGGTTGGGATGATGGAGGGTCGCGGACAACAAGAGGAAGATACCGTTTTTTTTTCTTTCTTTATTCTTAGCTGTTGTTCATTGCTTTTGTAGAGCGAGCCGCAGTGCGGCGATCCACAGCACTTTCCTGAAACGGCTGCCGCACGCTGAGAAAGACTTTTTTCCTTTCTCCTTTCATTTCACGAATCTGCCGGTTTCTTTTCCTTTCCGCGTACCTGCTTATTCACCTTTTTACGCCTCCCTCGCGTGTTGGTGCGTGCGTAAAGGGAGTGGTGTTGGCCACCAGCAGAAGGACCGGTACAATGGAACAAAAAGGAAGTATCAGCTTCACGTTAAGAGGTGCCGTGGCTTAACACCTATTATCTTTTCTATTGGAAGTAACTCTTCTTTTTCACTATTATTTCTCGCTTTCGTGGAGAGTGTGAGCTGTGCCTTAGTTGAAGACTCGCGTAGAACTCCAAGGCGGCATTGCAACTCAGCGTCACTTTTGGTGCGCGAGCGTTTCGCAGCCCGTGAGGTGTCCTCGCAAGGAAACCCCCCGAGATCAGTCCATTTCACTCCTTTTTTTTTTCCTGTTTTGAGCAGAAGCGCCGTGCTGTTGCTCCCACCCCGCGTTACGCAGTAGAACTAATTCGTTTCTCTTCCCGTATTTTTCTGTTCTGCCTTTGAGTTTTCGCAAACGTTCTTTGCAACGCTTTGCTCTGAAAGCTGATGAGCGAAGGTGTCTCACAAGTACCGCTTTTGAGGTGTGCCGTTTTGATAAAGGCCTCTCTATACCGATAAAGCTGCTCATTCCTTAATTTCTGGACAGCTGTCAATAATGGATCAGGCAGGTGTAAAGGAGAGCCTCGGATCGCATGCTGGCGTCACGTAGCCGTGCTTCTGAGTGACGCATTTCTCTTCACGTCGCTCTGCATCTCTCTCTCTCTCTCTCTCACACCCACGTTAACCCAATCGTTGACGGCTCTGCTCAAAAGAGCCACTATTTTTTCTTGGCGTTACAGCTGGCCTTGTTTTTCAATACAGCGAACCCAAAACCTTATATTCTAACTCCACACTAGCGGTGTGCCAATCACCGAGAGCACGAGCAGCGGCACAACTTGACAGGTAGTGCCCACTTTTCTGTTCAAGCTTGTACACCTACACCTATTTTTTTTGTTTTTGACATCTCTGCTTAACAATGCCGAGCACCACTCTTGATCGTGAGGCGTCTTCGGTGGCGCGCGACGAAATCGACGAGGACCAGCAGCGGCGCGGTCAGGAACTCGGTGACCGCCTTGAGCGGCTCCTCCAGCAAACGACAGACACCCTCTCTTCGCAGCCACCGCGCAGCCACACCATTTCCCAAGAGTCTTCCGCAAACTCCGTCAACAACGCGCTGCGCCAACCTCATCCTCCAGGCAAACTTCGCGTACTGGATGTCGACGACGAGCAGCCTTCCGCCTCAGCAGATCGCAACGCCGCACAGTCTGTGAATGAAATGCCTGCGGCTGCTGATGCGGCTGACAACCCTATTTCCTCGACGATTCGACAGGAGAACGATAGGGCTTCCTCCGCAGTCATCGAGTCTGCCGCTGCCAAGCCCGTCAACTCCGACAACTCTGTGATGAGTGGCACCACCAGAAACCACAGGGCACAGCGTGAGATCGACTTCACCGCCAAATTTGTGGAGAAGCGTCGCAAAAACCCGTCCAAAACTGCAGCAGCCGCATCTGAGAAAGAGGCTGCCCTGAAGAAGGCCGAGGAGGAGGCTGCTGCTCGGAAGAAGGCCGAGGAGGAGGCCGCTGCCCTGAAGAAGGCCGAGGAGGAGGCTGCTGCCCTGAAGAAGGCCGAGGAGGAAGCTGCTGCCCTGGAAGAAGGGCCGAGGAGGAAGCTGCTGCCCCTGAAGAAGGCCGAGGAGGGAAGAAGCCTGCTGCCCTGAAGAAGGCCGAGGAGGAAGCTGCTGCCCTGAAGAAGGCCGAGGAGGAAGCCGCTGCCCTGAAGAAGGCCGAGGAGGAAGCTGCTGCCCTGAAGAAGGCCGAGGAGGAAGCTGCTGCCCGGAAGAAGGCCGAGGAGGAAGCTGCTGCCCTGAAGAAGCCTGGAAGAAGGCCGAGGAGGAGCTGCTGCCCTGAAGAAGGCCGAGGAGGAGGCTGCTGCCCTGAAGAAGGCCGAGGAGGAAGCTGCTCGGAAGAAGGCCGAGGAAGAAGCCGCTGCCCTGAAGAAGGCCGAGGAAGAAGCTGCTGCCCTGAAGAAGGCCGAGGAGGAAGCCGCTGCCCTGAAGAAGGCCGAGGAGGAAGCCGCTGCCCTGAAGAAGGCCGAGGAGGAGGCTGCCCTGAAGAAGGCCGAGGAGGAGGCTGCTGCCCTGAAGAAGGCCGAGGAGGAAGCTGCTCGGAAGAAGGCCGAGGAGGAGGCCGCTGCCCTGAAGAAGGCCGAGGAAGAGGCTGCTGCCCTGAAGAAGGCCGAGGAGGAAGCTGCTGCCCTGAAGAAGGCCGAGGAGGAGGCTGCCCTGAAGAAGGCCGAGGAGGAGGCTGCTGCCCTGAAGAAGGCCGAGGAGGAAGCTGCTCGGAAGAAGGCCGAGGAGGAGGCCGCTGCCCTGAAGAAGGCCGAGGAGGAGGCTGCTGCCCTGAAGAAGGCCGAGGAAGAAGCCGCTGCCCTGAAGAAGGCCGAGGAGGAGGCTGCTGCTCGGAAGAAGGCCGAGGAGGAGGCTGCTGCTCGGAAGAAGGCCGAGGAAGAAGCCGCTGCCCTGAAGAAGGCCGAGGAGGAGGCCGCTGCCCTGAAGAAGGCCGAGGAGGAGGCTGCTGCTCGGAAGAAGGCCGAGAAGGAGGCCGCGTCTCGCAGGAAGGCGGAAAAGGAGGAGGCCGCTCGGGAGAAAGCGGAGGCTGCCGCTGCTCGGAAGGAGTCACAGGCAGCGAAGAAGGAGGCTCTCAAGGCGGTGCAAGGAGCAGAGAAGCGCGGGGAGAAGGAGGTGGTGAGCAGCACTCGTCCGCCGCGGCGTCACCGGGCAATCGATTTCACGGCGAAGTTCGTGGAGAAAAACACTGCGCCGCGTGCTGGGCGTCTGCCTCCTGCTCTAAAAGCGTCTGTTGATGTCAAACAGGCGGGTGGTGGTTCGTCGTTGGGAGTTGGATTTGCCGCGGTGCTGGCTATCTTTGTTGTCATCGGTATTTTTATGCGCTAAGGTGCGTGGGAGTGCGGAGATGTTCATTGTTCCGTGGACATGAGGAGTTGTCCGAGGGTGTGGCGCACGTTTTTAAAGACTGCGTTGAACGCTATCCTCATCGCTGCCGCGCCGTGGGGTGGTGTACGTCTGAGCTGAGCGCCGCACCAGTCGCATTGTGGGGCCGCACAGTTGGGTGTGACCACTTTTGTTTATCGTTTTAGTGTCTTTTACCTCTATCGCGAGTCCCTTTTGCTTTGCTTTTTGTCGAGGCATACAACAATGCCCCGTCTCCACTCCTTTTTTTTTTCGCCTTTTTTTAACCGTCACCTTCCGAATGCACCTTAACTGATTTCTAATCCGATTACTCCACATTGACACTTTCTGCTGCCTCGCGGATGCGTCGTAGATGCTGTCGTCGCTTTTACTCACCTGGACGACTTTTGATTTCTTTGCTCCCTCACTATTCCTTTTTTCTTCTTACTTCTGCCTTCAGTGCCCACGTCTGGTGTGCATCACGCCAGCCCTCGGCCGCTGCGACGCGGGCAGCCGAAAACAACACACACACACACAAAAAAAAAAAGCCCTGCCTGGGGTAAAAGCGACAAGTTCGGTCGTCTTTCCTTCTTTTTATTGTTTATTTCTGATGGCCCGAGCAACACCTGCCCTCTTTTCTCCTTTTTCCTGGCTATGTGACTAATTCACATTGTTTTTCTTTTTCCTTTTATATATATGGACGCGTGACAGCGGGAGAAGACTTGAAAGAAGAAGAGCGTTTGACCTGTCTGGTGCATTGAGTGGAGTGTGAGTGCACAGACTACCCGCTTATGCTTCTTTTCTCTCTTCTTTGCTGGAGAGTCAAAAACTCATGCATTGTCGCTTTGGTCGCCACATGGGCTCAACGATGTGCAGGAATCGAAGGGCGAGCTTCGCCGCTGTTGTGGAACGCCACCCGACGAGGAAACGCTGTACTAACCGCAGATGCCAAAACGATTAGCCGTGACTATTGATTCATGTACCACACACTGGTAGACACAGTGAAGTGCCAACGTTCCGAGAGATATACAACTCGTTGCGGTGTCACGCCTGCTGCTTGACCTCCTTCTACTTTTTCGGTGCTTCGTTCTCCTTCTTCTGTGTCTTCGTCGTTCCGCCACACTGACTTTTGTCGATGCACACCACACCTATGTGCCTCTCTTTTCGTTTCTTTGGTTGCTGGGAAACTGAACACAGCTTTTTCCTGCTTAGTAGTGTTTCTTTCTCGGTGATTGCAGCCTGCCGACATGTCGAGTGGTGCCCTAGGACGCGGGTCCTACCGCTCCGTCGTGGCGGGCGTCAACCCGCGCCGCATTCCGACGTACTACTCGTCTTCCTACGAGCTCATTCAGCTCTTTCGCGCCAACCGGGCCGTCACGCGTGGCTTTCTTGTGCGGGATAAGGTGTTTGACAACAAGTTCCCCGCCGGCGTTCTGGCCAATGGGCTCTTCAAGATGGTGCCGAACAAGCGCCAGGGCTACCACACTCGTGAGCTCACCGAGGCGATTCGCCACCGCACGATTTGGATGCAGCGCATTCAGCAGCAGCGCGCCATCAACGCGGCCATTTTAGAGGACGCCCGCTCGTCCCTGACGCCGGAGGCTGTGGAGGCGCGCTTTTCCTACCAGTCGCCAGACGCAGCGGCCTACTTCGCGCCGCAGACGTACGCGGCGGCCAACAACTGGCCCAACTACTGGCAGCATCCGACGGAGCGGCACGTTGTGCCGAGGCCGCGGTGGCACCGTGTGCCGGAGCTGGGCGGGATTACGCGTGTGCGGGATGCCGTCGCAACGCCCATCGCAGACTTTTAAAGGGATCGAGGGCGTCTCGGAAGAAAGAGGTTGATTTGGTGGAGGGTTGTTGGTTGTGCCGGCGAGTGCGGCGTCGTTTTGTCACAAAAAAAAAAACCCAAACACTAGAAATGAAAAAGCCTTCTCGCTCGCTCTCTTTGGCACGTTGCTGAAATGCATTAATTATGGCCACGGATAGCGCGCGGTGCTGTGTTGCGCCGGCTAAACGACGTAGAACACCGGTTTTTTTTTTCTCTTTTTGAAATTGCATGCATACCACGTTGTCTGCTGACTCTAGCACCCACGTGGCGATGTGGAAGGGGGCACAGATTATTGCGGTGCCTGTCATAGCTGCCACACCGTTCTTGTGGTGCCTGATGTCACGCCCAAGCTGCCGAACTACACGCAGGAACAGTTCAGCATCCTCAGGTAGTGGTGCCACGCGCGCCGTCACCGTCAGTGCCTCTCTCAGATTCTTCCTTCTCCTTCCTCACATTCTGCGTAATAATTGCTGGATCGCCCACACCTTCGGCGCTTCCAGTAGAAGCGGCAGTCGCTGGACCAGTTGAAGGAAACGCCGCCGTCTTCCACCGCTCTTGCGCTTCCTCAGTAGCTCACCGCACATTAACAACAACAACAACAACAACAAAAAAAAAAAGCCCTCCAGTGGTCTATCTTGAAAGGGAAGAGGCCGCTTGTCTTGGGCACCGTCTGCGAGAAAAAGCTAGTCTCTTTCTTTGTTTTAACTTGCTGGGCTGTGAAAGCTGCAGCAAGGCGTCGCAGCCGCATAGACATCCACATGGACAGCTTCAGGCAGGAGTGCAAGGGACGGGGTGTCATGACCAAGCGGCTGGTGATGTACCGCACGCCTGAATCCGCCTCGCCGTGGGGGCTCCGCGTCGTAGATGCGGTCAAGCACGGCGCTCCCCTCATCAGCGTGCCGTACGACGCGGTGCTGAATGGGCAGACGTTGCGGGGAGATCTGCTGCCGCGTGCCCTCCCCCCGCTGCGGAAGTCGGTGCTCTTTTTGACGCGGCGTGGCCGGGTCGGGACAGTGGCGGCGCACAGTCTGTGGCTGGCTGCTTTTCTTGCCTGCAGCGCGGCGGTCCGTGCGGCTGCGAAGGAGAGCTCGCCGACCCCCCGCGACGCCCTTCTCAGCTCCGCTGTTTATCCCCCACTGCCGAACCTCTTTGCGCCGCAACACGCCCCAGCCTGTGCGAGTCTGCGCCATCTTAGCCCACCGGACCTGCAGGAGGCGGCCCATCGTGTGGCGGCCGAGGTGCATCTGACACACTCGCTGCTGCAGCACTACGCCCGGCGTCGCGGCGTCCCACGTGCGCTCTGTCCGAGCACCGAGGCACTGACGCTGGCCTACCGCACTGTCATGCAGCGCGCGGTGCTGCTGCCGTGGAACTGCGAGCCGTCCGCCCCAGGTGACATCGCGGAGCTGATCGCGTCGTCTCCCGAGATTGCCCTCCTTCCATCCCTGGTGCCGATGATCGACATGATACAACCGGCGCCGCCATCAGAGGAGGAGGAAAAGAGGAGGGGCGGCAGCAGCAACTGTCTTCTCTTCACCTGTGAGGAGTCGGACTTCGTCTCATCGGCGAGCCGGCGTCGCGTCATTGTGGAGACGGCACCGCTGGCCTCTCGCAGAGTCGTGGTCTGCGCTGCTCGGCAGCTGAAAGAAGGGGAGGAGCTGCTGATGGACTTTGAGTAGAGCGCCTATTTGGTGTGTAAATGGGGAAAAAGCTGTGGTGGTTGGTAGGAGAACGGCAAGAATCTGCAGCTCCTCTCTTGCGTTTTTGCTCTTCACGTAATGCGTCCTCTCTCCCTGCATGACGGGTGGTCGTTAAGTCTCTGTTCCGCTCTGCACAGAAATTAACATGTGCTCTTTTTTAAAAGGCCATGAAACAAGAGAAGGCGGTGCCAGGGAAATGAAAATATATTTTGAGGAGGCTGTCGGACTTGTCAAGGCAGCTTTGCATGTGTGTTTGTGTGTGTGGGCTCTTTAACTTCTTGCTCTCCTGCCCACCTTGCGGGAAGGGTGAGGTGGTGCGTATTGTCTCGGCCTGCAGCGCATCTCTGTCCCACCTGAGGGGCTGCTGGTGTGTGGCACAACGGTGCTTCCTCTCTTTTTGCTTCTCTCTCTCACCAACTCACTTGCGGAACGTGTATTGTCTGTTGCCTCGCTTGGTCTTCCTTGCGCCTCACGTGCATGCGACAAACTGCATCTCCAGCCCACTTAACGTCGCTCGCCCCTCCCACTCCTGTTCTCTTCGCCTCTACTCCGGCAAATTCTACGTCGACTCGTTCGCTCTTTTACTTTAAACGCACTGCCAGCCCCAGCTGCCAGCGCCGCCATCTGTGTCTCCTACGCCCCATATTATTCTCTCCCCCTGTAGCTGTCCTTTTACACGCGACGCTTCCAGAATCTTTTCCCTTTCCTCCCCTGTTGCCTTCGCGTCAGGTGTTTTCGGTACCACTACTCTTATTCTCGTCCTTTGTTAAGCAAACGAGCAGCGCGTCTCTTTGCGACACGCTCTCACGCACTAACCCTCTTCTTTTCCCGTTGCACATAGACCACTTTTGTTCACGCGTTAAACCACTTACAATCCCTGCCGAACTGCAAGCTACAGCACCTGCGTCGGGTTTCTATTCTTATTGGCCTGCACTCCGCCGCCATCATGAGCAATCCCGACATGTCAGAGCACTCGAGCCTGCGCGTCGTGGCGCACGAGGGCGTCGACTACAAGAGTTGCGACAGCGCCCGCGCCGCCTTTCGTGCTGGCGACATCGATGCGTCGCGCCGCGAGCACATGAAGCCGATGCACAAGGAGAGCCACAACTCGAGCGCCTCTGACTACATCAAGTCGGTCGTCTTTGGCGGGCTAGATGGCATCATGACCACCTTCGCCATCATCGCTGCCGCGGCGGGCAGTAACGGCAACTACGCCACCGTGCTGATCTTCGGCTTCTCGAACGTGATTGCGGATGGCTTCTCGATGGGGTTTGGCGAGTACGTCTCGGGCGAGGCGGAGCGCGAGAACGCCATTGCGGAGCGCCGCCGCGAGGAGTGGGAGGTGGAGAACTCCTTTGACCTCGAGCTGGACGAGATGGTGCAAATTTACATGGCGAAGGGTCTCTCCTTTGACGACGCCAACACAATCGTCGGCATCATTTCCAAGGACCCAAAGATGTTCGTCGACTTCATGATGGTGGAGGAGCTGGGGCTGCTGGTCGACATCGACGACGCAAACGGCCCGCGGAAGCAG
Organism: Crithidia fasciculata; assembly: GCA_000331325.2. Taxonomy (NCBI): domain Eukaryota; phylum Euglenozoa; class Kinetoplastea; order Trypanosomatida; family Trypanosomatidae; genus Crithidia; species Crithidia fasciculata. Next base: position 1,342,016 of record CM003430.1, read on the forward strand.
GGTGTCGTCATGTTCTTCTCCTTTCTCTTCTTTGGCGCTGTCCCGCTGCTGGCTTACCTGCCCGGCAAGGGTCAGGGCACCGATGGCGTCTTTCTCCTCTCCTGTGCGCTGACGATGATTTCGCTGATCGTGCTGGGCTCTGTGAAGGGCATGCTGGTGGGCCAGAGCATCCTGCGCTCGGCGTGCCTGATGCTGCTGAACGGTACGATCAGCGGCAGCGTGAGCTTTGTGGGCGGTTACCTGATCGAGATGGCGCTCAGCAAGGAGGTGAAGGCGGCGCCGTCGGCCAAGGTGGCCTAATCGTGGCTCGCGCACCTCCCCGCCATATCTCTTTCTCTCTCCTTCCTGTACATGTTTGAAGCACTTGGTCTATTTTTTTTCTAATTATTACCTGTGTGCACTGCAAGACCACCGGTTTGCCTTTTCGCGCTCTGCCGTGTCGTGCAGTTCACCGAGCTAAGAGCGCTCCCCCCCTTTTCCGTGTATACGCCACAGGACTTCTATTCCCTATTAAGCAGTGATCTCCACTTATAACAAGCACGTCTATTACATCTTTATACCACTCGTAATGCATATTTATATGGCGGCCCGGTTGCGGAGCCGACCAGCCGAATAACGCAACGAAAAGAAAAAGGAAGGAAAAGGATCACGTGCATGAAACACCGACCTCTCTCTCTTTTCATTCGAGTTGTTCTCAACGCACGTTGGGTAGTTTTTCTGTAGCGAATGGAAGAGGTGAGAGTGTTGTGTGGGGTCACGGCACCCGCAAAAACGTGTGTTCACCGATTGTATGTCGCACGGCGAAAGCAGCCGCTTTTTTTTATGCGATGACCAGCGGCGCGGACGCTCTCTATTTGGGTACTTTGGGCACTCGCCGACCTTCCAGCAGTCACGTCGTGCGTATTCAGTGGAGGAACCAATGGACGTCGTATCGGTGGCACACCACCCCGCACGCTGTGTCTCACCTTCAGCGCAACTGGTACTCTGTCCGCCTTCTCTCCCTTGCGTTTCTCTCTCGTCTCTACTGCAGCACCCACGTCGCTGCGGCCGCCGCGGTGATTACGCGAAACAGGTGGGGAGGCAGCTGCGAGTGCGCACCCGATACTTTTTGTTGCCCTGCCTGACTCACCTTTTTTTTTTTCTCTTTCCCCCTTTCTCTCCTCTCTCTCTCTTTCTTGGTGTTCTTCTTGAGGGTCGGAACGAGAAACACGAGAAGTCTTCTTTTTTTCTCTGCGTGTCGTCCGTTGTGTATTGTCGCGTTATAGATGGAGTCCAAGGGCCGCGTTCTCGGCGCCGTGCGGACGCTGTCCGAAGCCGTGTCGTCACAGGTGAAGACGGAGGAGACACGCCTGCTTGTTTTCCAAGTTGTCTCCGGCAAGCTAGAGTCCTTCAGCCTCCACCAACTCGAGCAGGCCCTAAGCTACTTCACGAACCACAATAGCGCGTACACCAACGTTGCCGAGCACGAGTTCCACGTGCTGGCGGAGGAGACGCTTAACAACTCTATCCGATCTGTTCTCGTCTACGACGACTTCTCCGGCTACTTCGGCGATGCAGAAGTCTTCTCCCTCTCCATGGCGTTCCAATACAACCTCTCTGTTGAGGCGCTGACGCTGAGTGGCATCAACATCAGCGACGAATGCGTCTGCTCTCTCTGCGAGGCACTCGTTCGCTCGCGGGTGAACTACATCGACCTCTCTAACACGCCGCTGGAGGACGAGGCGGGCCGCTCCCTCGCCGCCCTCGCCCACGTCAACCCGTACCTGCGCACCGTCATCGTCGACGACACCCTCATCGCCGACGACGTCCTCGACGAGATCGACGTGGCCTGCCAATTCAACCACAGCAACTGGGAGGGCAACGGCGGGAGGGTGGAGGAGGGCCTCTTCCGCAGCGCCGACCTCGCCCGGCTGAAGCACCGCCTCCAGCAGACGACACGCGCGCAGCACAGGCGAGTGCACTTCTGCGTCGCACACCTCTTCGGCTGCTGTCCTAATGGCGAGCTGTGCCTCTACTCACACACGCTCGGAAAGAGCGGGCTGGAGGAGGTGGACACGTCGCTGTCGGCGAAGATCTCCGAGCTCTTCGCGAACGGAGGCAACTGGGAGGACCGGCTGCCACCGCGTCCGTCCGACGGCGCCTCCTGGCGAAATCCAGAGGACGACGAGGGAAGAAAGACGCGACTGCGCCGTGCTCGCCTTGAGCGTATCCGGGCAAAAGCGCAGGAGGAGGAGAGGAAGACATGTGCTGCTGCTGCTGGTGCTGGCGGTGGTGGCACTGGCGCCGATCGTACGCGGTGGGCGGCACCGCTGCTCAACGGCCTCGTCGGGATGTGCTGCGGCATGTTGGTGGTGGGCGTCGTTAGCCTCGTCGCCCGCCGCTTTACCCGCAGTGCTGCTGCTGCTGCCGCGTAGCGAGCGGAGATGCCGCGGCGAGTTCGACTTGTTCTGCGGACCCGTCGCCAGCCGCGACCGACAGGCCTTTTCTGCTTTTACACGCGTGTTGCTTGCGTGAGTGTGCGGCGCCGCGCGCATTTCGGTGGCGAGTGCCTGGAGCTTCTGGGTTGCATCGCGACATGAAGAATCTTTGTGGAAGAGTCTTCGTTTTTGCAAGCCAGATTACCGCTACGCGCTGCGCATTTCGCCTAGCTCTGTTTACAGCAGCACACCCCAAAACACACTTCACACACACCGGCGGCAAAGGACGCGAGGTTTTGGCAAGTGCGTGGCGGGGCAAAGATGCGAATTCCCTCGACTTCGATGCACAAATACATCAATACTCTCACAGACATAGAAAACGATGGCAACAAAGCACTTCATTTATCAATGACGCCGTGTCAACTCAGTGCATCATCACTGCGTGACAATTGTCTACGGCGCGTGCGCGCGCACCACCTATCATGACGTGAAGAGAGGAAGTCGTACGGATGGATTTTTTTCAAGGCGTCTCTCTGCGTTGCTGGTCGCCTCTCTACTACTCTGTCTGCCGGGCGGCAGCACCTGGGTGCCGCCAGAGACGCTCTCTTTGATTGCCAACTGCGGAAGAGAACGGCTTTGCACACTGTGGCGAGCTGTCGAATGCTGCAGTTGGCGATCTCGCTGCTTTCCCCTTTCATCTTCATCTCTCTTTCGATTACTCCCTGTCTTATTTTTTTTTATTGATCACCATTGCCACACACCTGTAGTGGTGCACTCCGGCTTTTCTTCTGTCCGTTACCGCCAAAGGAAAAAACAAACCTATTTTACTTGCTGCGCGATTTGGCCTTCTCTCTCTCTCTCTCGCTGTTTTACTGCCTTTTTACTGTTATACACCGCAGCAGCAAGGCGAGCCACACAGTCCAGCCGCGTAGCTCAACTCATATCTCGTCTTCTTTTTGTTCTCTCTTTCTTCACCAGGAGAAAGAAAAACAGGTATTACCGCTTAGCCTCCCTCGGCGCACTTCGCAGCAGAACACCACCCCATCGCGTGTGTGTGTGCTTCCGTTACAACTGCTGCCACGCGCTTTTTTTTTCCCCTTTCGACTCGCGAAGGATAGTCATCATGGCGGGCACCGGCAGCGGACACGACCAGTCGACGGACGTCTTCTCGGCTGAGGGCCGCGTCTTCCAGGTGGAGTACGCCGGCAAGGCGGTGGACAACAGCAGCACGGCGGTGGCGGCGTGCTGCAAGGACGGCGTGGTGTTGGCCATCGAGAAGATTCATTCGAGCCGCATGCTGGAGAACGGCTCCAACAACCGCATCCACGCCATCGACCGCCAGGCCGGGGTTTGCATCTGCGGTCTCCTGCCGGACGGCCGCGCCATCGTCTCGCGTGCGCGTTTGGAGGCGGAAAACAGCCGCGACATTTTTGCGACGCCGATCCGCGGCTCGGTGCTCGCCAACCGCATCGGTGAGTTCATGCACGTCTACACAACGCACTACGCCTACCGCCCCTTCGGGTGCTCGGCGATAATCGCCTCGTACGCTGACGACGGGCCGCAGCTGTACGTGAGCGATCCGAGCGGCACGGTGGCGGGCTACTACGGCATTGCCCTCGGCAAGGCGAAGACGGTGGCCAAGAGCGAGCTGGAGAAGCTGGACTTCGCCAATCTCAGCTGCGAGGAGGCGGTGCCGAAGCTGGCCAACATCCTGCATGACGTTCATGACAAGCAGAAGGACAAGCTGTACGAGGTGGAGGTGGCGTGGGTGTGCGACAAGTCAGACCGCAAGTTTGTGCACGTGCCCGCCGAACTTATTCCCCCACCGCCGTCGAGCTAAGCGCGGCGGATGTCGACTATTGCTCTTTTTTATTATTATTTGACTGCCCCTTATTGATTTGTTTTTTTTTGTTGTCTTGGTCGTATTGCGGAAGCTTTGTGTTTGTGTATATGTGTGTGCGCGAGGGATCGGGCCAACAGAGTGGCCGCGACGCGGATGAACATGTGTGAGGTCTGCAAATTGTTCTTTCTGGTAGTCCTCCTCTTTATTTATTGTTATGAATGCCATGCGCGCTACGAGACAGGCGGAGAAATGTTTCCAAAAGCCTTCTTTGCAGCTCGACGATGTTTTTGGTTCCCGCACGCGTGCAGAGCGGCTTCTCTTTTCTCTTTGACAGAAAAACAAAAATGCGCAGAAAGAGGGGGAAAACGAAAGCGGATGACACGAGCCGCCAGCACTTCAGGCTGTGGTGCATGTGGGGTCTCGAGGAAAGAGTCGGAGCAGCAGCCCCACTTGCTCTGGATGTTGTGTGTCTCTTCCTCAGCAGAATGGAGCTTTCCAACAGAATGTTGGTGTTTCTGCAACCCAAACGCATTTTCTGAGTAACACTCACTTATGGCCGGCGTGTCATTATGTTTTCTGTGCGGATGCTGCGCTCAAAGGAGCGAATGTGCCACCGGAAAGCAGAGAAGTAGGCGATGCCGCGCTGGGCAGACTGGCAGGCGCATGCAACGGGCGGGCGTGCTCGTGCGGGGTGGCGGCCGCGGCGATGAACGGCAGCTGTGTGCTCCACTCTTCTCTGTCACAAAGCGATGGCAGCTATTAAGTTGTCGGACTCATTGGGCAATTCTTTTTTCTCACTTCTCTCTTCCACTTTGTTAAATTCTTTTTTATTGCCCGGCTCCCAGTGTCACTTTGGACGTACAGAGCGACGCGGGCTTTAAGCTTCACCGAACTGTCAACGCAGACCCACACACAGGCACGCTGGTCAGACAGAGGAAGCACACATGCTCCGCTGCAGTGGCCTGCGCTGCGGGGTGCACAGGGTCGGCTACACCCACCCCCACCAGCTCCCTGTGCCGTGCGCGCAGCGCTGGGATCTCCGTCTGGCACGCGCACGCATCTTCCAGGAGTACGTGGAGGAAAAGGCGCCAGGGGCGTGGCAGCTGGAGGATGAACGGCACATGTCGCCCGAGTTCAACACCTTCACCGGCTACCCGATGCGCAACATGCGGCCCGGCTACGGACAGAACCTGCCCGACTTCATCATGAAGAAGAGGCTGCCGAACAACACACACTACGAGCTCTTTGCGCGTCGCGACATCCCCAACGAGGAGAACGCCATGTACGGGAAGCTGCTGTACGACATGACGGTTCACGGCACCTCTCTGCCCTCCACCTACCGCATGCACAAGGACATCAACAAGGCTCAGCGCAACGACCGCAAGTTGTCTGGCAACCGGTTCAAGGTGCTGAACTCCGGCGGAGCAAAGAACCCGCCGTCCGGCTTTGAGCCGATTCCCGATGCCGCCGAGGAGGAGGACGACTAGTGAAGCTGTGCTCTGCCGTGCGCCTTGTCACACCGAAGTGCTGGAAGCTTAGGTGTCTCTTGGTGTTCTCATCACTAAAAAAGAGAAAAGCAAAGTGCGTCTGTCTGAGAGCGCAGAGCTGCTGCTGCTTGCCCTCGCCGCAGGTCGTGTCGCCATCCGCATTTGCTGGTGCTCTTCGCTGATTTATGGCGGCCTTTGTGCATCTGTGCCGCCGCGGCGCAGCGTGGCTTTCCTGCCAGTAGTGCTGTAGTGGTCCGTGCACGCGTGTGGTGAGTCTGGCTGCGGTTCGTGTCTTGTTTTTGTTGTTGTTATGTGGTTGACGTTGACGGCTCTTGAGTGCCTTTGCTTCATTGATGGTGGGTCGGAAGGGACTGCGGTTCTTCGCTGCGATTCGGCCTCTCACACACACAGAGAAAAGAAAACGCCACAGATGCGCATGAAAGGGAAGCTTAAGCGTGGATCGGGCTGAAGAGGGTGAATCCGAGAGAGTCCAACCTCTCTCTCTTTCTCTCCACACTGCATCAACACAGGTTATTGTCCACCGCTGACGATGCTACAATCTTAAATCTAAAAAAAAGAGTAATTTTGATTTTCTCTGCTGTTCTTCTTGTGTGCCTCACTGCAATAGAGCAGGTGGATATGGAGCTGCTCGGCGGCACCACCACGAACCTCGGCGGAAGCTAATGAGCTGGGCAGTCGCGTACCTGTCAAGAGTTACTGCAGGTGCAGACAAAATCAGATCTATCTTCTTCTCATTTACGCAATTATCGCACCTCCTATTTTCTCTTTTACTTTTTCTTCTCCCACCGGTGACGGAGACACACGTGCCTGCGCGCCGTAAGAGCGACGCGTACACACCCCCTTCTCTCTTTTCCTTCTTTCCCTTCCGCCTGTCGGCGTGCCAGACCGCGCGAGCAGCAATGCTGGACCAGTGGGTGTCAGAGTTGGAGTCGGAGGACCACCGCTCGCGGCGCGACATGACGGAGAAGTCCATCACCCGCCACATCAAGGCCGAGACGGAGCGCCAGGTGACGTCGTCCACCACCCCCGGCGCCGTCTTCGTGTCGGACTGCGTCGCCATCATGGCAGCCTCGATTGCGCAGCCGTCCTATCTGTGCTGCGGGCTCAGCAACGGCAGCGTCTGTCTGCTGAACACCGCCAACCTTTCCAAGATTTACCTCTTCGAGGCCGACCGCGACTCCCGCGCCGCGCTGCGCGACAGTGAGCGCAAGGGCCCGTTGATGCAGGGCAGCGGGCCTGGCTCCCCTCCGCAGCTCGTATCGGTGGCGGCGCACGTGGTGGCTGCGAGTGTCGGCAGCACATCGGCGCAGCTGCTGCTGTGCATGACGCTTGACGGCGTCGTCTGCGTCTGCCCGATGGACATGTCGACGGTTTTGGAGCGCAAGAAGGTGTCTCGCAGTGACTTGGCCAAGGTGAAGCCCTTTCCCTCGACGCGATCATCTGCTGTACTGTATTCGTGCGTGCAGTTCAGCCCCACCGGCCGCAGCATTGCGGCTGTGCTGGGGATGGCGGAGGACGGAGCAACCGCTGCGCCGTCCAGCAGCACGCGGTTCGCCGTGGCGGTGCTGTCGACCACCGACGCTGCTGTCTCGCTGCAGAGCCGCTACGCGTGTGAGAAGGAGTGGCACCTCCTTGTTCCTCCACGAACTCTGCCGCTGACGGAGGCGACAACCGTGGAGCTCTGCTGGTGTGGGTGGTGGTCGGCCGACCTGCTGGCCTGTGTGTGGTCGAACAGCTCTCTGCAGCTCTACCGCGCTGCCGACATGACGCTGGTGGGCGAGACGCGCCTTCTGCGCCACTGCGCTGCCGACGCCGTCACGAAGGCGACGCTCAGCCAGCCCAGCACCGCAGTCGACGCAGCAGATGGCGCGACGACCAACATCGTGGCGCTCGTGCTCGAGCACAACGTCGCTGCCACATTCTACGTGTCGGCTAAGAGGGCCGCAGCACGCGACGCGCCAGACCTAAAGCGGCCGCGCGCGGAGGCCACCGTGTCGCTCTCCGTCACGCCGACCTTCCAGACGTACTGCACGGAGGAGATACCTGTGCGGGAGGTGCACCTCGTTCGTGCCTTTGCGTGGACGCTCGTGCTGCTGCTCGAGAGCGGGGCGGTGCTCTTTGTCGACGTGGAGACGATGAGGCTGTCGGTGCACCGCGCCGTGAACCGCCTGCGCGCACCAGACGCGGACCGCTACCGCCAGCGGCCCTCTCTCGCCCTGCCGCGCCACTTTTTCTGCGTGGTGAACGGCAAGCCCTTCACGGCAGCAATCGTTGAGCACAACACTGCTGTGCTACTGAGAGCCCAGTAGGGTGCGCTGCCGCCTTCCTCACCGGTCATGCGCTGCGCTTCACCTGGTCGCGATGGTAGGGTGACGTCCCGACGAGTATTTGCTGCGCTGCGTCATTTTTTTTTCTAGTTGTTGTTGCGAAGGTGTTGTTGGTGTTTTTGTGGATTTTGTTTGACACGGCGGGCCTTTGAGTGGTGTCGAGTGTCGCTGCGTGCTGGCAGCAGCATCCGCTAGACTTGCGGCTTCGAAAGAAACAAGACAAAGAATAAATCAAAGAAAAAGGAAGTCTGGCAGGACTAGGAGCGAGAGGTAAATGCGAGGTGCGACGGCCGCAGGTGGTGAGGGCCGCCCGTCGCCGATACCTCTTCTGTTCGGTCTGCCCCACCGAGCTGTTCAACGCGTTGCTTTCTGCTGTACACACGTTGTGCAGCATCCTGCAAGGTGAGGTGGAAGAGTGCGCTTCTCGTTAATGTTGAGCAGCTTCTCTAATTTTGGTCTCCACTCTCGCCCCCTTTTACGCATCGCTTTTCCTTTTGTGTGTGTTCGACGATTTCTTTCTCTTCGTGTTTGCGTCGTGTTTGCGTTGTGCTCCACTCGCTTCCTCTCTTTGCACGCATTTCCGCACGGCGCTGACATCTCATCAGAGCGCCTCTGATCACGGTACAGCAGCCTCCTCGAGTTGGCTGCGTGACCTTCTGCTTGTCTCCAACCGCGGTGCAAGAACGACGCACCTCTCACATCTCTGCTCGTGTCACAAAACAAATGCAGGAGAGGAACTAACACAGGCGCATCACCCGTAAATTAAACAACAGAAACTACAACGACATAGGTATCAAGAGATGCACACTTCTCCGAGGCTGGCCGCACGGCTGGTGCGCAGCTCGCCGCTCCTCTGCCGGACGTTTGCACGTGCACACGTGCCCAAACCGGCTGCTTTCAGTGCTCCGCTCTGCGTGCCGCGGCGCAGCTTTGCGAAGGTGTCCACGATTCACGGCAGGATCGACGCCCCTCCTGGCGGCTTCGTGACGGACGATGTGAAGATCGACATGAACGCCAGTTTTGGCGGCGCCTTCGCGCGTGGGGTCTTTGCGGTCCGCGAGATCGGCTACGGGCGTGAGCTGATGAATCTGCCGGCGTACTGCATGTACATCTCCGAGAACGAGACGCAGTCGCTGCGGGAGCAGGTGCTGATACTGACCAAAGAAATCTTTAGCAAGGTGGTGTGCGGTTCTGCCGAGGATCAGGAGTACGTGAAGCACCGCATTCTCTCCCTCATGTCCGGCGGCTTCTCGTACTTTACGCGCGAGCGGGACGTCTTCGACTTTGCCGAGGAGGTGCGGGCACCCGGGGCGGACGGCGCGATCCGCAACGGCTCGAACTGCCTGATGAGCGGGCAGTTCTCCTCCTACGACCTGCAGAAGCTGCCCCTCATTGTCGAGTTCAACCGCTTCGAGGTCGACTACCGCGGCCGTCGTGGCATCTGCCTCTTCCCGGAGGCCTCCTACCTCAACCACAGCTGCGAGCCGAACGTTGAGCTGGCCATCACGTACAACAGTGCCAAGAACAATTTCTTCCTCAGCGCGCGTGCTGTGCGGCCGATTCGCGAGGGCGAGGAGCTGTTCATCAACTACATGCCAGGCAACAACCTTCCCCTCTCGCGGCTTGCTCTCGCGATGAAGAAGCGCTGGGGCTTCGAGTGCTCCTGCGTGCGGTGCAAGAGCCGTGCTGTTGGCGCCGTCACTGTTGTGTTTGTGGTGCTGCTGGTGCCCATTATTGTGTACATCCGCCGCTTCATTGTGGATCGCACGAAGGAGAAGCACCGCAGCCTGTAGGCGCAACGGTGGTGCGAATTTTCTCTCTTGTTGTGTTCTTAGCGGCGATGGTGGGTGTTGGCTGCAGCACCACCTTTCATATTTTTTATCTTGGCTCTTCTTCACTCAGACTTTTCTTTGGTGTGTACGTGTGGTGGGATGCTCTTACAGACTTCAACGCAAACACAACAACATAAAAAAACAGCGGCAAACTCGCGCCGTCGTACAATAATAACAAAAAGGAAAAGAAGCGCCACTAGCTCCAGTACGAGCGTGTCGAGAAGCAGCTGTGCTAAATAGCGGCGGTTGTCTCACTGTGCTCTCTCACTCCCTCTTTTTGACTCCATCCGGGAAATAAACGCTGACGGTGCGCGCGCATCCACCACTACATGTGCAGTGCCGTGCAAGCCGCTTGGCAGCAGAAACAATAACGGCAACACCCGAAGGTGATATGGCAAGTGTGTAATGGCTGCTGACGCCGCAAAGGACCGTGCTTGCTTTTCAAGAGCGGTGTGTGTGTGTGTGTGTGTAAAACTATGTCTTTCATAGCGTACATCGTGCGCATGCGTTTCATGCGTGCTCTCCGCCATCTTTACTTTCTCTCTGCCTCTGCCTCGCCTCTACCTCTGTGAAGTGTGTTTAATCAACCAAATAGAAAGTAAAATACAAGCGGGTTTTTTTTTTCCACTCGCTGCATAGGCTAAGAGCGTGAGGGGTGGATCACACGTTGAAGCGAGCAGGCGAGGCCGTTGTTGAACGTCAGGTGCACGCTGTTTGGGGTGCCTTCTCTAACGAGGCTCGTTTTGCTGCCTGATTTGGCGTTAGGACAAGTGGGCGTGGAAGGCCAACGTACGACGTGTGCATCGAAGGAGAGGGGGAGCGGGCGTGGAACGAAGCAAAAGCAGCTGTGCTGTATTGTTTTTGATTTTGAGCTTGTTTTCTCGCCGTGGCATCCTAAAAGGCTGAGAGAGAGAGAGAGAGAGAGAGGAGCGCATATACAAAAAAAGTCGTTTCTTCTTCTCGTCTTGTCTCGGGGCAAAGAGGAAGTGAGAATAAAAATTTAGTCGAGCTGCGCATTCTACATAATCCCTTTTGTAAATTGTCCTCTCCCAACATTATTTGTCTGTCTTTGGTTTGCGTAATTCCACACTTATTTGTAACGTCGCTTGAACTCTTCTTGCAGCGGACAATCTTTTTTTTTTCACTTTCTTCCGTTCCTGGTGCGCGTCTTCGAACATTTTACGCACTTTTTCTGCTGTTCGCCGCGTCTGCGGTGTTCACGTACTTTGCCCCTTCTCGACACTGTCTGAGATACTTCACCACTTATTTCCAAGCCTCTTTATTTGTTTTTTCCTAGTCCAAGATGTGGAACATGGCGTCGAGTCCTGTTTCCTCTGTCAACGGCTCCCGGCCGCCGACAGGAGGCGCGAACAACTACGTTTTCATGACCACCGGGTCCTCGCAGGCGATGATGGCGCTGCACGCGGGCGGCGTGGCGAACAGCGTGATCCCTGGTGTCGTTCCCCCGCACGACCGCACGCAGGAAGTGTGCAAGTACTTCGTGAACGGCGGGTGTCTGCGCGGGGCCAACTGCCCTTACCTGCACGAGTTGCCCGACGAGCGCCACCTCGACGTCAATGGGTTGGGCTTCATCCTGAACCCAAACGTCCATAATGCACAAAAGACAGTACCCACTCCGCAGTCGCAGGTGACGATGAGCGCCCCTAGCCAGCCCCCAAAGAACACGAGCTCGCCCCTCTCCCTCACACTGAACGGCGCCGCGGCACAGAGTAGGCCCTACATGCCACCGAAAGTAGCCAAGCACCATCCCCCGTCCCTCGGCGGCTCCAGCCCGGCCTCTCCGCAGACCGCGCCAGCCGGGAAGCTGCCGCCGCCACCCAGGTATAATCCCCCGGAGCCGTATTTAGAACTCAACCTGCCTCCGGCACTAGTATTCTCTCTTAAAGCGCCGGTGAAGGACACGGCGGCTCTGCTCGCCAGCGCGATGCTTCTCAATTGAGGTGCGTGTGACTCTCCCTTTCGTTGTGTTCCTCCTATTTCTTACTCCCGCGAGTGACTGCGACACGGTGTGGCGGATGCGGCAACGGCGTGCTGCCTCGCTGGCGGGAGAAAGAGACGAGCCCGCCAGAGGTGTTGAGAAGGTCTTTATGTTGGTGGCAGATGACTCCGCGTTGCCATCCCCCGCCTTCCCCGCGAGAGCATCCCCGCTCCGGGTGGCTAAGGTGTCTTGTGTAGGTTGACTTTATTTATTTATTTTGACACCAGTCTACGGCTTTGCATCGTGTGTCTGTTTTATGGTAATAGCTGTTTGTTTGTGTGTGTGTGTGTATGTGTGCATGTAGCACGTGCGAAAGCAGATAATCATGTTGGAAAGCTGTTGGGTTCATTTTCCCTTCTTCTGGCGGGCGGCTCACGAAATAAGGTGGGCGAAGAGCACATGCATCTTAAGGGATGTGCCCTCTTCCTGTTTATGTGTTTCTTTAAATTGTTTTTCTTGTTGTTTGAGGAGGCAACTGGTGCCAGCTGCGCGTCTCAGGCTGTTTAAAATGTCTCTCTTCGGTAAGAGGGGAAACAGGATTGGTGTTGTACTTCGTGTTTCTCTGTTGTTGGTTGTGGACTGGTGCACGATGTGTGCTGTTGTCGTCTCTTCTTCTTCTGATCTTTATGTGTGTGATGTTTTCCGTCTCTTAATTAAATCAGCGGCCACGCCTCGATCTCGTTTTTTTTGTTTCCTTTTTTGTTAAGTTGTAGAGAGTGCCGCTTAAATGTTCTTTACAATCTTCGAAAATGTTTTTTGACTCTTTTATTATTATTGTTTCTTGTTACCTTTCCAGATTTTTGGTTCTCCATTTTTGTTTTCCCTTTGTCGCTTACCTTATTGAACACCCGCAACAAAGATGGGCTTGCAACTTTCACAAGTTGAGAAATGGCGCTATGAAGCCGGGAGGCCGGGTGCGCTTCTTTCCAGTCCCGCCACGACACCGTCCGGTATACACACCCGCACACGCAGGCACTTCCACGTAAAGGGGCCAAGCAGCCGGCGCCAGGCACCGAGCATTCTTCGAAGGAGGGTACGTGGGCTGGGAAGCTGTGTTATTTGCCGCTCTCTCTTGTGTGCACGACACCGACTCACTACGGATTTGCTGCCGAAGTGTGATGGCGTCTCTTTATTTGACGAGTTGGCCTTTTTCCGGCCGCCTCGCTTATTCATCTCCGTTTGCCGCACCACTCATCGTCCTCCTTCCTTCCTTCTCTCTCTTCATCTATCTGCCTCTTATTGCTGCTTTGAATCCCCCACCGTTTTCGTCCCTCTGTTGCTGTTGTAAAGAAAAATCAAACGGTCAAAGCCGCACGTATCTGCTCAGGGTTGCCGGCTCACCGTCAAATAGTGGGACTGGTGGGTTTCCGATACCTCTCCAACCCTAGCCGCCACCCATGGAAGACGTGGACGAGGTGCAACCGCTGGTCGCTGTCCCGCCTGCAGACATGCGCAGCGAGTTGGCCGGGCACGTATTGTGGAGCACGATGGCCCCCCACGGGCGGCGCGGTACGGTGGACAACGTCGATGCAGCGCTGCGCCGGAGCCGCCGCGATGTGCTGCGGACGGTGGCGGCGCTGCGCGCGAGTGAGGAAGAATTGCGAAGTGCGAAGCCGCCACGCGCGCCGCAGACGGCGTCACTGGAGCGCCACATCGGCCGCTGCAGCTCCCGCAAGGCTCTTTACCCCCGCCACACCACAGCCCTCTTCAAGACGATGGACGACCTCGTGGACAATGACCCCTCGTCTCCGCCGGCACCCACGCAGATGAGCGGTGCGGTGCGGTGCCAGACGTCGCCCTCTACTGCGACCGCGGCCGCAGTGGCGGGGGACACCTGCGTTGTGTGGCGCGACCCGCGCGGCGCCGTCGCTGACAAGCACCGAGCAGCGGTGGAGGTGGTGCGGCCGCAGATCCCGCCGGGAATAGCGCGGTCCTTGCACGACCACACGCGCCACCTCGGCGCCGTCAAGCCGTACGGTCTCTCACGCCGTGCGCAACGCGGTGGTGACAGGTTCGTGGCGCCGCCGGTCGTGGGCATCCACGAGCACTTCGTCGACCGCATGCAGTGCTGCCGGCCCTCAAAAGGGCTGTATGTCTACTACGATTCGTAGCCGCCACCTGTGGTGAGACGGGCTTGTGAGTGTATCCCTTGACTAGCACTTACGCGAGCCGATGTGTTCGAAGCAAGTCTTCATCCAAATGAATAACAAATATGTAAACTAGGAAGTGGGTATGAATTACCCGTGTGTTTAAGTGCGATCTTTTTTTTTTTTCAGCTTTCAGTGTGAACGCTCCTGCCAGAACCAGTGTGGGAGAGGAGCTGTTGGCGAACTCACGGGCTGCGTCGTTGACGTCTTGCAACTCCAAAATCATCCGCTTTTCTTTCTTTCAAACTCTTTATGCGGTACAAGAGCATCCGTGGGCTCGCGAAAGGAGAGTGCGTGGAGGTGATGTGTCGCAGGTGAACAGAAGATGCAGATGGGTCTGACCCCTCCTGCCTTCTCTCGCGTTCTCTTTTCTTCTTTTTTTCTGCTCTTTCTCTTCTTTTACACCTCACTGTGAGACGTCTACGTCCCGCCAACAGGAAAGAAGACGCGATAGACGGATCAAATAAAAAAAAAATAAAAAAAAAAGACCACAAGAGAAGGTTAGATGGATGGAAGCTACGCGTGGAGGCTTCGGAACTGACCACGGAACTTTGCCCCCTTCATCCCGAGATCCGTTATCTGCGAAATGGCGCAACCGTCAAAAGAAATTGAACATGTGCGCCTGTGTGTTTTTGTGTGTGTTTGTGCAACGAGCTGACAGGTTTGCCATCCTCTGACGTGCTACTCTGCCGGTCTGTGTGAACTTGGCAGTGCGGGCAACACGTCTTTGTCCACGTTGACACGAACCCATAGCACGCTCCGCCGCGACGTCGCCTGATTCTTTTTCATATTTACCCAAGTGTTGAGAGACACCGCCTTCTAGCTGACGCACTGCAGCAGACACTTCCGCTTTTTCTCCTCAGTGGTGTTGGGCTTTCCACCTTCATGGCGTCTCTTTGGTGATCTTTCCCTTACCCTAAATGTACTCTACTTCTTCTCCCTTTCTTCTTCTTGATGACCTGTCGCACACCCACACTCACACACCACGCACACTCGTGTACCTCGTTGTACACCTCTGCGCAGTAAGTTAGTAATTTAACACGCTCTCACCGTAATCTTCCTTCACCATGCAGCAGGCTTACTTCGGTGCCCAGCAGCCCATGCTCCCCCCTGGCTGGCAGCTGTCCTACACGGCTGACGGCAAGCCCTACTACATCGACCACAACACCAAGACGACCCACTGGACGATTCCCCCGACCGCGTACGAGCCGTACTACAGCAACGGCCGCGGCCGCGGTGGCGCGGGCTACCGTGGTGGACGCCAGGGCATTGATAGGACTAAGATGAAGTCCAAGATGTGCATCTACTGGGAGAAGAACGGCAACTGCGCGTGGGGCGACCGCTGCGCCTTCGCGCACGGCGCGGAGGAGCTCCGCAACCCCCCGGCGCAGGCCCAGGGCGATGCCCCTGCTACTGCTTAATGGGCGCACCAACTACCTAAAGAAAAAAGAGAGAAAAAAAGACGGCTCAGTCAGAGATAGAGAAATACCGGGAAAAAACGAAAATACTTGTACGTCGACAAAGGAGGAGAAGATGTTGCGGCGCGTGCGTCTCCGCTGCCCCTCTTTTTTGTCTGGTCCCTCTCCCATATTCAGTCTTCAGAAAAAAAGAAGTGAAGAGGTGAAAGATATCTTTTTTTCTCTTGTAAGCAAATCGAGGAATAATTTAACCTTCGTAAGGAAAAAAAAAAGAAGAAAACACAAAATACCTAAGTAAACCTCTACGAGGCGTTTTTATCTCTGTTATAAAGCTAACATAGTAGCGTACGTGCAAGAACGTATGTCTAGTATGCGCAATCCTTTTATAACTATTTATTAGCGCTCTTTTCTATTTTACGCACGGAGAAAAAACAAAAAAAAAAACTCACACGGTCAACGTTGTTTACTTGTGGTTTTGTATGCCGCGAACTCGTACTGTTAAGTAGGACTATGAAGCGCCTTCGTTTCTTAGCTAAGAAAGCCACGACGCACAAGTGCGCGCAGAGTTGCTGCACGGAGGTAGAGAATTAGTGAGAGGAGGGAGTGTGGCTGTGGCCATCCTGAGGGCTACGCTACAAAGCGTAGTGCAGGGCAGAAAGTTGCGTCACCGCCACAAGCCAGCGGAGCGCTGAAGGTCGCGGTGCCCTGGATATCCCTCCTCGTAGACCAGTGCAGTGAGGAAGAAAGCCAAACGCTCGTTTCTTCTCTTCTCCCAGCAGCTATTATAGCTTCTCCCGTTTTGGCTTTCGGTGTGCCCTTCAAGAAGACACCGGGCCAACGGCGTTCTGTTCATCTCCCTCTCTCTTACATGCTGATACGCATTGTTAAACCATTCGCTGTTCAGATGCCGTTGGTGCTCCGGTTGCTTTTATGCGACCACACTTCACCTTCCTTCTTCCTTTACTCCACATCATCACCATCCTTCTGAATCTTTATCTGCCCTTTTCTGCTTAAATAAATACTTAAAAAATCTTACTGCTGCGCCACGTCGTAACGAACCTCACTGTCAATGTAAACCGCCACACACCCGCACACGCTCACAGAGTGTACCGAATCTTTTATTCGATAACAGTCCACCCAACTTTCCTTTCCCGCCCCGCTTGTTTTTTTTTTTCTAAATACTTCTCACCGAGACACTTTCTCGTGTCGCGGCCTCACGTGGTCTTGCTTGCTGTGAGTGCCGTTTTGATTAGATATTTCTATTCCGTTTATTCATTGAATTTTTTATTTCCCTGGTTGCTGTTGTGTGTCAGTAGTGGTGGGAGCTCAGAAACGTGGCTGACCTGCTTCTCCTCGCCGCCCTGCTCTGCTATTTTCTTTCCAATCGCTTTTCTTGTGCTTTCCGGTTTCACGCCGCCGTCAACCGGTGCGGCAGAGTCTACTCTTGGCCAGGCGTGACCCTTCTCTTCTTCGTGGTGAGACCTTACTAGTAGAAGAACAAGGCGAGCGTGTTTGCCCACGTCTCAGCACGTGTCAGGTGCGCGTACCGCCACCGTCCCCGATGACGCGCGTCGTCCGTCTCTTTGCCACTGCGGTGGCGCTGCTGCTCGTCTGCGGTGCGCACGGCGCTATAGTTGCTGCCGCTGCGACCTCGTCCTTTCCCTCGACGCCGACGCTGGCCCTGTACGACATCAACCGCAGCGCCATCCTGTCGACGACGGAGCGCAACGTCCCCTTCTCTTTTGGCTGGCGCAGCCTCTTCTCCTCGCGCTACGATCCCGACGTGGCCGTCTCGGTGGCGACTCTCGCCTTCGCCACGGAGTCGTACCGGTCAGACAACACCACCTTTGAGTTTCTCGCGGTTCCGTACTGTGTGGGGTACGCCGCTGAGGCCGCCGCGTGCGACCTGGACAACCACATTGTGTACCTGCTCGTCCGCTTCCGCCGCCACCAGGAGTACAACTTCCAGGCAACCATCTGGCAGGACGCCGCTCCCACCGGCAAGACGGTGAAGGCGCTGAGCGAGTTCAAGGCGCGGCTCAACCGCAGTGACGTCGCCTACCCGCTCGGGACGCGGGCGATGCGGATGGAGGACACCGCGATGTGCTCCGACATCACCGACGAGTGCTACCTCGCCTCTGCTGCCACCTACACCCGCAGCTACAAGGAGGTGGACCCCGCCGACTACACGGCGCGCTTTCTGTTTCGCCTGGGAGAGAAGTACTCGCTGAACAGCCCGTGGCGGGTGCGGCTGCAGCACAGCCTTCCGCACGACGCCGAGGCCGAGGTGGAGGTGGTGATGGTGCTGAATCGCCTTCCCTCCTTCAACCCCCTCGACTCACGGTGGTGGCTCGAGCGCGTTGGCGGCCGCTTTGCGCTGCTCCTGGTGAGCGTCGTCGCCACCTTCGGCTTCCTCGTGTGCGTGCGTGAGGTGGCGGCGGTGCTGGCGCGGCGTCGCAGCGGCGGTCCGGCGGCGTCTCCCTCCCCCCTCTACGACGGCGACGACGACGAGGGGCACTTTCTCTTCCTGCAGCGCGTCGCAGCCGTGGCAGCTGACGGCGTGCGTGCGTGCGCGGAGAGGGCTGCGGAGAAGGTGCACGGGCTCGGCGGCCGCCTGTCCGACACCGCGCCGTGGCATCGCTGGTGCGATCGCCGGCGGCGGCTGCCGACGTCGGAGGAGGCGACGGCAGAGCCAGAGCGCGAGATCGGCGCCGTCCCCCACGCCGGGGCACTCTCGGAGGAGGAGGAGACTGGTCCAATTTGCCGCATCTGCCGCTGCCGCGACCCGTTCGACGACCTCTTTGCCCCGTGCGCGTGCAACGGGTCGAGCAAGTACGTGCATCACCACTGCCTGGAGCAGTGGCGGGAGATGACAACCAACCCAGAGCACCGCCGCGTGTGTGCCGAGTGCAAGACGCCGTACACGCTGGTGCGCGTCATCGTACCACAGAACCCTGATCTCATCACCGGCAGCCCCATCATTGAGCCGGTTCTTCGCCACTACGGCGCCACGGCTGCGGTCGTCGCTTTGACGGTTGTGTTCGCCGTCGGCGGGGCGTACGGCTTGAAGGGCGGCTTCTACCTCTTCACCTGGTTCGACCCGCACGTGGAGTGGTCCTTCATGCACCTCTACCACTGGGTGCTGACAGCCTACTTTTTGATGGCCCTCGCGCTGAACCTGAACATCATGTTCCCCTACGTGAAGGACATGGAATCGCCTCAGCTGCAGCTCTTCTTCGTCCTTCTTTCGATGCTGCTGCTGGAGGTGCCCATCAGCTACGGCGTCTCGTCCTTCTTGAGCCTCTTCTTCGACCGCCTCTTCACCTGGGAGATCTCCTACGGCCTCGGACTCATCTCCACCGCCGTCATGCACATGCTGGACGTCTTCACGAACTTCTTTGAGCTGCTCGCCTCTTTTGCTGAGGAGCGCGAGGTGGTCGCCCCACGCCTATCCACAGGGGAGGAGCGACCGGCCGCGTGAACGAAGACGCACAGAACAAAAAAATACCCTTATCTTTCTTTTTGTTGCTCCGCTTTAATCTGCCCGCCCGCTGCGTCGTCTGCCATGGTTGTGTTTCACAGTTGCTCGCGCCGCGGTGCTTTTTTTCTATTTCTGTATGCTGCTGCGGAGGGCGGGGGGAGTGCCTCTCACCGATTCCAGCCAATGTTGCCCAGAGACGACGCTGCCACGTGTAGTCAGCTGCCCTTCGTTTCTTCTCTCTTTCTTTGGCGGCAGAAGATCTGAGGCGAACCTCCTCTCCTCTGCGACTACTTCTCAACTCTTGAATGTACTTCTCCGCTTCTCGAGAAGGGCGTTTTCTTTTCAAACGTGTATGTGTTGCTGTTGTTGACGCGCCGACATAAAACCAAAAGTCTCAATACTGTCTTCCCCCGCACGTGACCATCTGCGCCGTATGCTCTCTCTTATTGCTTTCCGTGCCCTCGATTGCCTTTTCTTCGTCTTTGCAAGCCTCTGCTTCGGCACCGAACGCTGTTCCTTCATCTCTCTTTCGTGTGTTGGCGAAGTGTCTTTTGGTGCTGTTGCCCGCAGCAGCGTCCGTGGGTGTTCGCCTGCACCAAGAAGCTTCACCGCATTGGTGCGGCTTCTTAATTAGCTCTCGGCTGCGCCGGCTTCTCTGGTTTTGCCTGTGTTTTCGACGCAGGGCGAGTGCTGACCCATGTCGTGCGGCGCTACCTATCTTTTTGCCCTCTGTCCAAGCGTTGCGCTGTCACACTGTTGACGACGTGAAGGCGTAGGTGTTGTGCGCACATCTCCTCTACGCGTTTTGCTCGCTGCGGCTTCGTCTGCCACCTTCGACATCCCTCCTCTCTCCTTCTCCCTGTGCTGCCCATTTTCATTTCTTTTTCGCTCTCCACACTCTTTTAACTCGCCGCTGCTTCCTGCCGCCCTCCCACCCCTTAGTCCCCCTCATAGTGGACCGAAACGTTGAAGCCAACATTCACGAAATAGTCAGTACACCACCTTCCGCAACATCGCCATGCTGCGCCGTACATCCGCTCGCCTCTACGAGAGCATCGCCGCTCCCATCGGGAAGGGCCGCGTCGTGCCGCTCAAGTTTGATAGCCTCAAGCCGGCCTACGTGCCCAAGTCCTTCACCACCCAGTTCTTCGTGCTTGGTGCGTGGTCGATTTCGAACTTGGTGCCGAACTTCGTGATCGGCTTTCTGATCATCGCGGCTGCCAACGGCGGTCTGAGCGGTGCCTGGCCTCCGGACCCGCACTCCCTGCACCCCTAAGGCGTGTGTCGAGCGCGTGTTTGCTCGCGCCACCCGCAGTTTGGCTTTGCGCGTGTGTGCGTGTTTTATGTGTGTATTTTACAGTAGCAACTTAAGAGAAAAAAAAAGAACTTTAATCGTATTATCACTCTGTGCTGACACGAAAGCAGCTCACGTGTTTTTCTTTCGATTACTAGCAGTAGGAATTCGTGTTTATTGAGAACAGAACAACAACAATAACAGCAAAAAAAAATGGCTCTTGGTGCAGGCTTTGGGCTGCTCGTGGGAGAAAGGGCTGAAAATGGAAAGATCAGCGGGTCGCCGACGGCGCTTGCCAGCGTGTCTCTGCCGCCCTATTTTCCGGTGGTGAGCCAATGCTGCTGAAGGCGCACCGCTGACCTCTCTACAACCCTGCATAAAGTGCTTGAGTGATGGCTGCTTTCTTCTCCTCTTCTCCTGGCAAAGAGAGTGAAATGAGCAGCAGACGTGTGTCGTCCCGGTGCCTGCCGGATCACGACTGGCGCCACCGCTGTTGGCGTACTCACATCTGCAGATGTCATATCGCTGGCGCCGGACTGCCGCGTGTCACGTTGCATTGGTTCCTGCGTCCAGAGAGAGAGAGAGAAGGAGAGGCCGACGGCGTTGCGACGGCGGCACGCGTTCTCTGGCGGCACAAGCGGCTGTGCAGTGCCGCAGCTCCTTGTCTTCTCTTTCAGTGCTTTGTGTTTCGCACTCTGACGTGACTCCTCCACCTTCTCCCTCTCCTTTCTTTTCTCCATCTATGATTCTCGCAGTTCGCGGCGGTGCACCTCTCACGGAACTGGAAAACAGCCACACGAACAACATCAGCGGTTTGCACGTGTCTGTGGTTGCCGAGTCGCTGCGCGAAGCGTCTTCTTGTGCCCACGCATGTGTGCCGGTGTACACACTCACCAAACAGAAGTTCACCGGTTGCCTCTGGGCTGCCAGGCTCTCTGTTTTTACTTTTCTGCTTTCTGAACCTCTTTCCCCCTCTCGTGGTCAGAGTTTTGTTTTCTCCCTTTCTTCCTTCTTTTTGGCACCGATCTTTTTTTTTTTTTTTTACCTGTAATTACATTAGACATTTAGAGACGCAATCACGCCATGGAGAAGTATGAGCTCGTCACGCAGATTGGCGATGGCACCTTCGGCTCCGTGGCAAAGGCGGTGCTGAAGAAGACGGGGCAGCTGGTTGCCATCAAGAAGATGAAGCAGAAGTTCTACACCTGGGAGGAGTGCGTGAAGCTGCCTGAGGTGGACATCGTGCGGCGCATCCACGGGCACCCCAACGTGGTGAAGCTCCGCGAGGTGATTCGCGAGAACAACGAGCTCTTTTTTGTCTTCGAGTACATGGACGGCGACCTGCTGGGCGTGATTAAGAAGGCGAAGCTGAGCGGCACCCCAGGCGGCGGGCAGTCGGGCCCCTACATCCCCTACCCACAGATTAGAAGTTTCATGCGGCAGATGCTGCAGGCCCTCGCCTACGTCCACAAGCGCGGCTACTTCCACCGTGACATGAAGCCGGAGAACTTGCTCATCCGCAAGGAGCCGTCAGGGGAGGAGGTGCTGAAGCTCGCGGACTTTGGGCTTGTGAAGGAGATCCGTGCCCGCCCGCCCTTCACCGACTACGTCTCCACGCGGTGGTACCGCGCGCCGGAGCTGCTGCTGCAGGACCGCTTCTACAGCTCGCCGGTGGACATCTGGGCCGCCGGCTGCATCATGGCCGAGCTCATCACCACACGCCCGCTTTTCCCCGGCACGAACGAGGTGGACCAACTCTTCAAGATTATGTCCCTACTCGGCGCACCCACGGAGAAGTCGTGGACAGGGGGCATCCACCTCGCCAAGAAGATCCGCTACACCTTTCCCGCCATCGCGGGCACGGGGCTCGCGCAGGTGCTGCCCTCCCACACACCGGCCTCAGCTACGGACCTGCTGCGCCAGATGCTCACGTACGACCCGAAGCTGCGGCCCACGGCGGAGCAGTGCCTGCTGCACCCCTTCTTCACCACCGCCGCCACCGGCGAGGCCAACGAGCCGTCGTCCGCCACGCTGGACCAACTCGCCTTCGCGGCGAAGCGGCTGCTGCCCGGGCCACAAAGCGCACCGCCGCCGCTGCGTGGTCCGGCGACGGAGTGTGCGTCTCCGCAGAAGGCGGGCTGCGCGACGGCGGACGGCTCGCTGCCCGACGGCGCACCTCGCCCCCTCTACATGCTTGGGCGGCCCACCGATCTGCCGACGGCCGCGAAGCCCGGCGCCGGCTCCTCGCCTGTCACGCTGCCCGGCTTGGGAGGCGGCGTGGGAGCCAAGGCTGCCGTCGCGGAGGGGCCGAAGGACGGCGGCGCGGGAGGCGGGACGGAGCCGGGCGGGCTGCCTGCGCTACCGAGCCACGCCGGCGCGTCCAAGCGTCGCTCGCAGGAGGTGGCCGGCTCCTCCATCGCCCGAAAGCTGGCCGGCCTGAAGAACGTGCACGTTAGCAACGGAAGAGCGCCGCCCTATGCCCTCTCCGCCACCAAAGCAGCGCACACCGCCCCCACCACGCTCCTTTCCCCCACCGCAGTGCCCGCGCTGTCGTCGTCCAAGGCGCCGCTGCCGCTGGCCGTCTCCCCGCATTCAGGCGGCGCGGCGAACAACCGGGAGGGGCGGCAACCCAAGATGAACGTGGCGCAGCCGATGCACCGCCGCGTGTCGCGGGAAGCGGACGGCGCACTGCCGGTCACGCTGTCCGTCCCGAAGCGCGACGTGAGCTTGGACGAGCTGATGGAGGAGTACGCGTCGGAGCTCTCGCACCTCAGCGCTCAGGCGGAACGGCGAGACTCGGCCTCGAATGTGGAGGACAAGGCCGGGTCACCGTCCCCGCCGGGTGATCCATTGGCTGCGTTGCTCAGCAGCAGCCGGTACAAGAAGGCCGCGGGTGGCGTCCGAGACACGACCTCGCTGCAGCCGCTCGTTGTGAGTGGGCAGACACGCTCCTCCTACCTTGCCAAGTCGCGCAAGAGTGACGACAGCACGACTGGCAATACGCCCGCAATGACGGAGCTGCCGCGCGTCGAGCACGCCACGAAGGGTGTTTCACCATCGCTAAAGGCGCTCCTGGCGAAACACAAGACGAGTGCCTTTGCTTACCAGTAAATCTGCTTTTACTTTTCACATTTTTGTTTTATTTCCTCTTTCCCTCTCTCTATGTGTTTCTCCCTTTTGTTTCTTCCCTCATTGCGGGTGTACCTCCGTCTAATGTCCCCCAATCTTGTACGCCGGCTCTCATTTTCCTCTTCCATCTCGCTTCTTGTTTTCTTCGGTTTTTACTCAGATCGCATGTTACGTGAGGGAGAGCGACTGTGCCTCTTTGCCATCCCTCACCGCTTTGTCGCTCCCGCCTCGCCGTTGATGTCGATGTATATACCCCCGCTGCAGCCTTGCTTCCAGGCCGCTTCTGTGTACTATTTGCGTTCCACTTGTGTTTCGTGTCTCGGTCAGCCCGTCACTGAAGCACATTTGTGATCTCTTTTTTTTTTTTTTTTAATTTGTTGTTGTGTTTGGGCGAGTGATTTTCTCGAGGCTGCTGCTGCCACAGTGCTGATGTCGGCCACTGCAAAGAGCTATATATGGAAAAAAGAGACAAAGTACGTCTTGCAAACAAAGCAAAAAAAAAAAAAGAAAAGAGTAACCCACTAGGTGGAAAAAAAAAAAAGAAGCGCAAGACGGCTTCACTGTGAGTCTTCCGGCAGCTTCCGTTGTTGGTGCTCAAATGTCTATCAGCTGCATCAGGCGCGCTGTAGTATGGGCATGTGCGTGTGGGATTGTCTGCGTGGAAGACTCTTTTTTTTTTTTCGGGAGGACTCCCGTGTGGCGGCGTCGCTGCTGACTTGCCCAGCCTCCTCTCGCGGCCGCATCGTGCGGGGCAGGCCATTTGTGTGCGACAGCAGCGCACCCTACGCAGAGGGCAATACGTGCTAGACGGCATCACGCCTGGAATGTCCACCGCTCTCCCTCATTTTGTTTTAGTATGCGTGGCGGGGAGTGTTTCTTCAGAGGCCCTCATCGACAGCAGAAGAACAAGGGGAACTGAAAGCGGAAATCCAAAACGGCTGCCCTCAAGTCGAAAAGTCTCTTACTCCCCTCTTTGGGATCTCTCCAAGTCGTCGTTCTCTTTCCATCTCGTTCTCTTCCTTCTCTACGCTCACACTTAATAAATAAAACGTCGGTGTATCACGGTTCGCTTTCTTCTCTCCACACCCACAGCTGCCTTCAATCCGCTCTAGAACATCATAGCATCATTACCTTCGTTTATCTCCCTTTGCTCAACACTCTTTTTGTTTTATTTTTCCTCCTTTTTAAAGATTATTTTCCGGAGAAAAACCATACGGCTTACTACTTTTCCTTTCTTTAAGGACCTTAACAACGACAAAAAAAAAAACCCTTTGCTGCTGTTGCTCTAGCTGGCAGCGTAGCCCAACAGGCCTTGCAAGTTTTTTTTTTACTCTTCCTGCCATCTAGTGGCTAAGAAGAACAGCAGAGAGCAGTGTGGCACAGAAATACCGCCTGAATTCGGGGAAGAGGAAATTGAACAACTAACAACAAAATCAGGGAAAAGCATTCGTATTAAGGGAGACGTATTTGCATCGGAGCCACGTTGTGTTAAAGCTTTTTAAATTCTCTCACGAACTTTTTTTTAAAATTTCTTGTGCGCCTGTCCAAAACACCGAAACATACATCTACCCACGCCCGAGCACATACACAGGGCATGACGGCTCACGCGATACAGAGCAGCATCGCGGCTCTGCTCAACAACGCCGCAATGAAGCTGCCGACGTCGGTGCAGCCCTACGCGCTGACGCTGGCGCGGGAGGACATGATTCCGACGACGCTCACCGTTGCCGTGGCCACAGCGTTGGTGGTTTTCTTTGTCTTCAATGTCCTTCTCCCGAGCCTTCGCATGGACTACTACCTCTCCAAGCTGCCCACCATGCGCCACAGCGTCCCGGTGCTTGGCCACGCCCTCCTCCTCACCGGAGCCGCGCCGTGGACGAAGATGGCGATGTGGAGCCTCCGCCCCGAAAAGAACCTCCCCGGCAAGAAGAAGACGGCGGAGGGCCGACCGACAAGCCGCCTCGTGACGTTCAACGTTGCCGGCATGCGCGTCATCTACATCAACGAGCCGCGCCTGCTGCGCCGTGTTCTGCTGACCCACCAGCGCAACTACCGCAAGGCCATCGCGGCAGCCTACAAGCACTTCATGTGCCTCCTCGGCACCGGCCTGGTGACGGCGGAGGACGAGCACTGGAAGCGCGGCCGCCTGCTGCTGTCGCACGCGATGCGCATCGACATCGTGGAGGACGTGCCGGGGATGGCAATGCGCGCTGTCGACCGCATCCAAAAGAAACTGGACGCCGTGGAAGGCAAGGGCGGCTCTGTCGACCTCAACGAGGAGTACCGGCACATGACGCTGCAGGTCATCGGCGAATCCGCCCTCTCCCTCTCCGCTGAAGAGTCGGACCGCATCTTCCCAGCTCTCTACCTGCCCATCGTGCACGAGTGCAACAAGCGCGTGTGGGCACCGTGGCGCGCCTACATGCCCTTTCTTGCCGGCTCGCGCGAGCGCAACTACTGCTTGAAGGAGCTGAACGCCGTCCTCAGCGACATCATCCGCACCCGCTGGGCGAAGCGCAAGGAGCCGCAGTACACGGCGAAGCCCGACATCCTGGCGCTGTGCATGTCGCAGATCGACAAGGTCGACGAGCACGTCATCAACGAACTCCGCGACGACGTCAAGACGATCCTGCTCGCCGGCCACGAAACCTCGGCCGCCCTGCTGACGTGGGCGACGTACGAGACGATGCGGCACCCTGATATTCGGGAGAAGATTGTGGAGGAGGCGGTGCGGCTCTTTGACCCGGCCAACTGCACCCACACAATGGAGACCCGCTATGGCCCACGCGGCATCCCGAGCACCGACAGCGTGCGCGACCTCATCTGGACCCCTGCCGTGCTGCGCGAGACGCTGCGGCGCCACAGCGTGGTGCCGCTGGTGATGCGCTACGCCGCCAAGGACGACATCTGGTCGGCGGCCGACACGGGGCTCGATAAGGACGTCCGCATCCCAGCCGGCTGCACCATCGCTGTGGGCATGCAGGGCGTCCACAGCAACCCGGACGTCTGGGCGGAGCCGGACAAGTTCGACCCCACCCGCTTCATCAACGCTGAGATTGCCAACGACACCAACTACCTGAACCGCAACACGAACGACATCAAGTTCTCCAAGAAGATCGATCCCTACGCGTTCATCCCCTTTATCAACGGCCCACGCAACTGCCTCGGCCAGCACCTCTCGATGATCGAGACGCAGGTGGCGCTCGCCTACATGGTCTTGAACTACGACTTGGAGATCTACCGTGACCCCGCCTTCAAAGGCGACGTCGCCGCCTACGAGGAGGCCGTTGGCCGCCACCACGATTTCATCATTCCTCAGGTCCCGCACGACGGGCTGAAGGTGACCGGCGCCTCCAAGAAGGTCTACGCGTAGCCGCGGCCAGCAGAAAGCATCAAAAGAGGGACAAAGGGAGTTGGGGAAGAATTGAAGAAGAGACACAAGAAAAGCAGCAAAGAACGGGACTCTGCATCGTGCACCGAGCCTTCACCACCCGAGATGTAAAAAAAAGGGCGAAATGAAAAACAAAAAGTAGCTCGGCAAAATTGCATCGCTCTCACGCCTGTGCTATCCTGCTTTGTGAACCGTGGCCGTCGTTCATCTGCCGCATCGTTCCTTCATGAGCGACGCGCAAACACCTCAAGGCAAACAACAATAACAAGGGAGTTACAGGCACTTGCTTTCACGGCAGGGAAACACCTGTCGCGGCGCTGCTCAGGTCATGCGTGCGTATTCTCAGTGCGAGACAGATAAACTTTCTTCGAGGGGAAGAGTTGCGTGTTGTGTGAGAGCGCAGCTCCACCCTGAGTGAAAAAAAAAAAAAAATAAAATACACGCACACACGCAAGTGGTCGCTATGACTCGGTGATCTACCTTTGTTTTTCTCCTTGTTATGGTAGAGGGGTCCAGCGAGGATGCCTTCTGCAGTCGGCAGTGGCACACACATACACGAAAGAAAAGAGCAGTGTTCATCTTTTTTTTTTAAATGTATTTTTCTACCCCTCTCTCGTCTCCAGAGCACGTACACTGCGGGAGCTTGTGCTTACTGGTCGACAACGGTGGTGATTCTGCACAAAAGTGTGCGGGTGGCCCCTCCTCATTTGTGTTCTCTCTCCCCCCCGTGTACGTCCTGCAACAGAGGAGAAGAGGTAGAAGAGGAAGCGCCTTGAGGAAACTGGCACTTGTAATGGATGACGATGAACAAATTTCTAAACTTGCTTCGGTGAAAGTATGGCTCAGCTGCGGACTCTGTCTTTCATTTATTTCCGCCTGTTTTCCCATATCAAACTACTCCGAACAATGGAGGAGCGAAGGACTCGGTGTTTGCTGCATTTTGGACTCCGCCACTGTTGCCGGCAAACGTGGCGGCTCTGTGAGGTTCTCTGGCCCTGTGCCCAACGAGTGGAGAAGAAGATCTGGTAGGGTTTGAAGTATACAAATGTTGTTTGGCATACGGAGATGGCCACCCTCCCTTCATGTCATGTCACTGGCGGCGGATACATCGCGTGCTTCAGCCCGCATTGGTTAAGTATTGGCGGTGATGCGTGGCGCAGACCTCGAAAAGGATCTTCACGAGACCTGCAAGCTTACTCTTTCTCTCTCTTATCTCTCTCTCTTTACAGCACAGTTGGGCCCTTTTAGCATACTTTAGCTACGGCTGTCTGTATTGTCTCTCTCATTCCGTGTCCTTCTCTCGCATTGATTGAAAGTATTTCAGAGTTCGCAACTCACCGCCAAAGACGGTTCTTTTTTTGTTTCGCGTCAGTAGGCGGACGACGCGGCGAAACAAGGCGAAGATGCTCGCCTCGCGCGTTGCTCGCGAGAGTGCGGCGCCGCTGATTTTGTCTATGCTTCTGCGAAAGGGACGCATCGCATCTATTGGAAAGGAGGTACTTGTGAGCAGCACACAGCCTAACGCTATTGCACGTGTTGTGAAGAAGGCACACCGCCGCGACGTACCAGCACCTGCTTTCGCATCCTCCGCCCAAACAGCTTCCACGAACCGGCGCGCAGATTTGTTGGCCGACCTGCCGGGATTCTCGCCTGCAGCCCCCTGCCGTGCATCCCCTCACGTTGTGGCGCTATCGTGCAGTGGGACAGCCACGTGCACCGATGACGGGGCGGCGATGATTGCGCTGCCGCTGACGCTGTCGGATGTGGCGGGTCTTTATCGTGCCCAGCTTCGGGAGCGGCATCGGTCTGCTGCGGGGACAAGCACTGCGTCAAGTGGGCTTGTACTGCTGCCGGGAGCTGCGATAAAGGGTGTCGAGCGCGATTGCTTTGATCTGCACTGCAGACCGGGCAGCAAAGATTTGGTGGTGATCGACACCCCATCAGACGTTGCGGGTGACGGTGCCGTGTGGGAGTCGTTGCTGGTGGCCGAGTGCGTGCTGAGTGAGCGTGGGTCTTTGCTTGTGGTTTCACCCCGCTCCTTTTCGCCCCGCATTCGACGCTTCCTGCAGTGGCGCTTCCACAGCGCACTCTGCGCCGCAGTCGCGGGAGGAGCGGGCCACTACGCCGTGTGCACATCTCTAGCGACAGATTTTGGTGCCACGTCGGTCCGCCGCGACGACTTTCCAGGCTTCGCTCCTCCCACGGAGAAACGCCCGCGGAAGTGGAACCCGTACCGCCGAGAGGAAGCGAGAAAGTTTGTTGTCTCTCTGCGTCCGGGCTTCACGGACGCCCCGCACACGAAGGATGCGCTTGTGCGCAGTGTCGCACGCGACAAGGAGCGCGACGATAAGCTGCGCGACGCCGACGACGCTTTCTTCGCCGTCGCACATTCCATGGTGGAGAAGGGCACACACTACTCGCAGCCCAACGATTAAAATTGCTTCGCTGTTTCGTGGGGCACATAACCAGCCCCCAAAAAACTCTCTTTTCCCTTCGTCTTGTTTCGCACCCGCATTTAAAGGCAGACAAGGATGACGTCTCCGGGTGGGGAACTGAATCTCACAGATTACAACATTGCCGTATTTAACGCAACACTCTCAAATGCGTGGCACGTACGCCGCTCACGTCGTCGACTCTGACGAGACGTAACATGTTTTTTTCTCCCCCTTTTCCCCTTCGTAGTGCTCCATTCAGCATCGAGAGTGTTCTTTATCGGAGAGGGGACCGACGCTGCTTTTTCCGCTTCGTCGCGTACGACGGCTGCGGTGCCGAGGTCGCAGGTGAAAGCCAGAAAGTCGACTGTGAAGCCGAACGCCGCTGTCTTTAACGCTGACCGTTCTGCCCATCTTTGCATCCCACATTTTGCCTGCGATCTCTGCCTTCACCTTTTATGCTCCCCACTCCACGCCCGCCCCTCTACACGGGTCAACGGTGGTTAGCAACAACAGCAACAACAGCAACAACAGCAACACCACACGAATACGCACAATTAAAGGAAGCGGAGAAGAAGCTCAGGCTTCTGCATCTCTTGTCGTTTACTGTAGTAACTTACAGCTCTTTGAGATTTCTCACTGCTCGTCTTCTTCCTTCGACTGCCGCGGATTGGTGAGCGTCCAGAACACTGAACACAAAGTGAGAGAAAGCTGCAGCTCTCTTTCCTAGTGAGCCAACGATGCTGCGCACTGCTCTCGTTGTTGTTGGCGTGGCGCTGGTGGCGTTGTGCACCGCTGTCAACGCGCATGACATCCAGCTGCCCGCTGCGATTTACGACTACGCTGCGGGTGAGTGGGGGGTGGAGGTGCTGTCGCCGTGCAGGTCGCCGGCCTACGGCGCTGTCCACTTCCAGAACACAACGGCCCGCATCGAGTGGGAGGAGGAGGGAGCGGCGGATGTGGTGGTCAGCGGCGAGTCTGCCGAGGCGGCGCTGAGCCTTGCGGCGCTCGCGGCCTTCATGTCGAAAGACGGCAGGGACTACTCCTACACGACGTGCGAACACCAAGAGAACTATCTTGCCACCCCGCAGCGTCCCGGCGGTGCGTCGCCGATGACCTCGACGCACATGGCGATGTACACGGGTGTTCTCAGCACCGCCGGCGCCGCGAAGAGCTGCAGCGGCGACTTGAGGCGCAACGTGATGGTCCACGCGCTCGGCGCTCCGGCGAAGGCGACGAAGGGGGGACAGTGGCGCATGCAGGAGGCGCTGTACATGATCGAGATGGTCATCGACACAAAAGACCTCGAGGCGACCTGCGCACACACCCGCTCCGCCGACGTCGCTGAGGCGGTGCCTGACGGGCGGCGGAGGTCGCGCAAGCATCGCGCCGGCCGCGGGTTCGGTGCCGCCGGTGCCGCCTCTCAGGCGGACGAGGCGCTGACGGAGAGCGGCACGGTAACTGTTCGCTTTATCCGTCGCAGTGCCGCGGCGCCGTCGTGGGCCGTGCGGTACTACACGCCTATTCTGTTTGCGACTATTGTGATCATCTATCGCGTGGTGCACTCCTTCGTGGCGACCAAAACAGCGAAGAGTGGTGTGTAGGTACTCGACGCTGCTGGCGTACGATACACGTTTATCGACCGTTAAAAGCTAAAAAAAAAAAAAAGAGCGATTAGCCCAGACAAACGGCAATCTAATGGCTATCAAAAAAAAAAAAAAAAAAACAAACATATGTTTTTGCGCCGCTTCATGCATTCTTCACGTGGCAGCGGCCCCAAGTTGTGGAGCGAGTAGCCTTGTGGTGCGGGTTTTGTATCACGTCGTGAAAAGCACGCAAGGCTTTGGTGAAGAAAAAAGCCTTTGAGTCGCGTTGCGAGATTTGTGCGGCCATCGGAGGAAGCGCAAGCGTCGCAGGTGTCTCCTCGCCTTCCTTCCTCTCACCTTCACAGCACGCAGACACTATCTTTTTTCCCTTCCGGGACGAGGGCCGTGTGTCGTTTGGCATTACAATCAGATTTTGCGGTGGTCTTGCATGCCACCGGCACCCTCCGTCAGCATCGCAGCAGCTTTTTTTTCATGTGCTCCTTACTTCCGCCTCTGGATTATTTTCTTTCCTTCTCTCTCTTTCCCTCCACTACGCTCCCACACTGTAAAGCAATCAATCAGACGACGCACCGGCACTGCACGGTGTAGCTTCATTCCCACGACGGTGCCTCTCGGTGCTTGCGATGCCACGTGCTCATCGGAAAGTCGAGACGGACACCTCCCTCTTCTCCCGTGTGGTGGAGCAGGGCTGGCTGGCTTTTCTCCTTCTCGGCGTGTTCATGATCGGGTTGCGCCTCTACAACGTGAAGCAGCGCCGTGATCAGCGGAAGCTCCTGCGGGAGGGTCTAATAGCGGAGATGGGATACCGCGGAAAGGCAACCAAGAAGCAAGATTAGCTGCGCCGTTGCATCACCAAGCGGCCAGAAGCTGTTCACTGGACATCCGACGCACAATTCGCTAGAGTGGTGCGCGTGAAGATGATACTCATTTTTTCTCCTGCGATTTGCAGTCGCATGTGTGCTCATTTGCTCTTCTGCGCGTGTGGCGGAGTGGTCTGAGTGCGCAGCATACTGCGAAGAAGACGGTCAACTCGACGTTGATGTCAGCGCGACGCGTGCGGTGTGCTTTTGCTTGAAGGCTAGCTTCGTTGAGTGGTTCACAGCTCAGTTGTTTGTTGTTGTTTTTCTTATGTGTTGTCTTGCACTGTGCTCACCTAAAGCAATAAAGAGATGCACCGTAAAGAGAAGCGGTCCAAGCGAGATAACAGAACCGCCCTGACCGGCTCTTCTTGTGGACTACGGCGATTAAAATTACGGCCCTTTACTCTGGTTGTTTTGCGTTGCAAACTTATTGCCCCAACCGGTGCACGTTGGCCCAACCTTTGGCCTTTCCTCTCGGCCTCTTTGCATTCTGCTTATTTTCATCCGCCTGCCTTTTTGCTCGAAACAAGCAGTTTACCAATCGCGTAAAAAGACAAAAAGAGGAGATGGGATATAAATTTCAATGAACTTGTTGAATCGCCCACTTACGTGCATCGTTACTTTTCTCTTGCCCCCCATCGCTTTCTTTTCTTCTTTCTTCCATCGTCGCACGCACGAAGATACAACGAGGAGACGCTGTGGCTAAGGTAGAAGGATAGAAGAACTCAACTCCATTACACTGTTAGCTCTGTAATCGTCTTCTTTGCGTCCTCATTGAGCGGCTCGCCCGAGTCTCTCTCTGTTCCCATATACACACACAGACACACAATTATTGCCCTATTGTTTGTGGTTGTCTGCTGCCATGTCGTATATGAACGTGTCGGGGCTGTCCTCAAGCAGCGAGGATGACGCGCTGCAGCGCCTCCTGTCGTCCTCGGGCGGCAGCAGTGGTACGTCGAATGCACTCCTGGACGCGATGCGAAAGATCCAGGCGGAGAACGTCTACGAAGATGAGGGGAGAGGCGACGGCGCAACCACCGCGTCAGCGTCGAGCACTCGCCAGCGAGCCCCCGCAACGGATTCCTCGGCGACGCCCGCGGCCCCTGCTGCCAAGGCGAAGATGAACGCTGTGTCCTTCCGAGAGCCACAAAAAACCACCGCTGCTGCGACTCCGCTGCCCCCCGCCCAGCTGGCACTGACGGGCGGACAGGCGTCGAGTTTCAAGGCGAACAACCCCACCGATGCAGATGCCCTTGCCCCCCTCGCCGAGCTCATCCACCCAAAGCTGCGCCGCCCCTTGATGGGCATCATGAAGATCGAGTCGCTGACCCGCATCCAACGCCTTTGCTGGGCCGCCATGCTGGACCGCAGCAGCGACGTTCTCGTGCGCAGCGAGACCGGCAGCGGCAAAACGCTCGCCTACGCCCTGCCCACCCTCCACCAGCTGCTCACGCAGTGCGACACGACCCCGATCGGGCGAGACGTGGGCACACTCGTCATCATCATGTGCCCCACCCGTGAGCTGGTGCTGCAGGTGACGGAAACGGTCACCACGCTGGCACGCTGTGCACAGTTCATCACCGTCGGCGGCATTCACGGCGGCGAGAACCGGCACAAGGAGAAGGCGCGGCTGCGCAAAGGCATGCCGATTCTCGTGACGACGCCAGGCCGGCTGCTCGACCACCTCAAGACGACAGCGTCCTTTGACGTGGCCAATGCGCAGACGGTCATCATGGACGAGGCGGACCGGCTGCTCGATATGGGCTTTGAGAAGGCTCTGCGGGAAATAATGCAGCTGCTTGAGCGGAAGTGCAAGCATGCAGCGTCGATGAAGCGCATCCTTGTCTCCGCCACCATCACGGACGGGGTGGAGCGGCTGTCGCACTTCGCCCTGCGCAAGAGCGTCGCACGCATTGGTGAGACGCAGGACACCTTTTCCATCCCCACCACCCTCAACCAGCACTACGTTATGGTGCCCGTCAAGCACCGCCTTGCGGTGCTTCTCAGCTTTCTGCGCTCCCAGCTCGACGCTGGTGCAAACAAGATCATCGTCTTCCTGTCCACCGCCGATACTGCCGAGTTCCTCTACCTGCTCGCATCGCGACTGGAGTCTCCGTTCCACAAGCGGTCCTACGAAGGCAAGGTTGTCACCCGGTCCCGCAGTGCGCCGATGAGCACGAAGAAGATGGTGGCTGCCGCCAATCGCCATCTTGGCGGTGAGACGGACGAGGTGGTCACCTTCGAGGAGGTCAGCGACGAGGAGTTGGAGAAGGACGGCGGCCCAATGGACAGCGCCTCGGCGACGCGGCGCGCTTTTTTGGACGCCAACGTCTTCAAGCTGCACGGCAACATGTCTCAGGTGGACCGGGCGGCTGTCTTCCACGCTTTCAAGTTCGGCACGGGCGGCGCCGCCAGCGACAAAGGCGTCCTGTTCTGCACCGACGTTGCCGCCCGCGGACTCGATATGCCAAAGATCGACTGGATCGTGCACTACGACCCTCCCACCGACCCCACCAGCTACGTTCATCGGATCGGCCGCACGGCGCGTATTGGCAACAGCGGTGACTCCATTCTCTTTCTGGCGCCGGACGAGCTCGGCTACGCGTCGTACTTGACCCACTTCATTCATTCCCAACTCGCAGGCGGCGACGTGGAGACGACGACGGCGATGTCGGAGCGCAAGCACGAGACGTTTCTTTTCTATCTCACGAAGCTGGACCCGAAGTCCAACCACATGTGGATGCAGAGCACAGCGGAGCTGGAGCGGGCCGTGGCAAGGCTCGTGATGCAGAACAGCCGGGACCGCGGGGCGGACGCAAAGGACAGCCTTTACCGCGTGGCGCTCTTCGCCTATCAGTCCTACGTACGCGCCTACGCCGGGCTGCCGAAGCAGATCAAGTCGCTCTTCTTCTCCACCACGCTCCACCTTGGCCACGTTGTGCAGAGCTTCGGAATTGACAAGAGCCCGTCCGACGTGCAGCGCGAGTTGCAGTCCTTCATCCGCGAGGACCGCCTGCTCGCTCGCGACAACCGCAAGGGCACCGTGGTCAACTCCGGCGACGACGACGGTGCGAAGAAGAAGCGGCAGCGCGTGGAGCTGGACCACGAGGACCGCTACCACAGCATGCTGGCACAGAAGCAGCGTAAGCTCACCCGTGACTGGGCAGAAAAGCGGCGTGAGGAGAGCACCAAGATCCGCCCACTTCAGTTCTCGGAGTTTGATGCGTAGGAGCGCACTTTCCAGCTTGAAGTGCAAGCATTTCTGCCGCCTTCTCTCCCCTTCGTGCTCTGCTGTGATGGTGCCATCTTTACGTTGTCTACAGGAGTCCCACCACGTCGCGTAAGCAACAGGAGAGGGAGAAGAGACTTTTCATTTCTTTTTTGACGAGTAATGAGCTACAATAATGCGTTTTTGCTTTACTTTAAAGCTCTTAAGCAGCGAAGCTGTACACTATTGCCGCCGGAAGCTGCAGTAACGAAACGACACTAAAAAAGACAAACGAAAAAGAAAATGATAAACAGAGAGGAATGACACGGCGCGCTGGACAAAGGCGAGCACGATGGCACACGACGAGATAAAGAATACTTGCTAAGTGTTTTATTTGGTCTTCTCCTGTGCTCCACCTTACTGAGTCTCAAAGGGATCCATGATGCTCGGCACCTTCGCTGCCTTCATTTTTTGTTGCAGGCGTTGCAAATTTTGTAGGGGCTCTGAAGAGAAGGACGGCTGCAGTAGCTGCGCTATTGAGCGCGCCACTCGTCAAACCAAGCGAGCGTTCATAAAATCACAACAACATTGAGTATAGGCTGACGGCCGGGTTGTGGGGTGGTGGGCGATGTGGAATAACTGGTACGCTTCTATTGAACTCTCTTCTCTCTTCCTTCCCCTTTCTCGTTTCACTTTCTTTGGCCTCAAAGCAGTACGGCCAGCTTAGTCTATCGCACACACGCCAATTCTTCCTTTGTCTTTCTTTCTCTTGCTCTTTTTTGCCACGAGTGTTTTAAAACGCTTCTCTCCGCACCTTTCGTTATTCTCAAAGGCACACACACACACACACACACACACTCCGTCAAGCCTCTCATTCCACTGCGTTCTCTCAGCTGAAACAAAATGTCACCCACCATTCCGTTCCTCCAGGCCGCGGCGATATCGATGAATGTGATAGGGCTGTGGGACGCCTATCTGCTTTTCCGTCAGCGCCGCTCCTTCACCACCAAGACAATCCCCTCCTACTTCGCAGGGAGGATCGACGAGACGGACTTCGCCAAATCGCAGGCCTACGGACACGACACGACTTCCTTCAGCCTGCTGGAGCATGTCAAGGACCTCATCCTGGGGAACGCAATGCTGCTGCTGAAGGTGCCGGCACGCCTCTACTACTACGTGGCGAGCCGCACGGGCCTCTCGGTGGGGTCTTTTGCGCACAACTATGCCACCAGTATCGCGTCCGATGTCATCTCCACCGTCCTCGAGATTCCCTTCTCTTACTACAATACCTTCTACCTAGAGGAGCGCCACGACTTCAACAAGACCACAAAGGCGGAGTTTTTCAAGGACATCGTCAAGTCCTTCCTGCTCCGCGCGACGCTGCTGTACCCCGTTCAGATCGCCCTCGTTCAGTTTGTGGTCCGCCGCTTTGGCGAGCGCTTCCCGATTTACTTCTTCGGCGGGATGTCTGTGGTGCTGTTCGTCTTCCTGCTGATCTTCCCGACCCTCATCCAGCCGCTGTTCAACACCTTCACCCCGCTCGACTCGCAGTCGCCGCTGTACAAAAAGATCGAGGCCCTCAGCGCGTCGGTACACTTTCCCTTCAAGAAGGTGCTGGTGGTCGACGGCAGTCGGCGGTCGCACCACAGCAACGCGTACTTCACCGGCTTCGGCAAAAACAAGCGCATTGTCCTCTACGACACCATGCTGGAGCAGATGAAGGACGACGACGACCAGATCCTCGCTGTGCTGTGCCATGAGATGGGCCACTGGAGCCACGGCCACATGTACATCAACATTGGGATTGGCTTGTTGCAGCTCTTCGGCATCTCCTACGGTGCCGGCGCTGTCGTCTTTAACCGCGGCATCTATGAGGCCTTCGGCTTCCACAACACCGACCCAGTCATCGGTATTAACCTCTTTCTTGAGGTGTTCTACCGCCCTCTCTCGACGCTAGTGGGCTACGCCTTCTGCTATTTGTCTCGCCGGAACGAGTTCGAGGCGGACCGCTTTGCCATCAGCAAGGGGTACGGGGAGCAGATGAAGAAGGCGTTGCTGGTGATGACGAAGGAGAACAAGGGCAGCATCACGCCCGACCCGCTCTACTCCGCCACGACCTACACCCACCCACCGATGCTGGAGCGCCTGCAGGCCATCGATGCCGCGATGAAGAAGCAGCAGTAGACGGCAAGCAAACAAGCAAATAGCCGGCACAGAGTCGAACACGCCCGCAAAAATCGTCTTTTCTTGTGAGTCAGAATTTGTGTGTGTGTGTGTCTGCGGGCATGCACAGTATCGCGTCTGTAGTGATTCTTGCTTCATTGAAAGAATTCCCTTTTTTTTTTCATCGTCTCGATTAGCTTTTTGTAGTTTGGTCGCGACGCTGTGGTGACCACACTGGGAAGCGTGCTCTCTTATCCGCTCGCGCGCGGGGTAAAACTCCGCTTTTCTTCCTCCTTTCTGCGGCGCACCGGACGCTGTCTCGGCGTGCTCGTCTCTCTGACTCCGTCTCTACCACGCATTTTATTCCCACTTTTCTCTTTTCATCCTCCGCTACCTCCTCTCTTTTTGCCAACGTCGCTGCGCACTCGCAACTGCTCATCACACTCTTTTTTTCTTTGATGGTTTCACGTCTCCACGATTGGAGAGCAGCGCACTCAGTCTGTGTTGTTTCCCTCTTCTCCCCGCTAATCCGCCTGTTATCTCCGCCCACTACTATCCCCTCAGCAGGGTACCGACCGATGAGGGGGAAAGGACCGTACGTGGTGATTCCGACGAAGCGCGGCGCCGTCCCCACGCTGACGCCGGCACAGGCAAATGCGATTTTGAAGCCGGACGAGCGCATTGTGGCGACGAGCGTGTTTGATGCCGTCGATTTTGTACGCCCATGCACCGAGTCGGGGATGCCGATGAAGGAGTTCTGCGGGCTGGCAGGCTACTGCGTGGTACTAACGCTGCGCTCTTCCTTCCAAGGGGGGCATGCAAGTGCGTCCTCGACGGACACAGCCGTGGCCGGCGACAGCGAGAAGGGCCGCTCCAGCGTGTCCGTTGAAAGGTGGTGCGAGGTGGTGCGGGCAACCAAGCCAGAGATCGCCGTCATGCTGCACGAGCCGATGCCTCTTTCAGAGCCGATAGGCAGGCGGCGGCGCATCGCTGTGACCCGGTCGGAGGCGTGGCAAGCGAAGATGGCTGCGCTCACCGGGGTGGACTGTGCGGTGATGCCATCCGTCTCGGTAGGCAGCACGCACACCGCTGGCTTCATCGACGCCGTGCCACGGAATGAGAACGCGCTCGAGTTTTACCGCACGCTGCGAGCCCTGCAGTTGCCGGAGGCGAGTCAAAGTATGTGCGTCGCGCACAGCGTCTCCGCTCTCGTTGCTGCGATGCTCAGCCACGTCACCTACATTGAGTGCCCGCTCCCTTGGGTGCTGGCGGAGAAGGGCCTCGCCATCACGTTTCCCGGCAGCAGCGGTGCCGCGACGCCGGTGACGCCGTTGCTCGACTTGAACGACAACGCCTTTGCGCTCGACATCGGCCCCATCTCGAAGGGATGCCCTTGCTACACGTGCACGCGACACAACCGCGCTTACCTGCATCACCTGCTGACGGTGCAGGAGATGAATAGCGACATCTTGCTCTCCACGCATAATTTGTTCCAGGTGGTGCAGCTTGTGCGTGCGTTCCGCAACGCACCCGTCGCGGAGCGGGAGGCACTCGTGCAGAGTGTGATGCGCGCCTTCTGACGTTGCAGCACCACGTCAATTTTTAACTCGCTGGCGGTGTGTGGACGTCGTGTTCAGCACCACCACTACGTACTTTCCGCTAACCATAAGCAAGAGCAGCATCTATTGCTTTCTTTTTCTCTCTGGAAGTGTTCACCGGAGAGCCAGTGGGGACGCTATTGTCCTTTGTGTGTCTGTGTGCGTGGACTCTAGTGAGATAGTACCTCGTCTTTCTTCGCCGCCGTTAAAGTGGTGCACGTCACAAATTGTCTGATGCTCTCGGAAGCCTCATCGACGCCGCGGACAACTCAACGGCGCGTCGCTACTCGAAGTGTTCGCAATGCTGCGTGCTGCCTTTTTGTTTTCGTCGCTGCATCGAAGACCAGGAGGGCTGAAAGGTGGAGAGCAGAACGGAAAAAGAAAACATTTCCAGCTCACGCAAAAAAAAAAAGTAGGAAAAAAACTGGAGCAAGGATAGATGCGTGGGAGGCGCTCCTTCTCTCCCTCTCCTTCTTAACGTGCACTGATGCATGCAGAAAGGCGAACTCCAGGCGCATTTTCTGGTGCGCTGAGGCAAGTGGAGTGTTGCTCCGGCTGCGATACTTACATTTGGCGCACAATGTTTGTCGCTCCTCTCGTCTTACACGTCCACTGCGTTCCTGCTTTATTAATTCATTTGTCAAATCTCCTTTCTTTCCATCTTTGCTGTTCATTCTTTCTCCTAAAACTTACTTGGGAAGCACTGAAGGAGCTCAATGCCTAGAAATCCGCACGGATAGATTCGGGTGTCAATTTTCAAAGCCCAACGCACTACTGCGACGTTTCCCCTCCTCTTTTTAAATACTTTTTCCCAAAGTACCATAGACACTAATAGAACGAGAATACATCTACATTTACGCTATAGACTGCATTGACAATGATCACCGCTCCGTTTAATGCGTCGGCACCGCGCCGCGGCACGCGCTTTCGCTATGTGGCGGTGCTGTTCGCCATGGCCCTGCTGTGCACTGCTGCCTTGATGGCCGCCGCTCAGACAACTTCCTGGTGCAACGGTGGCAGCTTCGTATTTGACACCGCGGACCAGATGTGCGGCCCCTGCCCGGCGAACGCGGAGAGGACGCAGGACCGGTGTGTATGTAGTGCTGGCTACGCACATCAGGTGAATGCCGCCAGCGGTGCTGAGTCGTGCGTAGACTGCGCCGCAGCTGGCATGATGGTAAGCGCGTTGGGCTCCCTCAACGCCTCCGACTACTGCCTGCCGTGTGGAGGGGACCGACAGCTCAGCTGCCTCGCAGACTCGATCTTCAACGCAGCAACAAAGACGTGCACGTGTCCGGGCGGGAGCGTCTTGGTGCGTCAAGTGGGAGCGCTGGTGCTGTCTGGTGCAATGTGCGCCACGTGCGGCACGACCGCGTGCGTGACGTGCGTGCCGCCGTATGCGTTGGACGAGGCATCAGGCACGTGCATGTGCGCCAGCGGGTACACGGCGCTGTACGACGCGTCGTGTGTGCCTACGGCGGACTACCAGGCCATGGTCGCAGTCGCGGCGGCGTCGTCGGCCGTGCTGTCTCCGCCGAACATCGACAACGGCGGTGCGTCGGGTGTGGCGACGACGGTGGGTGTTGTGCAGACGTATTCCGTCGGTGCGGCCGTGCTGTGCTCGCGTGGAAACCACACCGCGTGCGAGCTTTTGGCGAATTTGTGTGTCTTGATGGACTACCAAGCAGCATCGACGCCGTGTGTGTTGTATCAGACAGTGAAGCAGTCGCGGACGTGCGCCGACCCGTGGTGTGAGACGGTGAGTGGGTTCCCGTGGCTGTCGTACACGCGGAGCAACGCTGTCGTGCTCAGCGACCCGACAGCGGAGGTACGTGTGGAATCGCGCGAGCAGCTGGAGTTTGTGGTCTCCGTCTATGACATGTACGGCACCTGGCTGGGGTACGAGGCTGTAGTCGACCAGCTGAACCCCTGCTTTCTGAGCAACACCCAGCTCGAGTCTTTCACCGCTGCAGGTGGGACGCGGGTGGTGCGGTGCAACGTGAACTGGCGCTGGTTCCTGCACGCCGACGACACACTGTTCTACGAAATCTTCCTCCGAGACCCGTCGAACGCCACGCGCCTTCTCCCTGTGCCTGTCTTGGTCGACTACTCCGACGACGCCTTCGCCCCCGCGACGTTCAACGACGCGTGGCTCTATCGCGGAGAGGGCACCGCGGACGGGACGATGCCGGCACACGGCTTCCGCCGTCGCTTCTACGCTTACGACAACGTCGGTGGCCGCGAGGCTGGTCTGGCGGCTGCCAACACCACGTACATCACAGCGCTGCGGAGCGCGAGCGTGGTGCTCGGCCTCTCCGCCCGCGGTCAGAGTCGCAGCGTCACACCGCTTCTGGTGCTGCGGTACGCATCGAAGATGGTGTCCGCCATGTCACACGCAGCCGACGGCGACGCCCTTCGCTTCGTGCGCCAGTCGCCGCTGAATACGAGCAGCCTCTCCGACTACGCCCTGCGGTGCGAGATGCGCTCCTTCTTCCTGCCGCGCAGCGACAGCGTGTCTAGTGGGATGCGAATTGCCCTGATTGTCGTCTCTGCCCTCTGCTTCGTTACTGCGTGGTTGCGCGTGTACGGGTGGATGCGGCGGCGACAGTACCTCGTCCTCGACTGGTTGGCGCTGCTGCGCTTTGTGGTGTACCTGTGCAACCACATCAGCAACATGTACTTTGTGGTCGTCGCTGTTGCGTCGTGGTACATCTTCATAGCCTACAAGGATCAGTCGTCGCTGTCTCGAGCGGTAATGCGGGAGGACACGTACATCAACGCGATGCTGTACTGCGCGGTTGTTACGAAGGCCGTCACGGTTCTTTACCGCCTGGTTGAGCAGTGCAACGCCGATTACTTCGTGATTGACTGG
This sequence comes from Crithidia fasciculata, assembly GCA_000331325.2. NCBI lineage: Eukaryota > Euglenozoa > Kinetoplastea > Trypanosomatida > Trypanosomatidae > Crithidia > Crithidia fasciculata. The sequence continues at coordinate 1,383,542 of CM003430.1, forward strand.
GAGCGTTCCAAAGGTCAGCTCCTACGGGAGAACAAGGTGGTGCCGGTGAGCATGTGGCGCTCGACGTTTGTGGCGAATGAGCTGAACGAGTTGCAGGCGCTGCGGTACTGGCACCCGCTGCTGACCATGGCCATCATTCTCCTCTTTCTCGTCGGCCTCGACTACCTCAACATGTCCGCCAGCGTGCCGCAGGGATCGCGCCACGTTGGCGGAATGGCTGAATCCGTCGACACGCTTCGCATCGCTGTCGACACGTTTTTCTGGATTGCGGTGACGTTAGTCATGTACCTGCTCGAGTACCAAATCTACTACCGCTTTGTTGTCGTGCACCCTCTTCAGGCTTTCATCGACCTCTGCTCCGTGTCCAACGTCTCCATCATGATTCTGCTGGAGCAGCAGTGGGGCTTTTACATCCACGGTGAGTCGATCCACGCACACGCCGACGTCAGCATGCAGGAGTTTCAGAACAACCTCTTTCTTGAGGCACAGGGCAACTTGCCGGTGCGTGGACTGGGTGGTCTGAGCAAGTATCAGGCCTTCGAGGTGTACCTTGGCCCGTACACGCGCCAGTACCTCTACATGTGTTACATGGAGCTGCAGCTGGAGCACCTGCGCTCGCTTGGAAAGCGTGAGAGGCTCGTCAACCCGGCGCAGTGGCACTACCTCGCGTTTCTCTTCGGCTTCTCGCGGAAGCCGCGGGTGTACTCGCAGGCCGCGCTCGCCCTCAAGGAGCGCATCAACAACGCATTCCAGCAGAGTGTGCGGCGGGCAGAAAGTACGCTATTGGTGAAGTTTGTCTTGCAAAAGTGGCTCGATTTCCCGCCGAACGTCATGTACATGAATGGCCCACAGCGGGGCGATCGCGGCGGCAAGGATCTGTTCTTCATTGACAGCGCGGAATCGTACGGTAGGGCATTTCTGTGTGGTCTAGACCTCGACCTCTTTGTGCTCTACGCTGCTCTCTTTGCGGCAATCGATGCCTCGCTGAGGAACCCGTACGCGGCGATGGTGCTGACATTCGCAGTGGAAGTCGTTCTTCGCTTTTACCGCGTTCATGAGGGCCTCGTCAACCTCAGCCACAAAACGATGATTGACGACCGCTTTTTCATTTGAGATAGAATGTTGAAAAAAAAATGGGGAAATAGAATTATACGTACAAACACGTGCCGGTTGCGCAAACGTGAGGTGCATCGTATGGAGAGCATCCGTGAAATGGGAGTGGCGCAAGCGCTTTCACACACTCATTTTTATGGGCCAAGAATCGTTTGTGTTGCTTGTTTCTCACTGAAAGTCAGCATCGCAGGAGGAGAGACGTAGAGTGCGTCTCGGCTCGACGTTTTTTTTTTTTTGTTTCGCGTGTACCCGACTAACCTTCTCCGTCGTGTGTGAGTGCGCACGGGCCACCTTCCGACGTAGGGTGACGACCGCAGCAAACCAGGGCCTCTGTCCTTGCGTCTGCAGGCTTGCCGACCCTCCCTTCATCGTCTTTTTCTTTTGTAGCCAGCTGCGTTTGTGCCAGAGCGTGCGGTAGCGGTGGTAAATACACTGTCTTCAACTCTCTCTTCTTCCCTTTTTCCTCTGGTGGCCGAGCCGCGGCTGTCGTACCAGCAGCCAGCACAGCATTCACAACGCAACGGAAAAACGAAAAAAAAAAAACAAGCGCTTGACGCCAAATGAAGCGCTTTTGCAGCACGGCCCTGAGTTCGGCGCTGCGCTGCACGGGTGCGCGATACTGTGTCGGCGGCTTCAGCGGTGGTCTGTGTCTCTCGCGGTGCGGTGGCGCATCGGTGGTGGCTCCCATGTGCGAGCCGCGTCGTGCAGTCTCTGGCACTCAGGATCCGCCCTCTCAGAAACCGAGTGCCAGCAGCTCCGGCTCACAGACGTCGTCAGGCGCTCGTGAGTCTCACCTTGGTGTGGTTCACGTGACGTCCAAGAACATTAACGCCGAAATGGACACCAAGGTGCCCCTGTTCCTCTACTTTATGGTGACCAACCACCCCGATGTGCGGCAGTACACGGAGCTCCTGGTGCACCAGGTCGACCAGGCGAATCGCCGGTTGAGGAACGAGAATTACGGCGAGCTGTATCAAGAGTTTGGCAAGGACGCCGGTCTTGCGATCAAACTCGGTTTGGTGGACTGCCTTGTGGAGACCGGTCTCATGGCGAAGTTCCACATCGACCCGCATATGTTCCCCATCATTTACTTTGTGCGTCACCGGGCGTTTTGTGACAAGCTGGTCGGCATTGTTGCCGAGTCGCAGGTGAAGGAGGCGGTGGAGGCGTTTATCGACTACGCCACGACGCAGTCAAAGAGTGAAGCGGAGGGCAACACGCTGCTGAACAAAATAAAGCGCCAGGACAACGACGACGAGAACGCCATGACGCTCATCGCCGCTGCACACAAGAAGGTGCAGTCAAATGAGCTCAGCAAGGCCAAGGAGCTCTACGAGAAAGCGCTGCGCCTCTCCATGGAGGAGCTTGAGGTTGTGAACAAACAGTACGGGGTGGCCAACAAGAAAATGACCCCCGAGTTGTGGGCGACGCTCAAGCGCGAGCCGTGCTACAACAGTGCCCCGGAGGCTCTCTGCGGCCTTGCGATGTCCGCCATGGCTGCCAAGAAGACGGAGGAGTCGCTCCAGCTGGTGAAACGTGTCCGCAACGAGTTTCCCTACGCGGTGAAGGATATGCGCGGCGTTGCCGAAGCCGTGGTGCGGATCGAGCTCATGGATCTCGTGGGCTTCGACCTCGAGAGGGACAACTACTTGAGTCTTCTCAAGTACGACGAGCTCGTGAGTGACCCCGTTGCGTTTTACACACAGCACCTGAAGAAGGTGGTCGGCTTTTACGTGGAGAGCTTTCCGGGGCAGGCGATTGAGGAGTGTCTGCGGCTAATCCGCGCGGAGCCGAAGCTGCTGCCAGCGCTGAAGGAAGGCGGTGTTGTCCCGCAAGACCTTCGCCTCGGTCCCACCGCCGTCACCCCGGCACGACAGGTTATCCGTCTCATTTTTGAGGCGCTCGGCCCAACAGACGAGCAAGTGGAGAAAGGACGGAAGGTGCTTCAGCTTTACTTGTGAGTGTCGCGGTACGCCGTGTACGGCACGAAGTTTATTTTTTTCTCTGAGTTTCCACATTAATTGAACACAACAACATCAAGGTTGCAATGAACGATTAAATCTCAACGCTTTTTTTTTCTGAGAGAACGAGAGAATTGTATTCTGGTGCTAAGAAGCTCAGCTTCGCATGGCACACAAACTGGCAATTGCGCTCATACTGCATGCAAGATGGCCGGGCCAAAAGGACACTAGGTGCCTGCACAGTATTCTGTGGCAACAACATCTAAATTGGCTACTAGAAATTGCTTGTCCATTTACAACTTTCCTCCTCGCACTTTTTTTTTTCTGCGCGTGGAAAGGGACGCCGGTTCTCTTTTTTTTTTTTTGCAGAGGGCTCCGTGATCTTCGTCATTAGGCAGCCATCTGCGTGGTCGCCACGCTACAAATGACTTATTGTCGTATTTGCTACAATTTCAATACTGCGTGCACACTGCACTTTCCATTTCTCACCTTTCTCTCTCACGATTTGCCTCTCTTCTTCTCGCCGCTCTTCTCACTGCGCATGTCACGCGCGACACACTCTTTTTTTTTTTTTCTTTTGCTGCCCAGAAAAAAAATAAATAATTGGCACCATTTACTGGTCTGTATCGCTTCTTTTTAAACGGGTTTACAAGTGGAAAAGAAAAAGTCTTCTTTGTTTCTCTTTTTTCCTTTTTGATTAATTATTTCTCCTCTGTTTTGTGAACTCTACAAAAAATAAAAAAGTGTCCGCACCGGAAGGCGGCAAAGCACAGCAAAAGCGGAAGACCCCGAAGGGTGGCGGTGGGGCAGCCGCAGAGGGAGGTGGCGGAAAGAGGAAAAAGGGAGACTCTTCTGCGGCTTCTCCTAAGCAAGCCTCGAAAGGTAACACTGCTAAGGGAAAGGACAAAGTCAAATTTAGGACCATATATGCGGCTGTCGATCTATTTTTCCAAGGCCAGGCGACTGGAAAGCTGCTTCCTTACGATGGCCCACTCGAAGACGCCTCTCTGAAGCGGTACAGTTTGTTTAACCTGTTTCCTGTCACCGCGGTGGACCCAAATAATGCAAACACTGCGGCTGAAGCGTCGCATCGACGGTGTCCGAATGTGACGGTTGATGCGCTGCAACCGGGTATACAATGGGTGACGCAGTTCGGCTCCCAACTTGTCTATTTTGGCCGTTCAGGCGGTCTTGACGAGGACTGCAAAAGTAAACTAACTGCTGGCCCTATAGATGCTGAAACGCTTAAGGGTGCCATCAGCGGCCCTAAACGCACTTCGTTTGCGTCTTTATCTTTCTCCGACGTCGAGTCGGTGATCCGTTTCCTTAAGGAAAATCGCGCAGATCTCGTGCCAGACGAGGCGGTGGTATACACCCTCCGCTTTTCCGAAAAGCAGAACATCGGTGGAGAAACAGCAGTGTTCGAGCGAAGCGGGGCTACCCGCACCGCTGTGCTGGATAGAGAGCCATTCGACGCTGAAGCCCTCTCGAAGGCGAAGCAGTGTGCCAGCATTACTGTGATTCCTTCTCTCCCTGCTCAGCCTGATGCAATGGACGATTACTTTCTCTTTCGCGTTCAGGCTGAGCGCGGCTTGGTCAAGACGGGACGCACCGAACGTGTGCGGGCGGAAGAGATCAATGGTGAGCTAAACGTAGCCTTACTCGATTCCAAGTACTCTTCCGACTACTGGCGAGTTGACGAAGTTCACGTGCTGAGGTCTACGACAAGCTCGGTGGAACTCCACATCGTGAAGAGAGAGCAGCACGGAGCGAAGGTGGCCGATACGGCACCCGTGGTGCGACTCGAGCTGCGTCACAACGTCGTCGATGGAAGCGAGGACGGGCGACGCACCCAGTGGAACACATTCGTGCGCTATTCGACTGAATTTTGCGCGCTGCTCAGTCGATGTGCGGCGAGGGTGCGCGGTTCCGCATGCCCAGAAGACGTGGCTCTCCAAACGGCGTGTAGGGGTGAAAATGCGAGCTCCCCGTGTGTGCAGCACGGCTGCGGGCAATTGCATTTCTTCACCGCGTGTCTCAGGGACGCAAGTGGCGGGTGCGAGCGAGAGACGAGATGCAACTACTGGCATGGGTTTACTGAGGTCCAGCAGCTGCTGAAGTTGCTGAAGAGGGACAACGTGCTCGCGAAGTCAAACTACCACATTCCCTGCCAGAAACGAAATATTGCCTCCTTACTTCGCGAGGCACTCTCGTTGCAGCTTCTCCGCATTCGTGAGGCTGCGTCGGCGCAGCTAATCCTTGATAGCGCAGACCGTGGAACAGACAGCAAGCAAGCACCGCTGGAGGAGATGGAGGAGCTTTCGGAACTCGTAAAGCAATACAACGCAGTGGCCTGTCGTTTCAAAGACGATAAGCGCTTTGACGGAGATTTCTACTATCGTTCCTGTCGGAGGTTAAAGTTTCCGCTGCCCCTTCTGGCTGTCCGAGATGAGGTTCGAGATGCCTGTCTGCGGAAAAATTCACGCTGCATGCTGGTGGACTCGTCGACGGGCAGCGGCAAGTCAACGCAGCTGCCGCAGTACTTGGCAGAGTGCGCCGCGGAGCAGGTGAACCTCGACTTCAGGACCAGGGGAGTGCACTCCACGCAAAAGACGGTGGTCTGCGTCGAGCCGCGCGCGCTGGCTGCGGTGTCACTTGCCGATCACGTGGCACGCGAGTACGACGACCCGGATGTGAGCATGGAGAAGCGAGTTCAATCTAAGACTCAGCTTGCCGACCTCCTCGATGCAGACTGCCACATCGTGTACACAACGGAGCACGTCTTTCTGCATTGGATGCGGAGTGGCCAGATCAATCTCGCCACGGACGTTTACGCTGTTGTGCTGGACGAGGCGCACGAGCGCTCGGTCGCGGGAGACATGCTGCTGGGCATCCTGAAGGCGGAGATGCAGCGCACCAACTTCGCGTTTCGGCTCGTAGTCTGCTCTGCCACCCTGCAGACGAAAGCCTTCTCAAATTACCTCCCCGAGGCATGTCCCATTTCTGTGAAAAGCCGTCGTCACCCAATCGAGGTGAGGTACGATGACCGTCGCGACTGCCTACGGCCAGAGGCGAACTACGTGCAGGAGGTGGTGGACGCGGTAATTTCTGTTATTGAGGACCCGCCAACCATGGTGGACAACGATGGGTTCGTACTCCGCCTAGAGAGGCACATTCTCGCCTTCCTTCCCGCCGCGGCAGATGTGCTGACCGCCCGCGACACGCTCGCAGAGTACATGGCAGCGCGGGTCTCTGAAGCCTCTACTCCCGAGGATGTGAGTGACGTGCCACGAAAAGTGTGGGAGGGGGTCCGCGTGTGCACGCTGTCGGAGCAGCAGTCTCTGAAGGAGCAGCAACACATCTTTCAGAGAGTGGAGCCGTCCGAGCGGAAGGTCATATTTGCCACGCCCGTTGCGGAGACGGCCGTCACCATCGATGGCGTCGGCTACGTCGTCGACTGCGGCCTGTCGCGGGTTTCCCGGTGCGACCCGATGCGGCACCTGACTGGACTTGTCGTCTCGCCCATCACGCAGAGCAGTGCGGTGCAGCGCGCCGGTCGTGCTGGCTGCACGGGCCCTGGTGTGTGCATCCGCCTCTACACGCAGACCTCCTTCAACCTCTTTGAGAGAGACAACACACCAGCCGTGAAGACGGCGCCGCTGCACAGTGCCACGCTGCAGCGGGCGCAGATGCACCGCTCGACGCGCACCTTCGATTGGATCGACAAGCCGGACAAGGATGCGGTGGAGGCCACACTTAACGAGCTGACGCGGCTTGGCGCCTTCAAAGTTGTGCGCAGGGATGCAGTCGAAGCAGCAGCAGCGGATGCGCCGCCTACCTTGAGCGCTTTTGGCGACTATCTGCTCAATCTCAACGAAATTTCGGTTGCCCTCGGGAGACTGTTGTACAACTCGAAAAATCTGAAAAATGACGAGCTTCTGGCGCTGAGTGCTCTGACGGTAGCCACCATCGAACACTTTCATGACGTGTTTGTGATGCCACCAGGAAGGGAGGAAGCGTTTTTCGCGGTGCTGCGCGAGTGTGGTGCGAAGTACGACGCTTCAACCCGCGGCGACGTTATCTGTGCGGTGCAGGTGGTCGTTGCCGCGCTCCACGAGCAGCGGACTACGGCGGCACATTCAGCGGAAGCTGCGACGTCTGCCAGTAAACGTTTTCTTCGGCAGCAGGTATTGAAGGACATCGAAAACAGCTCTCGTGTCTACTTTCAGAGCACCAAAAGAAGTAGCATTCCGATTCCGATAATCTCTACCGCAATAGTGAACGCGCACGCGGATGCGCTGCAAAAGCTGATCGTGAGGTGCCTCGGTGGCCAGGCTGCGGTTCGGCTTAGTGCTACGGGCAGGCGCTACACGACCGCGGATGCTTCTGCCTTAGCATGCTTGATGAGCGACGTCAGCTTTCTGAAGCAGCAGCATGCTCTTCTCCCAAGCGGCCCAGGAGGCAATCAGCATCTGCAGTTCAACGCAAGCGCCTTTCCTGACATCTGCGTGTTCGGCGGCCTATTTCCGCCTTCTTCGACAAAGTGTGGTGTCGTTTCTTTGTGCACACCTGTCAAGGCTGAGTGGCTACCCGCTTTCATTCAGAAAAGCGTGAAGGAGGTGCTGAACAAGCGGCCCGTTGAGCGGTCCATCGCGCTGCCTTCGGTGCTTCTTAACGAGTGGCAGCCGCAAGAGGTGACGAAGTGGCTCACGCGCAGGCTGAAGATGACGACGTGCACGGTGGAGAAGGACTACGCAAACCAGCAGCTCTCACTTCAGTGCAGCAGCGAAGACATGCCAGCAGCCTACGAAGCTCTATCTCACGCAGTCCGTCGCGCCTGCGAGTCTCATGCGCAGACGTGCCACGAGGTCGCGCTGAACGGTTTCTGCCGCGTGACGTGGCGGGGAGGGTGCGAGAAGGCTGAGGTGCTCCGCGACAAGGACGAGTACGTGGCGCTGCTATTCTCCGGTGCCTGCGAGGCGTCCATCACCTGCCTGGCGCTGGACCTCTCAGATATGGTGGAGAAGTGGAGTCGACAGTGGTTCGGCCAGCCCATGCTGGTGACCGTGCGCTCTGGCAGCGGCGGGGCCTCTCCAGCGAGTGGCCGCTGGACCGCCCTGGTGACATTCGCCAGCTCCGAAAACGCGCGTGACTTCTTCGAGCGGTTTGAGACGGCTGACGCGGCCACGCGGCCTCTGGTGACCCTCGAGCCTTACCGCGAGCAGGAGCCACTCGCCCCTTCCCTCGACTCGGTCACCCCTTTGTGCCGCATCAACATCCGGCTTTACTTTGGCCACGTCGATCCTGAGAGCGGCGACGCGAGCACCAGAAACGCTAGCGACTTCCCCATGGAGCGCGTGATGGAGTTTGGGCGTGCGGTGCGTGCGGCACTCCCAAACGGCGTCGCGATGCAGTCTCAGCAGCTGGATCCGTCTCAGCAGTTTCTGCACACGTCTTTATTTGCCGTGGATGAGAAGGCGGCCGACGCTGCGCTGGCGGTGCTTCATCGCATCCGCGGGCCCTCAATGCATTACCGCTCGCTCTTTCTTAACGGCGTGTGCAGTGCCGAGATTCCGCTCCCTTCGATTGCAAACAGAGCCTTCCAGCGTCTACTCCAGGATGCCGTCACCCGCTCGTCGCGTGTTGGTGAAGAGGCGCAGCTAAGGACGAGTCTTCAATGCGAGGCACTTTTCAAGCATGGTCACCGATCACTGCTGCTGCGGTGCGCCACATCTGCACTGCTTCAGCGTGCGCGACAGTTTTTGGAGGAATTTTCGACCGTGAATGTGCTTCGGTTGCCCGGTCAGACGAAGGCACAGCAAGTGAACAAGGCGCGTGCGCTTTCCTTTCAGGCTCAGCACGTTGTGCAGAGCTTCAACGCCGTGCAGAAACACGCAAGCGATCCCATCTTTGAATGCCAGCTGCAGTTCAGTGAGGCGAACGGAGGGCTGTGCTTCATCGGCTCCGAGGTGACCTTCAAGAGCGTTCAGAGCTTTGTCGATGAGGCCGAAGACCTCTGCAGTGTGGAGTGCATAACACTGACACTGCCCGCTGGATTGGCTGCAGCCAGCGAGTGCCGCAAGCTCGTGGAGAAATTGGTCGCCCGCTGCCACACTAACCGTCAACCCGTGCGTTGCATCCGTGAACGCAACACCATCGTTCTCATCGCACCACCAAGCATCATCGCAGAAGCAAAGAGCAGCCCACGCGTGTTGGCGTTGTGGCGGGCCGTTGATGGGGAGGAGAATGCCCGGTACGACCCTCACCGAGGTGAGGCAACAACAGAAGGCGCTGCTGGGAAGAGGGACTGCCCCATCTGCTTCTGCGAGCTGCAGCTGGACAGCGTCCGCCTCCTGTGCGGTCACCAATTCTGCACCGAGTGCCTTGCTGGTGCCTTCAACACTGAAGGTGGCGCCGTCCCCGAGCTGCCCATCAAGTGCGTGCGCTGTCAGGCACCCATCGCGGCAGACGAGCTGAGTCTCTTCGCACCACGCATTGGGCAAAAGCGAGTGGCTGAGCTGCTGCGCTCGCGTCTAGTGGCGGGCGGTGACCGCAGTGTTGCGGAGCTGAAGGCGTGCCCCAACAAGGTTTGTCTTGGCGTGCCGAAGGTGGTCACGTACGCCAACCGCAAATGCAGCGGCTGTGATTTGGCGTACTGTGAGGTGTGCGTCGGCAACGGCCATGTGCGCTCCTGGCACGAGGGAGAGCATTACTCCCCCGCAGACATTCTCGCTGACAGGCTTCTGAAGGAGCTCCCCCTGTTACCGAAGTGCCCGAAGTGCGACGTGCATTTCTACGATTTTAGCGATTGCTTTGCTCTTTCGTGCAGCCATGGCCACGGCTTCTGTGGATTCTGCATGAAGGACTGCGGCGACTCTGCGTCCACCCACGCACACGTGCTACAGTGTGGCCGCAATCCAAGGCGGGACTACTTCGGCAACATCAGCTTGTTCTACCGGTGCAGGGCAGAGGACTTGGCGGCGGAGATGAGGGAGGTGCTCCTCGGCCATCCAGCGGGATCTGCGCGACTGGTGGAGGCCCTCTGCGGCAAGGTGAGGGAGCGAATGTCCGACGACTGGCCGAAGGCCCCACTTGACACCGTGGAGGCGGAGCTCCTGAGACACACTTTCCTGCCCGAGGCGCCCGCCGAGACAGCCAACGTCCAGTCCTTAGAAGAGCCTGAAGAGCACCAGCCAGAAAACAGTGGACAGGAGGACGATGACGACGCCGATACGCCTGCCGACACGGCACTGCGCATGCTGGCCGAGTTCGAGAACTTCCCACTGCCAGGAGATTACCTGCGGCATGAGAATGAGTACAGCGTCACACATCTCATCGAAGCGGCACAGTGGCTGAAAGAGAAATACGATGTTGACCTGCTTCGCTCTGTCCAGCAGGCTTCACAGTCACCCTGGAAAGCTGGAGAGATTGCGGTGGAGCTTTACACGTTTCACGAAGAAGGAAGGAAGCTCGAAAAGCTGGTGCGTTCAGAGGGCGTAAGCTGTCCGCTGCGTCAAAGCTACCGCTCCTTCCTGAGTATTCTTCTTCACAAGCTGCACTATACTCGCACGTACAACAGCGTGGTAGCGGAGCGCCGTGCCATTCTTACTGCCGCGCAGCTTGCGCAGTACCGGGCTGGCGGGATGATCGTCTGGGAGGCACCAACAGTCTGTGAAGCAAAGGGAGTGCAGGGCGATGGTCAAGAGGATGAGGTGACTTTTCGCATCCAGTGCTCGATGTACACTCCCGCCCGTTCTTATGAAGAGAATGACGTGGAACGGTTTGTTCTTCCTGCTGGAGTTCGCTTGCGCGTCACCAAAGTGGAGCACCGCACCATCCACCTTCAGCAAGAGACTGATCTCACCCTCAACGTTTAGTCACCGTTTGAACTGATGTGCTTTGTGCGGGACGCTCTTCTTTTTTTTTTTTCTCTCTTTGAACATGGTGGTACATGTATCCTTTTTACCGTTTGATTCCTCGTAACTCATTTTAAGTGAGGTTATTTTTTTTTTTTCCTGTCAAGCAAGCAGAACTTTAAAGAATCAAACTGAGTTGATTTTCTCTGCGAAGTGCAATCACACGTGCCGGAATTTGCTGCCGTCTTGTCTCGACCTGCCCACAGTGCCGGTCGTCGCTGAGGTGGGTTTTCCCATGCACGTCATTTTTTTTTTCGTGTTGGATGTGCCTTTCTTCCATAACCCGTTCGGCGACTCGTTGGAGCCGCTCGAATCAAATTGTCTTTTCTGTTTTTCTGTACCCAAGTGAACCATTATCCGAGCAAAATATCTGTAAAAGCTCATCATATACTTTTTTTTTTCTTTTCGAGACGATGGTCTCTTGCTACTCTACCCAGCCCAACCTTTTTTTAAATTATATTGTGAAAAAAGAGAAAACAAATTCATCCTCTTTGGTGTTGTTGCTATTCTCTTTCTTTTCCTTTCCTCTCTCCCCCTTTCCACTCGTGGTTCTCTTGGAGAATTCATTTTTCTTTTCTCTTGATCCTTTGTTGTTCCTAAAAACTCGATTGACGATGCCCGACGCAAGTGGCGACTCTCTTTTATGTGCACTGGCAATTTTCTGCAAGCGCACTCCTGGGTTTCACCGTTTGACCATCATCTCATCCTTTTGTTGTTCTATTCAGCCAGTTTCTTTATTATTCATTGTTCAAGCATCAATTTTGCTTTTGTTTTCTAGCGCCGATTCACTTTACCTGTCTTTGTCTTTTTCAAACGCGGAAACAAAATCATTGTTAGCATTCTGTAGAAAACAGAGCCTGGTGATGACTTATCGCCGCTGCGCACAAGGGAGAGGCGAATCGAGTTTGTGAAGCTTTTTCAAGCAGCTGAGTCGGAGCCTCAAGCATTCACGTGGGTAGTGCAGCGACACCTCTGTGCTTTGCGGACTCTTTTTAGCTCTCTCCGCTGCCTTCCTGCACCTTCCTTTTTCTCCTTGGCATGTTCCTGAGTGTGTCGTTTGCACAACCGCTCCTTTTTGGGTGGTCCATCCCTTTCACTTTCTGCCTCCTTCTCTTCGTCTTTTTTCTTTCAGTAGGAAGCTGGCAGTGGGCTTCTCTCCCTCACACGAGCTCGAGTGATGCGTTCTTAAGGGACCTTCTTAGTGTGTCTCGTATCAACATGTCTCTCTTACTCTGACCTGCAGCCTCTTCTACGTGCACTATGCAGATGATGTGCTGTGTCTTCTTGTTCTATACCGGGCACCTCAGCCTCTCTTGAAGCTGCCGTGCTTGCTTTGTTATTTGCTTGCCTCTTGCACTGCTCGCCTTATTCAGGTTTGATCGTACTCAGCGTGACTGTGTATGCAACCCATCATCGACGGTGCGGATGACTTTGCAAGCGTTCCCGCGCCTTCCCTCTTTTTGCCTTTCTCCCTTCATACTTCAGCTGGTGCTGCCATGGAGTTGCACTTGCCTTTTAAGTGCTTGTCGCGATGCAGCCCAGCCAGGCACACCCGAGACGCATCGTTGCGTCACAGCTCTTAGCTCTCACTGTCGTCAGCTCAACGATGTCGGAGGAGCCTTTATCGTAGTTCAACGTAGCTCCAGCGCGCTCCCCTCTACACTGGCTTCACTTTGGATGACATGCCCAGCACGGCGCATCAACAGATGAATGGCTTTCCCGCTGCCGGAGAGTTCGGCACTTTGCCTCCCTTCGGATTCTGTGGCTATGTGTGTCTTTCTCAATGAAGCAGCGCCGCGCTTACAACTCCTCTTGTGAAGATTCGCTCGTCGGTGGACTTTTGCCAAAAGCGGCAAGGTACACTTTTGTATTCCCTCAAAGTACGGGATTGCCGCATCGCTGAAACCGAAGGGGGTATGAGGGTCATGTCAGCTCAGCTACTGCCACACTCCTGCTGCCGTGGCCATTGCGACGTGTGTGTGGGTGTGTTGTAACCGAGGGGAGAGAGCAAAGAGGACTACTGGCGTAACCAATTAGCATTGATGACGCTCCGCATTGGAGGCGACGTGTCTCTGCCGTGCGTCGACTGCGGGTTGCATGCGAGGCACTGTTTTGCAGCGAGGAGGACGAGGCACTTGGATGCCTGCCCTGCATCCCCCGGCGCGTCCTTCGAAGTGGGACGAAGAAGGGGAGGTCGACGCAGACACGCACCAACGGAGACGATGGCTGTGGAGAATGCATTTGCAGCAGATTGCATTTCAGCTGTACTTTTGTCCCTTTTGCTGCAACGGGCGTGGCTGCTGAAGACAGCGGTTCAACGACGCACGTGCACTCAAAGGTGACTGGCGTAGGTGCGCGGGTTTGCCCCTCGCGTGGTTTTCCATCCGCTTTAGCCAAGGGTACACCCGCTGACTGGTGCTTACTGACCTTATTCCTTTTTTTTTGCGTGCGTTTGCGTGTGTTAGTGTTGGCGTCGACTTCTATCGTTATGTTGTACTTCACAGGCTTGCTGCTTGCGTCCTTATCTAACGTTTTCATTCCACAGAGCGACTGACTTTAGATGGCTGCCTTGTGCTGGACGCTGCCGCCACACTGCCTTGTCTTGCAAGGAGAGTTTTTGCGGTGAGGAAGGACGTGAAGCAACAAACTTGATAACATCTTCCACGTCTGCCAGCTCTTCACCTAAGACTGTTTCATCGGAGAGGCTGGTGCAGTGGATGGCTATGTGTTCCAAGTCGCTTCAGGACAAGGCGCGAGTGATAACCACGTGCGCTAGTTTTTTTTGAATATTAGCCATGTTGTGTTGGGTCGCTGGCAGGGTGACGACCACTCAGGGAGGCAGCGACATCGGAGCCTCAGATTCTTGTGGTTGTAGTAATCGTGCTGTGACTCCACGCCATTGCCCGCGATAGAGGAGCAGCTGCGCACCTTTCTCTCCAGCTGTGGTGGGTCAGCTGCTGTGGGCCGCCGCTGGGATGCGGCGTGTCCAACACAGGCGGGGATGTCGCATATTTGCTGCTGGACAGTCGTGGCTTCCGGCGTGGAGGCTTCTGGAGAAAGCTCTTTCTCCACACTGGTTGACTGACCGCGCTTGCGAAAGAGTAGCGTCTTCTCTATTGTGAGAGACACTTCGTAGTTGCTTCTGGTGCAATATGCCTGTAACTACTGAGAGAGACATCTGACGCTGCTGGCAACCTTTGGATTCTTCTTGGCGAGGTAAGGTGTCGCATGTTGTGGAGTTGAGGGCTGTTGTGTGTCATCTGCGCGGTATTGACGCGCCTCTTGTCTCTTCGGGTACCTTGGAGTTGTGAGGATGCATAGTACGTAAAGCTGCTAATTGCCCAAATCGAGTGTGGTCGAGCACGAATACTAGGGATGCTTTTTGTATCTTAACATAAAAAAGACTCGCTGAGATTCCTCTACTTGAGGAAATGGCCAAGAGGGAGGTTGCCGCGACGGTTGCCTACTACCAAAAGGAGTCAACCTGCGCAGTGGCTTTTCTCCTAGGAAAGTGCGCGAGCTTCTTGGACGTGTTTGACTGTAGCGTCTCTCCGCGGAGACATGGTCTTGGACGACCGCGTCACGGTGGGACCTCTTTGCCGAGTCCTGGAGGTGCGGAACTATTATCTCAGACGACAATTCAGGCTGCCCATCGGACTCTTGAACCCCTTTCTTCCTTTCCCTCCCTGCGAAGTGCCAGAAGCTTTCAACAGCTTGGCCGACTTCTGACGCGCATGCCGAGCTTCGCGTCTGCTGGAGGAGATTGGATGCGTTTGCCACTTTCCGTGCGTCCGGCTTCATTGTCTCGTGATGAAGTTGCTTCTTCAAGTGCATTCATATCTGATAAAAATGCCGCTGTCAATTGCCACTTTTCGTGTGGTCCAGCTGCCGCTTCTGCTTTCTGCTCACCTTCTCTCATTTTCATTTGCCGCATATGTATCTTTTCACTTTTGTTGCTGAGTGTTACTTGGGTGGGATCTGTTTGATGGCGTCCGGTAGACAGCAGCCTCAACGGTGACACTGCAAAGGTCCCGTACTGGCTACGTAGGGAGGTAGCAACAACGCTCTGAGTTTGGGACGTATAGTTCAATTGGCGGTGTGCCTGGCTGTACCTTCTTTTCGTCGCTGATGAATCCCATTGACGGGCTCACTTGTCAAACGACACCCCAGCTGGGAGCGTTCGTATACCTAGACTCTCGCCTTGAAGTGTGCTGGGGGCAATACATGCAGTCGTCTCCGCTCGATAGGGCTGTGTTCTCTCTTTGTTTTCCCTATTTCGCAAAGCTTTCTTCACATGAGAGAGAGGACAGTCTTCCTCTTTTTAAATTGTCCTGTTTCAATTGCCCTCTGTCCTCCACTGGGCTCCAGTTGGCAGTGAGATACGGGAGGTTGCGAAACTTTTGTCCATTTTTTTCTTGAACGGTCGTGTCAAGCACTTTAACTTGTTACGCTGTGTCTTTTCACCACTCACATCAAACGGAAAACGGAGCTTCCACGCATTAATTCGCCTTCTTGGTACTACGGCGCTTCTTACACGCTTTGTGTCTCAGTTGCGGCTCCTCGCAGAGAAAGCGGTGAGCCGGAGTCCACCGAGCTGTCTTGATTTGATGTGCGGATGAGTGCGTTTCTCGCGCGCTAATCGGTCGCACCTACAGCGAAGCTAAACTCCCTGCCGCCTTAGCGACTTTAGTTTCTCGCCTTTCTCTCTCGCTTCCTGTTGGCCTCTCGTGGCCACACGCAATGCGTGATGGCGCATGCTGCTGGGCTTTCAGACGCGGCTGCAAATATCCACCAGTGCTTCACTATAACATACTCTCTCTCTCCCCCTTTCTCGCGCACGACGTGTACCTTTCTGCGGCAAAGTAATCACACATACACCCACACAGCTCGGCTAAAAAAAAAACAATAAACAAAGCACAATATCAGCATCTACCTTAAAAGCTCTTCTACAATCCACGACAGCACCCCGCCAAGCAACCGATGAGCACCCACGCGTCCGCTACCCTCGACGCTCTCCTCGCGAGAGAGACCGCCAGGTCCACTCTGGCTACACTTGCCACCATGGACCTCCCTGTCCAGCCCCCCACGGCCCCCGCAACTACTGCAGCGGAGCAGGCCAACGAGGAGGCGCTCGTGTCAACGCACTACAGTGCCGTGCCCGAGACGGACTTCACGGTGAGCGACACGGAGGAGATCGGCTCTGGCGGCTACGCCACCGTCTTTGGTGTGTCGGTGAGGGACGGTGCAGAGAAGCTGCGGAAAGGCACGGCGTACGCCTTCAAGCGCTTCCCGTCCACCACGCTGGCGCAGAGTGCCGTGCGCCGGCTGCAGCGAGAGGTGGCCATCGGCCGCTCTCTCTCTGCCTGCCCGTCGATCCACCAGACGGTCGGTGGGTGTGTGAAGAAGGCGTGCAACGGCATCCTCATGCATCGCGCAGACGAATCGCTGCGTGACGTCGCCCTCCACTTCGCGGACCTCGAGCGGAACGGGAAGCTGACGGAGGATCGGCGCTGTGTCTACTACGTCTTTGTGGCTCGTGCCGCACGGTGCGTGGTGGCCGCGCTGGAGCACATGCATCAGGCGAACATGGTCCACTGCGACGTCAAGCCTGCAAACATCTTCGTGTCGAAAGGCTCCGTCAACAGTGCCTTTCCGAAGGTCACGTTGGGCGACTTCGGCTCCGTGCAGCTCGTCAAGGACGCGAAGAAGCTTCAGGACGTTGCAGTGCTGAGTGGCACGCCATTCTACATGGCCCCCGAGTCCATCTCCGTCCCCAAGGCGATCGAAACAACACTTGCGGCGACGCTGAACTCGCAGGTGCTGCGTCTGCGACCGAAGGTGTCCCGCGCATCGGATGTTTGGGCCCTCGGTGTCTCCCTGCTGGAGATGGCCAACTTCGGCGAGAACCCGTTTGTGAGTGAGTTTGGCAGCTACGACAAATACGTCGCGCGGCTCCTGCCCGCCATCACCAGCGCGACGGCCGCGAATACTGGAACAGCAACCGTTGGCAGTACCGCGAGCGCCGCCGCGTTCAACTTCACGCTGCCGTCCACGTGTCCCGCTGCTCTCATTCTCCTCGCACAAAAGTGTCTCGTGCTGGATGTGACGGAGCGCTACTCCCTCTCTCAGGTCCGCACGCACCTTGAGCAGTTCTTGCGCGATGCCTCTGCCTCCGCCAACGTGGCCACAGCCACCGAGTACACGGTGAATATCGCGGCGGCTCGAAGCCTTGCGTCCTCCGTCACCTCCAGTTTGGTCCCTCTCGCCACCCTCGTTGAGTACATGGAGCAGCAACGCCGCACGGCATCCGCGATGCTGGAGAGACACGCGCACAACCTGCGGCTCGACGCTGCGGAGGCCAACTCGCTGTCGCAGCCGGCGGACGAGGAGGCCGAGGCTGAGCGCGCGTACCGGCGGCGCCTCGTGGAGGACATCGTCCCTCGCAAGAGTGTCGGCCACCTTCTCGAGGCGTCCGAGAAGCTGAAGGAAACCCACAACGGACGGCCACTGTATTGTGGCCCACGCGGCGGTAAATTCTGGGTCAACGAAAGCGGGGAGCCGCGCTATCTGCCGAAGCCCTCTTCAGCCGCTACTGCAGCTGCCTCTCTACCACACACGCAGGTGGAGGTGCTCCCGCTCGGGCAGGCCGTTCCTCAGACCCAGCAACCCACCGTCGAGCCCAACTTTGGCGGCAACGCAACCGGCAGCGTTTACCAGTCGAGCGGAAGTGCGAACGGCAGGCCGCTTTTCCAAGGAGCGCGTGGAGGCCAGTACTACGAGAACGCAGGCGGCAACCGAACCTACGTTTCTGCCGCCGCACCGAGTGCACCTGCCAGTCAAGCTCCAACAAACACGTTCGGTGGCAACGCAACCGGCAGCGTTTACCAGTCGAGCGGAAGTGCGAACGGCAGCGCGATTTTTCAGGGGCCGCGTGGGGGCCAGTACTACTTCAACTCAAACGGCAACAAGAGCTACATCTAACTTATTGTGTGCATGCGCTTGTGGGCAGAAATCAATGCAGTAGATAAAGCTGAACGGTGGCCATTTCGTGGGCCCTTGCCTGGACCGTAAAGAGAAATCAAAAAGGTTTTTTTTTCATATAGTTTCTTTATTTCTTTTTTTCCTATCCGAGCTCTCATTTGAGAACGCGTCATTTTCTTTTTCTTTTCCCTCTTTTTGATAGCAAGCAATACGCTACTCAAGTCAAGTTTCTGCGCAAGATAATTTATACACTATATGTTCACCTTTCTGTACTTTCAAGAGGATTGTAGGACCCAATGTACGACACCGCTGTTAGCAGTGAAATACACTAAAAAACCCTTTTTTTCTTTGGCCCTTTGCTTCCCTAAACTCGATCCCACAATCGAATGTAATTCTCAAAGATAAACACATTCCTATATATTGACGTTTCTCTTCCTGCTCAGATGAGGTCGTGTGACGAGGTCAGAATTGGTGATAAGTGTTGACTCTGCAGAGGCAGCTTTCTGCCGACGCACTTAACACTCCAATCGCTTTGCACTCTTAGCACCTCTTCTTCGTGTTCAGTCATTTTTATTTTGTCCCGAATGGGCATCTTTTGTTCTTTTGCTTGTGTACTTGACATTCTGCGTGTTGGCTTCGAACTGAAATTACATATAGACAGCGCTAGTGGTTCTTTAAAAAAAGTCAGGGGACTAAGAAACTTGTGTGCCACTTTTGCAAAATGCGGTAGCACCTCTACAGCTTTAAACATCTGTCAAGAGATGGATCAGTGGCTCAAACAGCGGCAGCGGGCTGTGCCGCTTTCTTGATGCTTCGCCCAATTTTGCCCGGCGTTGCCCTTCGGCACCTCGCGTCCCCTTTCTCTCGGGGTATGTAGCTTGGCGTATTTACTCCTGTACTGCACAGGTCCTTTCAAAACGTCACTTCCTTTTTTCATTCTTACTTTTCAAATCAACAATAACAAGAACAGCTGATATAGCAGCGCGTTGACTTCCCCTGAAGAAAAAAAACGCACAAAGTATGCAATTCTGATGTGCATGGCTTGTCATCTGCTGCACCGTAGTCCTCCTGTTTTTTGTAGTGACAGTGCTTGTGCTCGTTTGTACATTCCTGTTGCGTATTTGGGCCAGCTGCTCGCGGAGCACTTCACTTCGTTGCAGGACGTTGCTTCAACACTTTTTTGGCTGCGCTATGAAAGATGCGGCCTACACGGAGTTCCGCCTTCCGTCTGCATCCTCCGAAATGAAATGACATAGAGAACGCAATGCTATTCACAGCTGCACACAAAAAGCTTTATATTGAAAGTTAGTGAGCGTTGGGGCATAGGCCGCAGGCGAACAACGCTGCTAAGGAGCAACATCGCGAGACGTGAGGCAAAGCTGCTGAGACAAAGCTGTGATTCTACAATGTCACCAGCGATAGTGCTGTAAAGCCGCTTCTTTAAAGTCAATGAGACCCATCTCGCACGCGGGGTTTTGTGATCGGGCGGAGCGAGGGAAGGCATCCACGCCGGCAAACAATCGCATCCGCTCTAGCCTAGCGAGTTCTCATGGTGAAAGACGCTTCGCAGCGGCTTTGTGGGAATTGTCTTTGTATTCATCGAGACTCGCTTCTTCTTCATAGCCCGAGTGCCGAATCTTTTGGAGGGCGGTGCATTCCTCTGTGGAATGACGTCGAGGGCCGTGGAGTGCCGCTGGCCACTAATGTTGTTCGTCTGTTGGTTGACATTTCTTGCCGCGAAGTGGTCGTGGACGGTTTGCTTGAGATACTATTTAACCACGAATGCGATCTGAATTTAATGAATTCGTTTCCGTGGTGCTACAGGCACTGCGAAGGTGTTCATAGTGAACTGTTGCGGGTGTAAATGTGGCTCTCGTCTAGGCCTGACGGCGTGCGTTGCCTTGTGTGGGTGGTTGCGACTTCGTTCTTTAGCCGCGTGCACGTCCAAGGAAGGCAGGCATGCACATTAACTGCTCTCATGGAAGACGTTTGTGGGCTTCACAGATCTGCCTCTCCGCATCCTCTCGGTGTGTCGGGTTGCAGGCCCCAGCGAGATTGTCATTCTCGGCCTTACTATCGAAGATTAAGAGGTGCTGGACCAAGGTCGTAGATGGCAATGCCGGCTGCACATCAGACTCTTGAACCTCTTCTTTGGCTGCCTCTCGTGCAAGGTGTGGAACCGAAGATGCTTCTAGCAGCACTTACCAAGTTGAGGGATGGCGTTGTGGATGTGTCTATGAGACTGTCAGAAGACGTTTATCACTTTCCATGCGTTAGGCTACGTTGTCATATGTTGATGTTGTTGTGTGTGCTTCCATGAGTTGCACGTGGGGTGTAGCATGCACGACATACAAAACACCACTACTCTTCATCAGCACTTTTTGTGTTAAGGTGACTGTCGCGGTGTCAGACGCTTTGCTTTCCCTTTTCGCTACGCACAACAGCTTTTTTTAGACAAGAGTTTGAGCATCCCACATGCTGACTACAAGCTGGTGTGTGTGCTGGACGTAACGCGCTCAAGAGCATCACTAATGCCACATCAACCGTGTTTTTTACGAGTGACAAGTGGACGCACTTAATCCAGGAAACCCACCCGCACGCCGGAGAATGCCGGAATGCGCTGTTGAAGGTTTCTCCTTACTTTCACTCTCAGCAAGCTTTTTGTGAGACTCACACATTCCCAACGGACACACATCTGTGCGTGCTCAGGCTCTCAGACACACGCTGGCTTCTGCGAGGAATGATGCGCACAATCACCTCTATCGGAGTGGTGCTGCCTTTCTCCTTCCGTTGCTGTCTGCTTTTCTGATGTCTTCCCCACGGGTGAAGTGACACATGTTGATTCCTTGGTATGGCGGTGTTGTCAACGTGCTCTGTTGCCGGTGGGTCTCCTTGCGTCGTAGCGTGTGGCAAATCAGAATACCCTTCAAGATTGTTGTTGCGACTATTCCGGCTGGGCGGCCTGTCCATGCCTTTTGTTCTCTCCTCAACTTCTGGATGCCTACAAAACGCCGTGAGTCAGCAATGCTTGAAAGGTGCTCGTCTCACTCAACTTCCCGCTCTTTGTACCACTGGCAGCCATTTGACTCCGCTGCGCACTCGCAAAGCGTGAGTGGCAGTTGGACTTCACCTCGCTGTTGATGTGCTCCGATGTTTTCCAGAGTGCACGTTGAAGTTTTCACCTCTTCCGCTTCACGGTGTACTTGTTGCCCAGAATGTCATGACAATAACTTCTCGTGTATCTTCCTGGGCTTCCTATGTCCACCCCGATTGCATGCACCACCTGCAATTGACGATGCTGATGCAAGTCCTTGTTTCCAGCTGTACGCCATCTTTGTGAACTTGTTTCTTGCCTCTTTGATCACGACGTTTCTCCATGAGAGCAGGTATGGCAACACAGGCGCACACGCATCTGCGAGAACACCCACACGCAGACAAATGAACTGATGAAGAATGAAGCTTGATCAAGCAGAGTGCATCGACCATCTGACTGTTCTCGATGCACCGCTGCGGCACAACCCAACGGACGGCGCGCGTGAGGCACTGTCGCGTTAAGATTCCGATAGCATTGTGCAGATGATGAAGTACATGAGTGGGAGTGACATGCAAGCGAAGGGTGTCACGCTGAGTGTGTCGTTCTCGCAGATGAGCCTCGCCGTGGTGGATTTTCGAGAACCTCCGGAGCTAGTTGGGAACGCTGTTGAGGTTGAAGTCACCGAGTAGAGATTGAGTTGCTGTCTCAACATCACTTTCTCAAACACGAGGACTCCCACAGTTGACGCGCAATGTGGTGGGTGAAGCAGTGGCAGCTTTTAGCGGGAGTCAAGGTTGGCAACAACTCGAGCGCTGTCCTGCGAATCCTTGCTGAACGTTCTACGGATCTTGACGAGTCGCTTGCCATCATGTTGTCAGCATCTAGCTCGTGTGCGTGCGGCGGAAGCGCCGGCGGAAGCGCCGGCGGAATGGCTGGATCGGCAGCGTGCGAAGTACAGTGCATCGCGTTGCTCTGCGCGCTGTCACCACTTTCACATTTGACAGCCCTTTCAGTTGACAGCTCGGCACTCCACAGTGAGAGAGTAGTATAGTAGGTGGTGTGAGTGGCACTCGCCGTGGGACAGCGCGGATTCTCACCGAAGTGGCGCATCCCAGCTTTGTTCCGCTGCATTAAAATCTCTCCATCTGCTGTCTCTGATGCATCGCCTGCGTCGGCTGGAACTGTGCAGCCCCGTCATGCAATTGCTAGCGGGCATGGCACGTTTGTAAATGCTGACGTACCTCAACGTATCCAAAGGTGCAGCTCTCAGGTCTCTCAGTGGCCTTGTCGGTGCGCCGTGCATCGAGCCGTTTGTCACTTCAAACTGCGCTTTGCATGACGCGAATGACTAACACCAATGTGCAACTCTGAAGGAAGTCAACGTATCCAACAACTCCGCACTGTCTTTCCTTCAAAGTCTTGATGATGTACCGGGGCTTGAGAAGGCCGTTGCTTCTAATGGTGAACTGAAAGATTATGATCTCGTGGGGCAACGCCTGAAGCACTAGTACAGCTCTCTTCAATACAGTGTAGAAAGTGATGTTTGCTTTGTGTCCGCCTGCTTGATCGCTTTGCTTCCGACTTCGAATTCTACTGGTAGTTTGGGTAGCTTTGGAGTGGAGCACTCTTCACAAAAGAGAGAGTGATTGTTATCTGAGACAAGATGCATTTTACTACAACGCGTTCCGGTTAGATGCATTGTTTGATGGAGAAGATGGTTGCATCTGCCTGGTGGCTCTCTCTTGAGTCTATCGATGCTCGGAAAGCGACAGTCTTCACCGACATCTCCTTGCTATTCTGGTGCTTTCCGCGTTGCTCATAGACAACATCGCTATTGAGAAGTTTCTCTCTCACAGCCTGGTTTCGCCATTGTTTTAGTGCGCAGCATTCTCGTCCTTCCGTGCAAAAGTGGGAAAGCCAGGCTTTGTTTCATCAATAGCTTCCGTAGCTACTTTTCATGCTTTGGCCTTCCGTTGTATTCTATGCGTTTGTGATCCTCTGCGTCAGTGATGTCGCGGTCAGTGGTCAAGCGGGTCTTGTTCTGCCTTCGAGTGCTGACGGGTAGCTTTTGCGTGTGTGCTTCTACTCTCGAGGTTCTTGTCGTCGTCCTTCGGTGCTTTCTTTTACCCCTTGTTCTTGCCAAGCATTGCAGAGGCGTCGATGCTTGGATTCTTGCAGAGCTCTAGCTCGCTACAGCTCCGTTGTGTTTCAGCAGCTCTCTAGTCGTTCCGAAATAGAAACAGAGTGAATTCCACGTGCTCCCCTGTTTTGGAACGATCCACCTCCTCTCTTTGCTTGTGTGCTATGTGCATGTGGGCACGGCTGCGCTTCCAGTAGTGGAGTGCTTCGACTTTCTGTCTTGTCCTTTTGTCAAGAGGTAGGCATCGTTTCCCCACAAAACACGCTACTCACCTTGCCGTGAATCACCTCCTGAAGGTTGAGATTGCCGTCGGGATGCCTCAGCTGACCTCTTCTAGTTTTCCATGCATTCGAAGTGTATCGCCGATCTCGGCCGCGTCTTGTGGTGCTTCTTTGGTGGAAGACAAGCTTGTGCTCTCCCTGATCCGATTCTCGATTTATCAAGTCAGATTCCATTCTCGGAGGGCGGCTACCAAGTGTCTTCTGCCTTGCCCCTTTTCTTTTCTCTCGGGCTTTGAGTTGTCGCGAAGGAATGACACCCAGCGTCAGCGGTGGTTCTATTGTTTCTGCGATAAAAGTTCTCATTCACCGCATTCACAAGTGTCTTCAGTCAGAGGGCCTCGCGGTGTTGTCAAGCTGTGTTCTCGCCTGCTCTCTCCTCTACTTTGCTCAATGCTTCTTTTCGTGCTCTGTCCACATGTGCGAAATCTACACATGTAAAGTCTCACACTCTTGATGAAATGAAACAGCACGAAACCCACCGCAAACTTTCAAGTGCGGAAACTATTGGTGAGCTTCGATGTCCGCTGTACAATGTACATGCGTTGAATCATTCAGAGAGGACCATCTGTCAGAAGATGATTGCAAAGCTGGAACTGTGAAAGAAGCTCAGCCATCGCTTCTACACTTTAGTTATGCTTTTCGAGTGTATTCTTGGGAAAGCTCAGTATGCGCGTTGATTCTGCTGCAACTTCTTTTGTTATTATTGTGCTCACCACCCTTTCCTTTCTTCATTCTCTTCAGTCCAGTGAAAGCAAACGGTGTGTTTATTTCTCTCCCACAAGTGGAGGTGATTTATGCTTCCAATGGTCTCTTCACCGAGACTGTAGCATCCTCTGCATCCCAATAACTGTGCATCAGAAGGCGTGTGGGTCTGTCAACATCCACCGGTGGGAAGACGAGCTCTGTCTTCTCTCTTTCACAAAGTGCCAAGACGTCTCTAAAAGCAGCCGTGCCACGCAAACCTTTGATCGCCTATGTTGTTGCAACTCTTCTGCAAGCTGTGCATTCCGAGTATGCCACCCAGCACCGCTTTTCATCGACAGAGCTGGACACCTCGAGTACGTTCGTGCTCTCCTTCTCTCTCTTGTGTTATTCACGTGCGGATGCTCTTTGCCTTTCTCACGCTGAGCTCTGGGGATTGACTGTTCATCTTGACTTGCTCCTCACTGTGAGAAGCGATGCATGCTATGTAGTTGCACTCTGAAAGGCGCGGCGTCCAGGAACTCTCGTCTTTCGACTAGATGTCTCACACGACGGAGATTTTAGTAGCAAGAAGGTTGGTTCTATCGTTGACGACTACGTGCCTCCTATTCAATACGGTTGCATCGGACACGTTGGTACGCCTCATAGCTATCTACGGCAGGTCTCTGAAACACAATGTGCAACTCATCACTACAGATTGTGGACTTCTTGAGTCTGATCGTGACGTGTTGAAGCATTGGCAATGTGCTTTCGATTTGGCCGTCCAACTCAAGTGGAAGAAGCGAGACTACGGCGCTGGAGAGTGATTGCGTCTTTGAATCTGCCTGTGGTCACTGAAAGCTCCTTGTCCTACTGGTGAGGCGTTTCGAGTTTTCTGAACAGAGGAAGGCATTCTTTCTGGCTACCTTGGCGCATCTGCAAGACGATCGATTTCAACCAGCAGAGCAAGAACAGCTGTAGACGTGATGGTGTTGCAGCGTGCCTCAGGAAGCTGGTGGCACTGGGATGTGAACTGGACAGCGTCAAGGATTTAGAGGCGTACTGCAATCTGCTTTGAGGTATGCCTTAGCTGCAAACGGTGGTTGAATTCCCTCACTGGTTTCACTGCAGCGCCGCATCTTGCACGAGAGGAATTGAGGGTTAGTGGGATCCTCGTTGTGGCAATGCCTTGGCGGTCTCTCTCTCTGCAGTTCCTGTCTTCCTGACGATGTAAAAGGACATCAGGCTGTGTACTTTGCAACGTGAATGGAGGGAGTAGTCGCGCACTGTTGTAGAAAGTGAGTGTATGGTATAGCGGATGCGTGCGCACTTCTCTTCTGCAGACTCCCTTTCTGTTGGGCATCGTCTTGTGAAGGTGACTGCGGTGTGGTTGTGTTGACGATAAATTAAGTCCAGTGAAAGTCGACGTGCACATTGACTACTCTTGTTGGGGATGAACTTGAGGTTCTTTGGTGTGTACCTGACTGCAGCGTCTTGATGCATAGGTATGATCCTTGATGACATCTTCGTGCTGGGCGTCCCAGCTGATGTCTTGGTGATCTCGACCGACTTTGAAAATAGCGATGCTAGCAGCACATTGCACAGTAGATTTTCTTCTGTTGCCTTCTCACTTCTACAGGTATAAACTGTTCAAGAGCTTCAAGGTCCTCTGCTGCTCGTCTTGCGCTTCGTATCTTCCGTAGGCTGGTTGAAGGCGTTTGTCTCTTTCCACACATGTCGAGCTACATTGTCTCACGATGAAGCTGTTTCTTGTAGTGCTTCCATCATCTCACGAACTGCTGCCATCAGCTCCCACTTTCCGTACCGTAGCAGCTGCCACGTCTGCATTTTGGTCGCGTTTATTTCACTTGCATATGGCATGTGTATGTCTTCCGGGTTTGCTGCTGCTTCTCTCTTTTGTGTGGGTTGGTTGGTGACGTGTCGTAGGCAACAGCCTCGCCGGTGAGAGCACAACAGTTTTATACCAGCTATGAAGGGAGACGTCAGCATCGCTTTACCTTTGCCAGCGCTTCAGGAAGTGACGGTGTGCACTGCTACGCTCCACTTTCTTTGTTGACGGGTTTCTTGTAGAGCTCAGATGGTGAACGCTGCGCAACTGGGAGTGGTTGATTCTCTTGTCGCCACTTGAGGTGTGTGAGGGATGATGCAAGCAATCCTCTCTACCTGCTTGAAGCTGCTCTTCTTGTATACCTTTCACATCTTTTGCAAGTGTGCATGCTTGTTGTCGGTGTGGTGCGGCTTTGGACGTCTCCTGTGGCGTGTTGGGCTTCAATGGAGGGTGAAGTGTGCGATGTCACTGATCTTTTGTTTATTGTTCCTCTTGTCTTTCCGGTCGTACAAACTCGCCACAAGCTTAAACTTTATTTCAATCTATCTTTCCACTGGTCGCAGTGGCTGCAAAGAACGGGTTCATATCTCTACTCGCTTTCTTAGTCACCATACCTATAACGTCCTTTTTGTCTTGGAGAATGAGGTTCGAGAGGGATGATGGTGTATGGGATCTGGCTTGCCTTCTGTTTTGCTCTAACGCGCTGCTGGGGGTGTGGCTAACGCCTCACAGTAGCTGCTCTACTGTTTGGTTGTAGTTCCACAGGCTCACTGCTGCTCCTCGCTTTCTCCCTCCCAGCTTCCGACGGGATCGCTAAGCGTGTGCTTCGCTTGTTGATGGTGTTCTTGATCCCTCTCTGTGCTGTCCTTCTCTCATTCTTACTTCGGCTGCTTTTGAGAGAAAGATCTAAACATGCTGAGACATAAGTTTCCAAGAAATCACACTTTCAATCACAAACTGCGAAGACAAAGGAAGGAGGTACTTGACAGCAAGAACTACACCGACCTTCAAACAGACCTTTACGCAACTCCGATGGACCATCTCACTGACAGGCTGCGTGAGTCACTGTGGCCTCTTCACTCGGACGGCACTGCAGAGAGAATGGGTTGCATGAGCTCCGCCTTTTGCAGCTCACATAGCTTTGCGCTGTATCCAGTCACTTTCAAGATGATCCTTGGCGTGGCTGTCTTCGGAGGCTTGCCATGTGGCGCTGCAAACGATGCCTGTGTTGAAAGGTGGAGGTGCAGAGGCTGGCTAGCTTTGTTGACGCAATATCTTAATCACTTGGAGGTGCCCTTGTCCAGAGCCCCTTGAGGTAGACAAAGCGGTGGAAGCTGCTGCTCGAGGTTGTCGGCGCATGCATCACTTTCTTTTAGTGTCTTCACAAACAGTTGAGGACTCCCAGAAGAGACAGGCAGCAGGTTCATGCATCGGATCAGGCTGTGCACAGTGAGTTTGTCTCTCAAGGATGCGATTGCCGCTGCAGCACTTGATGTGCGTTGTGGCACCTTTGCCTGTGTTTGTTGGTGATGCTAAGAAACCTCGTCAGCTCTGGTTGTTTGGAGGCTACGGTGTGGTTGTTTCGATGGTGGTGGCTGCTCGTTCTCTGGGTTTACTTTGTGAGTTTGTTCGACTCGAGGTGTTTCAAATGCTATGTGGGTAGGGTTAACGAAAATGGTGGCACACTTGAGTACTCACCTTCGTTTTTCTTAGTAGTTAGGGTGTGGTAAGGTTAGGGTTAGGGTTAGGGTTAGGGTTAGGGTTAGGGTTAGGGTTAGGGTTAGAGGTTAGGGTTAGAAGGTTAGGGTTAGGGTTAGGGGTTAGGGTTTAGGCGTTAGGGTTAGGGTTAGGGTTAGGGTTAGGGTTTAGGTTAGGTTAGGGTTAGGGTTACGGGGGTTAGGTAGGTTAGGGTTAGGCGGTTAGGGTTAGGTTTACGGGTTTAGGGTTAGGTTAGGGGTTAGGTAAAATGTTGGTCGGCCGTCCGGGTTGAACGGGTGCAAAAACGCAGTTTTCGCTAGAGGTTAGCAGGGGCGGGGCGGGTTAGGGTCAGGTTAGGGTTAGGGTTCGGGTTGGGTTAAGGGTTAGGGGTTAGGTTAGGGTTAGGTAGGGTAAGGCCTAAATGTTGGTCGCCGTCCGGGTTGACCCCGGTGCAAACGCAGTTTTTCAGGCTAGGGTTACGAGGGCCGGG